>CM060900.1:113587619-113920119 GCA_030762935.1 Hymenopus coronatus
GGATTCATTTTGGCTCTAAACGATATCAACTAATCGAGTGAATTACATTCATATCAACCTTAGGATACTTTTTGGAACTCAAATGGGCTGCAGTGAGATAAATATTTAACAGAAAATTGTATACAGGAACAAGATATAGACATATTTATGATAAACGAAACTCATTAAAACCGCAGTCAAGGTTAGGTTTAAGAGGCTATGAAGTGCACAGAAATGATAAAGGAGCTCATGGTGGTACAGCAATAATCATAAGGTTAGGATTAAATCACAACCCAATAAACACACCTCTGTTTACTCACATAGAAGGTACATTCATCGAAACAACTTTTGCAGGCGAATCAATTGTATTCGGCGCTATTTATTGTTCTCCAACAAAACCATTGTTTCAATCTGATATTGACATGCTAGTACCTATAGATCCAAATTTTGTGTTCGCAGGAGACTACAACGCAAAAAATTAACTTTGGAATTCAAGTTTCACTACCAGTAGGGGTCGTATATTAGCCAAACGTTCGGAATGTCAGAAATATGATGTACTAGGCCCTGCTACTCCCAAGTATTATTCCTATAATCCTTTGGTTCAACCTGACGTGCTAGACATTGTTCTATATAGAAGCAAAGCAACACTGTCTGAAATTTACACCACTGACTTACACCTCACTTCTGATCACACCCCAGTTATAATAATCATTAATCACAATATAAATAAACTGCCATATTTATACCACTCTTATCAAATCACAATCTGGGCACTCTTCAGAGGTCATCTAAATACTTCTCTGAAAGGAAATCCACAAATTCCATCACTGCAAGAACTCAATGCGGAGGCAGAAATAACTACCAATACAGTAACAACTACAGTAAAAAATATTTTCAACAGCAATAACTTTAGTTCAGTATGCACCTCTTCCGAAGAGAATTTCGTAAATGATAAGGGAAAAGAAGAAATCCAGAAAGATGTGGCAAATCACACGCAATACCGAACATAAGCAGGAGTTCAACGGATTAAAGAATCAAGTCTACAAAGCGCTACTCTCAAATTTCCTCGACAAATTAGACAAAGATATAAAGGAAGCTTATACCTCTTCAAACATACGGAAAATCACAAGCAAACTAAGTAAACCGCGCACCAACAACTGATGTAAGCCTGTACAAACTGCAATAGGACCTGTGCACACGGACTCAGAAATATCGTCTGCAATTGCTGGTTATTTACAAAATCAGTTTAAGACTTCAAAGGAAGACCCGAAACGTTCACGCCTTTACAATGACATAGATCACGAAGCAAAAATATTTCTTAGCAGAAATCCTACAACAAAAATACAATAACATCCCCATCGGAAATAAAAGCAATTTCGAAAAAGCTATAGTCCAAAAAAATGCCAGGAAAGGATGGAATAGCACACATAGCATTAAAATGCCTGGACAAATATAGGTAAAGCTCTTTAATATTTGCCTAAAACTATACCATTTTTTAGATTTTTGGAAACATGCTATTAAAATTACGATACCAAAAGTGCACAAAAATCCAGCATTTCCAGAAAATAGGCGACCAATTTGCCTTCTTTCAGCATTAAGGAAACCATTGGAAAGCGTGATTTTTCGACGTTTAGAGGAGCACGACATTACCTTAATTCCTTATCACCAAATGACTTTAGACCAGGATGCCCAACTTCACATCAAGTACTTCAACTCGTAGAAACAATTCCTCAGACATTCAACTACTGGGGATTCGTACCAACAATTTTTTTGGATGAGGCTAAAGCTTATGATTCAGTATGTCATGCCGGATTAATCCATAAGTTAGTGCATGCAGGGCTTCCGGATGCACTAATAAAGCTACTAGGAAGCTACTTGGATAGCAGAACCTATCAAGTAAGGGAAGGGTCATCTCTTTCACCAACGAAACCTTTATATACCAGAATTCCTCAGGGATCAGTCATCGGACCTGTACTCAACATCTTCACGTCGGATATGCCTACAACAACAGGATCAAATGTTACCCAGTATGCAGATGATACGTTTTGTTTTCAACAGATATTGATCCTACAAGAGACTTTAGAAGATTGCAAAATCACATATATTTATACGAGAACTAGGGCAGTCATTGAAAAATAAATCTTAACACTGAAAAATCACGAACCATCTGCTTTAGAAAATATTCACTCAAAAGAATAAATACACTGAAAATCAGAAATAAAGAACTAAATTACAGTACCCAAGTTAAATACCTTGGTGTGCTATTAGATCAGCGCTTATTTTGGCATAAACATGTACAACAAACAAAAGGAAACGCAATAGCCAGAAAAATTCAACTCTATCCACTACTCAAGTTAGGATGTATATCGTTAAAAAGGAAGCTAATACTCTTCAAAACTCTGATTCTACTAATACTGGTTTACGCGGCTCCAGCATGGGCCTATATGGACGAATCAACTTTTAAGCCACTGCAGGTTGCACAAAATAAGGTTTTAAGAATTATTCACGGTGGCGACTGGTATACTAAGCAAATCCACGAGGACTTGTCTGTGCCTTACTTGCGAGAATACATTTCACAACATATACAAGATTGTCTTCAACTGATGCCAAATCCAGCAGTACGACAACTTGGAAACTACAATGCTAATCGATACATAAGATACAAGACACCAAAGACTACCTTAAACGACTGATTTTCCTGATTGATAACCTGTCCTAAATTTTAGGAAGGTTTCATAAATAGCATTCATTAACTTTATATGATACCATTCATGTATAGTCAGGGACCGCTTGTCAGTTCGATACTATTATCATTGTAAGAAGCATGTAAAAAAAAAAAAAAAAAAAAAAAAAAACTGATGTGGTCCATTCACATAACCTTCTCTACATCTCGGTAACAAATAACTATTAAAAAGCTTATTCTTCTATTTACCTCATGCTGGCAGAGATAAACATTAGCAGAAATAATCTCATTACTTGCTTTCTTGTAAGCATCAAGGAATTAAGGGAATTTAATACGCTAAGGCGATAGTCAAATCTTTTAAAAGCTGGTTGTCAATTGGATGAAATCCATTTCTTTGCATTGCCAAGAGTTGACAAATTCCAGTTTGAGAAGGGTTTAAGTATCTTAAAACTGAAACAAATAACAAGGAATGTCTAAAAAATTGTCAATTTCACGAAAAACAAGTGTGTATGGCATAAATTGTGTGCTTTGACGCGATCTACATTTTTTGTGTAGTAAGCTTTGTCTACCTCTGACGGTTTACGGGCTATGTAAAATTCAGCGAAATTCATCCATAATAAAGAAGTCTTCAGAGGCTATTCCCAGAAAATTAAGGATATAATTTTATTTGTCATGTAAATATCTTTTAATGTATAGTATTTTGATCAAAATCGTAGGTTAATTTTTTGGAAAATAAACATTTTCGAAATTTTTCCATGTAAAGGCTTGTTAGGGTGGGGATATTTTTTTGAAAATTTTCTTGGATTATACTATATTAAATAGGAAGTTCGATATTTAACGGTCTTTTAGTTTGTTAGTTACGCTGTTCACAGACACACCCGCCCACCCACCCACTCACACAGCCAAAGACACACACGGACCTTTTTCTAAAAATGATTTGTTTGATACTTAGGGGACTAGAAAACGCATATTTCCGGCGAAATCTCCACACAGATTTTGTGGTGAAATAAAATATCTTCTCGAGGCGATTAGAAAAAAAATTAGTAGCATTTTACCGTGCGATCGCAACGCAACGCCACCCATATAAAACGGCCTCTGCGCTGATGTATTGAAACTAGTGATGGATAGAATCGAATGCTTTCAAGAATAGAATACTCTGTATCCGAATACTTTTAAGAATCGAAACCTTCATTTGAGAACAAGTTCTCGAATACAACTCGCTCATTAAGGTTTTCGTTAATCGAAATCAGCTTATATTCATATGCAAGTTCTCGGATGCTACGTTATCGTCACTTGAGTGTCGTTCTCAGTTTCTCACCATGATTGTTCTCGAATACTACAAGCACTCATTACTGCTTTTGCTATTCGAAATTAGCCTGTTTTCGTATACAAGTTCTAGAATGCTATGTTATCGTCACTCGAGTGATGTTTTTCCAGTTCTTATTAATGTTGTTCTCGAATAAAGCATTCAATTCAAATGAAGGACCAAACATACGAACATTAGTTAGGCGTTGACAGTTAGGTTTTAATATTTTCTGCACGCGCAGGAAGTATTGGATGACAAAGATAAACGACCGATAGAGACAGTATATTATAGTATTTTAGTGCTAATTGTAATTTTGGATCGTTGGCTCCTAAATAATTTCACTGCAGTGCACGAGCTTAAATGATTTGCTCTGCATATGTGGACGCTGAGCTGCAGTGATTCTGAAGCTAATCATGGTAGGAAAACTATTTATTTGAGCACAGAAATGTTGAGATGTTTTTAAGATATTATTTAAGCACGTAGCACTTAATTTTAATGTTATACACCCTTTGTGTGTTTACATGCACTATAGACATTGTCAATGACAAACGTAAAATGTTATAAACTACAGCATCTGAATACCTGAACATTTTTATAGAAACTAAAATTAATTATTCATGAGTCAGGATGTTTATTATATCAGAACACTCTTGCACTCTTCGCGGGAAGTGCCCAAACATATGAGTAAGCTTTAAGTATGATCACCAATCAGATTTATGGGTAGCACCATCTCGAGACGAGATCTCAATTCAGTTCGGTACACCTGCACCTATCCGAGTGCATTTGAATACTGCATACAGGACATTCTCAAAAGGGAACCGTGCATTTGAACACATCTGAGTATAGGATTCGAATACAGCATTCTGGTTACGAAATGTAATATATTGACATTTTGCATTCAAATACTCCAAATACAAACGAGAACCGAGCACTTGAACCCATCCGAGCGAAGGATTCGAATACAACGTTCAGGTATCGAAATATCTCGAGAACTTCCAAGAATCCAATGCATCGACATTTTGCATTCGAATACTTCCATCAGTAATTTATAAGAACTATCTTAGTAGTAGAAGTATTGTATCCCACTCAACTTAAAGTTTGCAATGTCTTTGCAAACACACGTTATCTATGGAGTGTAGAGGAAGTGCTGTATCTCACCCTACCCTAAGTTTGATAGCAATATGTAACAGCAAACACACGTTTTTGTGGTCTCATATGTAAAAGATGCATGTTGCAACAAAATCTCTTTTGTTTCTTAAAAGTCAGATTAGGACTATACTTTATTACACTATTTTCAAAACAATTCTGCAGTGGAGAATTGCTCTCGATGCTCACTACAACTGCGACGGTACGCTCCGAACTTATTATCGAAAACTCACTTATCTGGCTTGCAGCTCTACCTGTTTTAGCTGTCGATGACGCGGTCAGAAACTTCCAAAAGTAGCTATAATTCTAGCACATGACTATTGCCCCAAATGGTGGTATTCCAAGGTTTTGAGGTAGCGTCCTGCTATTCATGTGTTAAGTTCTCGAACAAATGAGATAATGGCAGTGGAACCGAGCACGCAAGTCAACAATTACTACTCGTTTGAAAGCAAACCGTTCACACAGTGCAACAATTACTACACTGAAATCAGGCCGCTCACACATGTGCAACAATTATTATGTTTTAAAGCAAGCCGCTCACACAGAGCAACAATTACTACAGTTTGAAAGTAAACCGCTTACATATGTGTAACAAATACTACAGGTAAAGTGCTTCAACTGTATGGGTTGTGGTTCAAAACCAATGAGAATATACTGCAACTCTTGCTGCGTTATTTGTACGCAGTTTTTACTTCACCGTATATACCCGAGTTCAACAGGTTCTTCACTAGAAAGTGCCCTCGCACCACTTTTCAAGAACTACACTCTTCCAACTGCTATGGTTGTAGTTACCAAAAGGCATCATAGATAGCGTTACCAGTACATTTTTATTGGAAACAGGTTTTACTGCCGCAGCTATTGTGTGTTTAACAATATTTATCATATTGTACAAACAAAATAAATAAAGTCACTTTAAGCATTCAACCGATAGGATAAAAATTGTAATTTATTCTTTTAATATCAACACAAATATATATTTATGGGCACTTTTGTGACCCTATATCTACGGTTGTATGTATAGATTTGTAAACTTTTTATACTTTCAGTAGGAATACTTAGTGATCATATAAAATTTATCAAGAACAGAGAGAAGTGTAGTACTTCTCTCTACATAATTACCACATTCTCACGTTAAGCATTTGGCATATTTAAATAATGTACTTATTGCTCAGATAAACGGGTGGCGAATAACACCTATTCTTTGAAACTTATCTATTAACATATTTCATATCTCCTGCGTAGTATAGTTGGAAGCAATGATTGCTAACTCTTACACTTGGTATTTAAGTTCATCACTTTCGTGAGGTTAGGAGGTACGACACTAATGATTCTGTACGGGAACCTCCCCTCTCCTCCCCGCCCCTCCCTAAAATACCTATACATAGAACACTTATGAAACCTTTTTGTTTTTAACGAGTACTCTAACGACTATAATTTTAATGTATAAACTATATCTTGAATTTTCTGGGAACTCCCTTTGGGGTCCTGTTCATTCCTGATGACTTTTTGCCTGTTTGGCAAACCATAATAGGCAGAGAAAATATTACTGAAAAAGAAGAAAAAAAAATGATCTCGTTAAAACACGCAATTTATATACTCACTCTCTTTCTTTTTTTTTTCCTTTTTTTTTGAGCAGGTGACCGTTTCTGAGATATTCCTAGTTATTGGTTTCAATTTTAGAACACACATTTCTCAAATGCAAAGTCGTTATTAGTTTTTGTTTCCCCTGATCAAGAAAGGATAACGCAATCTGAATGCATCACATAGAGACCGGCTCTTGAAATATTTGAATATCGCTTTAGCCAAGTATATTCCCCTACTACAGTGTACAGTGAATTATTGTGATTATTAAATAAAACTGGTTCTGCAAAGGTTTATATCGATATACGTGAAGTAGATGGAAATTAGGCTTTTTAATAATAGTTTGAGGCAAAATAGATAGAAAATTTCATATGAAAGTAACAAATCAGATTTTTAAAATAAGTGAACATTGTTTTTAGCCTTTGTGTCATTATATAACTACGGCACCAAAATTAGACTCATATGTTTAAAATTGCAACTAAAATTGTGTGATTATCTAAAATAAAGAATTTCCTCTTTTTTTCTAGCTAAAATATACCAGCATGTGTATATAGAACTTTGTAGGGTATTGGAGGAGAAGTTAAGGAAAAGTATGTTTCAAATTAGAAAATTAGGTTCAGTATTTAACCAGATTTTAAAAACTTAAATTTTCAGGAAAACAATTATTTATAAGATAATATGGTCTTATATAAAAGCCCTAGTGGCTGCTAATAATAATAATAATAATAATAATAATAATAATAATAATAATAATAATAATAATGATAATAATAATAATCATAATAATAATTTAATTATAATAACAACAACACTACTACTGATGATGATGATGATGATGATGATGATGATGATAATAATAATAATAATAATAATAATAATAATAATAATAATAATAATAATAATAATAATAATAATAATAATAATAATAATAATAATAATAATAATAATAATAATAATAATGCTATTACTGCTGCTCCCGCCGCCCCCGCCATCGCCGCCGTCGCCGCTGCTGGCGCTGCCGCCACCACCGATTTTTCGTTTGACTGAATTCTTGGTATAGAATTTTTGGATGGAATGCAATACTTCATCTACCTACCATCTATGTGATTTAAAAACAAAATTGGATCTTTGGGTTCAGGGCAAACAATTACACAGTTAGTATTAATGATGCATTCAAACTCAGCTAGATTACAAGTTTTATTAGGTTACAGTTTTATTTTATTTGATTAAACACTGGATTAAATCTTTTGTATGTTGGCGCTATTCTTAGAGGAGCACTAAGTAGTATTGTAAACTCCCGCTAGTGCTGAGTACTCCTATTTAGTTACATACAATTTCTTTAGATGGCACTACTAAGCAGTTGACTGCTTTAACCCTTGCATCTACAGGCAGAAATCAGAACTATTGAGATAGAATGTGTTTCAAATGCAGTTGTGAGAACATATGTATTGTCATATTAAAAAAATCTGGATAGTGCTCTATGGCTTGAATGTTTACTTGTGCGTATTCTGAAAGTTGCTTTAAACTGAGATATTAGGAATATTTAAATAGCAGTTAAATATCTTTACAACGCAAACTACTATCTCAACTAAAGTTAATATAACACTAATCCTATTGAAAGTTTGGAAGCCTCAAAAATGGAACACAATCAAATACAAAGCGTGCAAAATGCTGTTAGACATTATCCTGGACCAAAAGAAAAGGTAAGTATGAGTCAACAGCTACACGAAAATAACCAAGTTGAACAATGGATACTACAAATGGAATTGCAGAAGAAGAAATATGCATGGAAATAACTCGTCCGCGTTATGAATCCCAGCTATAAAGAAGAAGATATATGGGAGTTGATTTCCAAATAGTAAACAAGAAACACGCCTCCAAGATGTCTCGCTTATCTGAAGATCAAAATCCTGTAAGTACAAAGAGTAAATTTGAACTTTTGGCGAAATCTACAGCCTCAAGGACCTAATGAGCTTCTACTTCTTCCTCAGAAAACAAAGTGGGTACGATGAGTAATTCATATTCTAACTCCAGTTTTTCAAAATTAGATCTCAACATAAAAATACCCAAACCAATAATTCTCATAACCAAAGTACCTTATTTTAGACTACGCGAATCCTTTGCAAAAATAACACTTGGAAATCCAATATGTCAGTTATGCTCAAGAGGACGGAAAAAACTACCCTAACCACAAGGAAGATTCCTTAAAAACCATGCAATATTTCAACGTAAAAAACTTGATTTCTACACTTTTGCAACGGGGGAATATAAAAACTTCAAAATTTTAATGAAGGGCCTCACTATTGATACCCCAACAGCAGACATTGAAAGAGAATTAAAAGAACTTAACTACTCAATAGAGAATGCGAGACAAATGAAAAGACAAGTGATAGACAGCAAAGTCTCAAGGACATGGCAAATGTTACGATTATGGGTCATAGCAGTATACATAAAACCAAACACGCCAGACATTCGCCAGCTGACAGGGCTGTGTAATCTGAAAATTACTTTTACAGATTACATTGGGCAAGTCGGTCCACAACAATGCTTCAATTGCCAAGGTTTTGGACAAAAGAGCCTCAGGGTGCCACATAGCTGTGAAATGAGGACAAAATCACTCATCTCCGGAATGTAATAGAGCACCAACTGAACCTCCAAAATATGCAAACTGTAATGAGCCCCACCCTGCATGCGTTACACAGCCAGTGCAAGCTTTTCATAGCATACGCCAATGACCGTATAGAAGAACCAAAGGAACAGAGAAACTCATTCTTTTCTTTAAAAAGTACACAAGAGACTTCCCAAACTACCATTAAAAAAAGAAGATCCGGGCCAACGTGCAGAGGCAACTGCATGTACTTCAAATTTCCACGGAATTAAGGATATGTTTTTATTCACGAAGAATGTTATGAAAGGCCTTCAAGCGGTTGTCAAGGAAGTTAGAAGGAAAATTACCCAATATCCAAGTTATTTATACTAGTAGAAGGATTCATTTTGGCTCTAAACGATATCAACTAATCGAGTGAATTACATTCATATCAACCTTAGGATACTTTTTGGAACTCAAATGGGCTGCAGTGAGATAAATATTTAACAGAAAATTGTATACAGTAACAAGATATAGACATATTTATGATAAACGAAACTCATTAAAACCGCAGTCAAGGTTAGGTTTAAGAGGCTATGAAGTGCACAGAAATGATAAAGGAGCTCATGGTGGTACAGCAATAATCATAAGGTTAGGATTAAATCACAACCCAATAAACACACCTCTGTTTACTCACATAGAAGGTACATTCATCGAAACAACTTTTGCAGGCGAATCAATTGTATTCGGCGCTATTTATTGTTCTCCAACAATCTGATCTTAACATGCTAGTATCAATAGATTCAAATTTTGTGCTCACAGGAGACTACAAGGCAAAAAACAAACCTTGGAATTCAAGACTCACTACCAGTAGGGGTCGTATTTTAGCCAAACATTCGGAATGTCAGAAATATGATGTATTAGGCCCTGCTACTCCCAAGTATTATTCCTATATTCCTTTGCTTCAACCTGACGTGCTAGACATTGTTCTAGCAACAGTCTGAAATTTACACCACTGACGACCTCACAATGTGTGTCTCAAGGCTAAAATCAATGAGTTAATGCTATAACTTTTGTTGCAGTTTATATTTCAGCGAATTTAGCCGAGTCCGTCAGTTTCTTCATCACATACTTATTGCAGTAAAGTGTAGGTAAGTTGACCTTTCCCATATTATTACCTATCTGCATGGATAAATTTCGTATATTGAAAAGCTATTACAATTTCTGCACATTATTATATATTAGTTTCTGCACTCTGATATAGAACGCATTGATTTCCTATTAACATATAGTTTGCGTCTAGTTTGATAAATAACTGTTGTTGTAGCTTTGGTTTTAGTTACATTTATCGCATGAATGTTTCTTGGGTGGCAACGCTGAAGTGACGTAGCCACGCTCTCGCACTTGCTAGCAGATGATAACATCTCTCGAACACTGTTTACCCCTTATAACAATAAAAGATAAGCTCAGGCTTTGCATCATTTTTGCCATCGGATATGCCGCTTAGTCGCCCTCCGTGGTGTAATGGTTACCATGCTAACTTCATATAGCCAAGGTCACGGGTTCAAACCCCGCGGAGGACGATGGATTTTTTCGGGCGTAAAAATCCTTAGCATGGCTGCCTTCGGAAGGGAAGTAAACCCGTGGGACCCGTGTCGTAGATTTACGACACGTAAAAGAACCTCAAGCCTGATAGAGAGGCCTCTGAGCAAAATTAAGTGGTCTTTCACGCCCAGTATAGAATGGTACGCTGAGAACCATAGCAGTTAAAGAGCATCCATAAATAACACGCCATTTTCCATTTCAAATATGCTGCTTTGTGTTGTAAAATAAATACGTGTTAATCCTCTGTTCTTAGAGTTCCGTAAGTTGTGAAAGCAGTCATCTACTTGTTCCAATATGGCTTAAACGCTTAAATGGGAGACACATGTATTTCAAAATTTTGTAGCAAAAGTGAAATGAATAAGAATTAACATAGAGCTTTGGCCAGCTTAGCTGTAAATTTCTATTTTATAGCAAAAGAATAAAATAAAATTTTGGATTTTGCATATAATTGATTTATTACATATCTATTTACTTGTTTAACCTATTTTGGTTACATATTTAGTTACATATTTTTAGTTTGATATTACATAAAATTCGGGCTCTAGTTATTACTCCACAAAAAATGCACGCAAAATTAAGGCAAAAGCTTTGGGTATCCCATTTTGAATAACTGTAGTACGTACAAAGACACGATTTAGCAACTAAAAAAAAAAAACAATAACAAACAAACAACAAAAAAGAACAAGAAAACAGAAGACATAATAAAGCAACGCACAATTGGAAACTGCGTATAATGGCTATGATGTGTATGCTACATATATTTCTTTAATTAGCATTTGATTCAAATGCGGCAAAAGTGAGCAGCATTACCATTGAAACAATGTAACTTCATTCTGATTCTACACATGCTGTTACCAAAAGGGACTTAACGAACAACAGTTAAAGGGGTAAAGGTGAAAGGTGAAGATTCACCACAAAAGTCTTCCACATCGTGGTGTAAGCATTTCATAAAGAATTTGGAGAGTAAATAAAGTTACTTCAATCGTCATTCGGGGTTTAAAACCCACCGAAAACACCAAGCAAACCAGCTACTAATATAATACGCTGCCGTTTGTGAAAATTGCAACACCAAGAAAGAATTTCCCGAATAACTCCAAACTTGAAGGAAGTGTAGAAAGTGTAAATATCTTTAACATATGACATTTTAATCAAAATCGTTAGAGCCATTTTTGAGAAAATCAAAATTTTCGAAAAAAGTTCCATATAAAGGGTAGTTGGGGGTGGGGGGATTTTCTTGAAAATCTTCGTGTCGCATCCTTGGAAGATACGAAACTTAAATACCAAGTTTGGTTTTTAACGGTCTTTTCATTTTTGAGCTATGCTGCCACAGACACAAACACAGACACACACGGACATTTTTCTAAAAATGTTTTTTTTTTTTTTTTTTTTTTTTTTTTTTGGATTCAGGGAGTCTCAAAAAATGTATTTCCAGTGAAATCTCGATATCGAATTTTTGGGTGTATTACAATACCTTCTCTATACACTGTGTACATAGTACGTGTAGAGAAAGTAAAAAAGAACGCATTAGCACTGCGTTCACTATGCTGAATTCAGAACCCACTCTGCTAAACATATGGCCATATACCAGTGTCTTATTTGCGGAGTTGTTCAGTTATCCGAGAAGTTTTTTGCTGTTAGCTCTAAATGAAAGATAGCTGTTACATTACTTACAGACACTGTCTTGTAGGTACACAAAGAATTACATCTGTGACAGTTTTCCTAAAGAAAATCAATATAACAATTGCTAATAATATCCGTCATAAGTGAAAACTAAATTTTGCCCGTCATATAACTTGGCAACCCTGTTGCTGACTGAAACTTTTGTATAGGATGAAGAAGTGCTATTCCGTTTATAAATCACAACGCTAGACAGTTTCATTTTATTCAAGATTACAACAGCTGCAGAAATATGCGAAAATGATGCGTAACGAACTGTGTTGACGGGTGCAAGCCAATGCAGTATCGAGATATAATACACCAGAAGTGACGAAAAATATATAGCATTCCTTCAGGTGATTAGGAAATCGTCTATAAAATTGTTAAGATGGGCTGGCTAAAAGTTGATAAAATCATGCATGTTTATCTAACATGTACTAAAGCAATATTTGCCTAAGATCTATAACTTCTATTATTTCAAATGTTTAAATGATTTGGGATTTAAATAGCCTACCACGACAGGTACATAACTCACGCTGGAGAACAATTAAAAACGAAATGTGATATCACAGAATCTGCAGATATAAATGTACGTGGTGTCTACTTTTACTACACATAAGTTATTTAACTCCTATGTTGCATGAAGCAATTCTATTTTCGGTTTTATCTGAATTTTGAGTATAAGCAACACAAATGATAGGAGTGACATTAACATTAATGTCGCTGATTCAAACGCGTATATATATATATATATATATATATATATATATATATATATATATATATATATATATATATATATATATATATGCGTATGTGTGTGTGTGTGTGTGTGCTGTTAAACGATGAGTCATCTTGTGTTATTAATAGGACCCGGAGTTTTAGCTTTTTATAAATGCAGTTTTAGCCTTTTATTATTTTCTTTTAACCTCTTTAGGTTTATAAACAATTTTCCTAGCTTTTTCTAGACTTTTAAACAATGCTCCTGCCTTTTTCCTAGATATTTAAGTAAGTCGACAACAAAAGCCTTTTAAACATAATATAGATAAAAATATGAAAACTATTTTACTCCACGGAAGTAGGCTATTGATAGGTACAGTAATTTAAAACAATGTGTTTCTCGCGGTTGCACTTAAAGAGTATGGAATTTTAAGGCCAGCACATAGCGTCCATTAGCTAAATATTTGCCTATGACTATTCTCTTTTCTATCTATAGCGAAATGATTCATGTAGCTATTTCTACTAAGGTTTATTTTCATTAAAGTGAAGTGAATAGAAAAAAAATCTGACATGACTTTCTCCATCTGCTCTGGAAACATTTCTTAAGAAAGAAAATTATTTTATCTACATAATGCTAATCGAGATAAACATCAGCAGAAATGCTCTTATTAGTTTGTTCCTTATAAGTAGAAGGGGAATAAGGGATTACGATAGACTAATGCCACACTTCAATCCTTTATAAGCTGTCGCTCAGCGACTGTCATTGAAATCCGGTTCTCTTTCCATGACTGGGAGTAAAACAAAAGACAAAAGAGATATTAAAGGGAGGAGGGCTTTCCGTTTGAGAAAAGTTCATGTATTTGAAAACTGGAAAATATCAAGGAATATCTCTTGAATGGTTAGGTTAACAATAGTAAAAAAAAGGTAAATGCCATAAACTTGTGCGTTTTAGCAAGACTTACACTTTTTGTGGTATTAAGCTTTTTTTTTTTTTTTTTTTTTTTTTTTTTTTTTTTTTTTTTTTTTTTTTTTTTTTTTTTTTTTGTCCTACGGTTTACCACTGTTACAAAGGTCATCCAGAATGAAGAGATTTTCAGAGGCTATTCCCAGAAAGTTCAGGATGTTTTATTTGCCATGGAAGCATCCTTAATATACTGCATTTTAATCAAAATTGTTGGTCATTTTTCAGAAAATCAAAGGTGTAGAAAAATGTTCCAAGTAACAGGTAGTTTTTTGAGGAGGAGGTATTTTCCTGAAAATCTTCGTGTCGCATCCTTGGACGATACTAAACTTAAATACCAAGTTATTTAACTGACTTTTCGTTTTTGAGTTGCGCTGTCCCCACACACACACACACACACACACACACACACACACACACACACACACACACACACACACACACACACACAGATGCTTTTTTTTTTTTTTTTTTTCTAAAAAAAGGTTTCAGGGGTGCTCAAAACATGTGGAGAATTACTGGGATAATAAATCGGCTAATACCTTTATAAAAAAGAACACCGGTTCGATTCTCGTCACTTCATGAGATTTTTTTTTATTTCAGATTTCTTGTTTATTGGAATTTTAAAAGACTAAGAATCTCTGAAACGTGTATATAAAGGCATTTAACATGCTGAATTAGGTATATACAGCATCCTAATCCTCGCGGTCAAGGCTTCGAATACAGAAAACTTAGAGAGTACTTCTTAGTCTAGCGGAGCCTCTTCGATCCCTGACTTGATGGACTATCCATTCACATGAATTTCTCTTCTTATTCCACAAACTATTCTTGCAAAGCTTACTAGTATATTAAACGGGCTAATAGCTTTGTAAAAAAGACCACTAGTTCGATTCCCGTTCTTTCATGAGAGGGCCTTTTAGAATTTATTATGCTGTGTATCTTTAAAAGCTAAAATAACCTTGGAACATAAACAGAAGGTGGTTAGACAGGTGCGCTTAAATGACTTCTAACTTCCAACTAATAATGACATCGCCGCCCGCACTATTCGAAGTTTTTGGAAACACTTGAAAAACACTGTTAAAAATCTCTATCGAAATTAACATGAACGAGATGTATTTTTGGCATCTCTTGTTAAATACATCAAGAATAAAAATATGATTTAGCTGGTGAAAACACATCAAATCAACGACAAAAATTAAGTGTATATGCTGGACAATTAATGCTGGAGAATAATAAATATCAATTTTAACTTAAATACATACTTCCTAGAATCCGTTAACGAAAACTTTACCAAAATACTATTATTGTCATTTTCACAAATGTTAGATAATTGTGATAATTGCGGACTAGTCTGTTTTCATATATCTCTCCTAATATACAAAGAACACGTTTACCATTGAAGTAGCCCAATAAATATGGATCACCTTCCATTGATGTTCCCAAAACTCATTAACGGTTAAGCGGTATTTTGTGTATAGGAAAACAGGTCACTAACATTTACACGAAAGAACAATATGTAGCAATGAGGTTAAATGGTATTTTGTGTACATAAGAGAATATTTAGCAAAGTAACTCTGAGAGGTGACAGGAAGTCTCTAGAATTCCAGCAGAGATGCTGCCATCCGGCATGCATGTGACACATATATTTCATACAAATTCATCTTCACCTTCCTGTACAGTTTCAAATTGTACAGCGCATGAGCACTGAAAACCATTTTATTATATAAGTAATATTTCATTGACCTATTTGACCCATTCCCATGCGCGAGGACATTGCTAGTGGCAGCGTTTGCTCGCTATAAGCACAGAATTGTAGAAGTTTTACATAGGTGGACTAGCCAACAATCACGGCCGGTAAGTATTAGCGATTATTTTCTTAAATTACAATATTCAATTTAATTGTCATTGGATGAGATCTAAGTGGATAACCGGGAAATCTGCAGACATCCACTTCAAAGTGTATTGCTTGCATTTGAAAATACTGTTTTTATCACTCAAATAAGGTAATTAATACTCGAAAATAAGTAATTTTTAGGAAATGTTAGGTTAGTCTTCATCCTTTATACATTGAACATCAATACAGTGGAGCTTTCATTCGGGCAGAAGCGATTTTAATAAGGCTTTTAGTGTATAAAGATAAATGCTTGTGTATTATCTTCGATTTTGAAAAACACACTAAAAGATATATGTGCAGCTTTTCTTTCTTTAAACAGCATTTAATATCACTTGAACCCCTAACGTAAAACCAGCAGAAATCATGGATGATATTATTATTATTATTATTATTATTATTATTATTATTATTATTATTATTATTATTATTGCTGCTATTGCTACGAATACTATCGACATTTCAGAAGGGAGTTCGCCAATAGTGAATACTTCAGACGACAGGCCTTTTGAAGGAGAATGCATCCAGATTCAATGCCCAAAAATACCACATCAGCAACATTTCAGCTCTTTGCCACCCCTACAATCATCTCCGAATAGGGGTAAATAGTTTACACTGATGGCATGCATTAACAATGCACATAGTAGGCAGGGAAAGCAATATTAAGCCCAAAAATTGGATGACCAAATTTCAACGGAAATATGTTTTGAGATCTCATGTGTCCAAAAAATCATTTTTACTTTCTCTATTTAGTACATAGCGGATAGAGAAGGTATTGTATTCCCACCCAGCATTTCGATACTGAGATTTCACAGAGGATACACGTTTTGAGATTCCACTGTATCCGAAATAGAACGTTGAGAAAAAGGTCTATATATATGTGTGTGTGTGTGTGTGTGTGTGTGTGTATGTCCAATTATCTGTAAACACGTTAACTCAAAATAACAAAGTGATGGTAAAATACCAACCGGTAGAGAATGACATTAAAATGTAACAGGTCAGAGTTTTATTTTCTGTACTGCTGTTATTTAATAAGTAGGGCAATTATTGCATTCAACCCAAAAATCGAAACTACATTAGCATTTGGGTCTTCCATCAGCATTTTACTGTAGGTTGGTATGAGCAAGTAATCTCATATGGATGCAGATGCGTTTGAGATTCGATCTTTTTTTTTTTTTTTTTTTTCTGAAACAGTTTATTCGATATATTCTTCTATTAGAATAAATAAACAGTGAAACTTGGCTTACATTTGCCTCATGAAGCCTTTTTATTTCTGAATGTACCTATTGAATATGGTTATTCTGTTTTAGGTTTGTCGAATTATTTAAGAATATCGTAAAGTGATTCTTTGTAGATGGAGTTTGCACCTCGACATGTGTCTATCCTTGGGTTATTGCACCAGTTTTCATACAATCCAAAATTTAAGCAGTTGTCTTTAATCTTTGCTCTTTGATTGTAGTCGAGTTTCCATGAAGTGCGAAAATGAAACGATAATATATTTTTTCCTTGTCCTAAAGATAGCACCAATAACAAGAAATATCTCGAACCTGAAAAGAATTGTTATGACATAAATTGTCTTTTAACAAGATTACATTTTTTTGTGTAGTAGGTACGTTTTTGTCTATCTCACCACTTTACTAGTTATGTAAGATTCATGCAAAATGAAAAGGTATTCAGAGCGTATTCATCGAAAATTCATGATATGCATTATAGTTTTTCAGGTAAATATCTTTAATACACATTATTTTAATGAAAATGATTAGAGATAAGTTTCAATAAAACAAAACTTTCAAAAGAATTTCCATGTGAAGGGTAGTTTGCAGTGGGGCATTTTCTTGAAAATCTCCGTGTCGAACCCTTAACAGATACTAAACTTAAGTACCGAATTTGGTTATTGAGCTATGCTGTCCAAATACTCATATATAGATCTTTTACGTTTTTCTTTTTTTTATTCAGGGGACTCAAAACATGTACTTCTGGTGAAATTTCTGTATCAAAGTTTGGGTGGAATACAATACCTTCTCTATCTATATATACATCTTACATACACGCTAAAGAAAGTAATAAACACGGAGTCATTCTTAAGGATATTGGGATGTGAAGGGTCGTTAAAAATTACTTTCCGTGTTTATTAGTTTTGAATTGTCCAGAACTGACTGCATCCAATACTATCATATTTTCAGGTTCTAAAAATCTGTATGCCAAACGAATACAGCGTAGTAAGGGTTTACAAAGGTTAAACGATTTGATGTTTTTTCTGTAATTTCAGTTTTGAATTTTAAGCAGGTATACATATACCTTATTAGTTACTAAAGTGCTACACGTGACGAAACATATAAGAGCTTTAAAAGTGAATCTAGTCATCTTGTTATGAATTAATACATTTTCTTTTAATAAATTAAGCTTATGTGAAGTTTTAAACACTTTTTTTTTTTTTTTTTTTTGTTACGTCTTTTCAATTTACGAGATTCTGCAATACTCTTAACACACGTGTATCGCATTCTTTTTTTTTTCTTCTTTTTTTGTTTTGGACGACGAGTATTCATATTAATTATTAATTAAAATATAGTAATAAATGAATTACAGTATTGGTTGGCTGTAAATGACTTCTGTGGGAGAGAAACATTTGGTAGTCATTGTTGCGTAGTTTTTCATTATTATTTTATAAACAAGGTTTGTTGGCTGTGGAGACATTTTTGTCTGTAGTGCCTATCCTAATTAGAATCGATTTGACAATTTTACTATAGAGAAATGTATGGTATATGACAGGGAAAGAGAAAGAGAAGAAGCAACTGTTTTACTTACCGCACGCATGCTTTTTGAGTCCATATCTATATTGCGATTTCATTTGTTTCTAGGTATAGCTACCAGGTTAGATGTGGCAATGTTAACTTACGTTCTGTAACAATATAGGAAAATGGTAGAAATTAATCGCATCGTCCAATACTGTGATTTTGGACATGGATTGCTATACCTACGTATATTGGAATAAATTTATGTTTAATTCATTATAGTATAGACAAACAATGTTTTGCAATGCCCAGCAATTTCTGTAAACAAGGGACTTTGTGAGCAATACTCAAATTTAGAGACCATTTTTCAGTGAAGTCGGATTGTTATCATAGGTACATAAAGTGCACTGATATATATTATATACGTGTATAAGTAATATGTATTTCTAATTAAATTAAAAGTAAAATCTTTTTCATATTGGGAGATAACTTATATCAACGTATTATCTGGAGTAACTATTATGATTGTTGGTTTTGGTACTCTATTTATTAGATCACGTATCTTTTTCTTCCCGAATCTGTGCTGCCTGTGAATTGCTCACGCACTGCCCTTAGGAACGTGCCCCATGGTTTGGAAACTACTGATGTAGATAAATAAAAATGATGGATGCATTTTTCACCTTGATGTGACATTTCGCTGACTACATAGCAATTATTGCGGAGAGCGCGAAGCAGTTGCCGCCTCCGCCACCGTCGCTGCCGCCCCCGAAGCTGACAGGTAGTTAGCTCCACCTTCCGAACCCCCCTCCTTTCGACCACAGCATTAATTCTCATTCTGGTAGTCTCGATAGCTCTTCCCTCACCCTCCTCCATTCAGCTGTACTCACGTGATCCCAGCAGCCTGTCGTAATTGGCTAGAAGGCACGCGCTATTTGATGTAGCCTTGGGGCTGTAAAGGGGGAAGGGGAAAATCGTGCCTCCCAATATAAACTGGTACTAACAGGTTACTGAAGAGCTTAGTGCCGTGTTGATCAGCTGTCAGGAAGGTTGCTACGAGACGTATACCAGAACTAGTAGCACGTGGTGTACCGTGTTAAATGAAGACATCAGTATTGTGATGGCCGCAGTTATGGACATGTTTCGATATATCTACTTGTGCGGCAATAAGGACAATAGCGACCCAGTGTCAGTGCAACAATCAGATTCCACGACGTCTTCCCCTGTGTTACTCCACAACAATTACCTCATCACCCCGCTATCAACAGACTCCGCCACATCTACAACCGCCTCCGAGAACTTCTCTGCTTCGAAGACGACTTCCATCCAAGCAGCCGTCTTAAGGACTTCCACAGATTTATTGCGGCATCATCGCAGTTTCGACAATCTCTCCGACGGGTGTCACACTCCAAGCCCAGACAGCTTTCGGTCCAACAGCCCAACTTCCGACATCATGGAACATCAGCATCATATGCTTGGCTTCGATACCAGCAAACAATATACCCCTTTACTTCCACCTCTAAACGGTTTACCTTCCCCATCAGCGCATTATCGTAGTAGAGGCACGGTTAACTTATCCGTGCATGATAACAAAACATATCACAAAATGACGGAGGAGGTTATTAAAAACGGTTGTCATATCAAAGACGACAAGAACATGAAGATTCAGAATCGTAAAACGGTTGTGGTTTCCAGTGAAAGCCAGAGGACGTTATATGTACCTCATCTTCTCAAAAACGAGGACACTTGCATAAAGGCAAACGATGACGACGACTTCGAGAGCGTCAATATCCTTGAAGGCGATTCCGAGGACTTCGACGACGACAGTTTGATGCACGACAGCGGGGACGAGGAGGAAACCACACATTATCATCAGCAACGAAACAGCCATAAGAACTTAAGCTCCTCCAAGAGACGCACCAGCAATAAACTAGTGAGTCCTGTGGTCATGAAGAAGCGGCGTTTGGCAGCAAATGCACGAGAACGGCGTCGCATGCAAAATCTCAATAAGGCCTTCGACCGCCTTCGGACGCATCTGCCATCATTGGGAAATGATCGCCAGCTTTCCAAATACGAGACTCTTCAGATGGCTCAGACTTACATCAACGCATTATACGATCTGCTCCAGTGAAACGTGTGCACAGACATTTGATTAGAGCGAACCCTTCCTCAACCATTGTGGTGTATCTGACTTTGTACAAAACCAGTCCCAGGAAATTGTTGTTAGCTACGTGCATTCTGGACGCCACTGCAGAATAGTGTATATATCCTTGTGAATATGCAGTGCTTTGGGTACAAGACGAACTCCAAAATGATGAAAGTGAGCGATAGTCACTCTATCACGCAATAATTTATTTCCTGTATGTACGTACGTATGTATTAATTGTGTATAAATATATTGAGTTTTTAAAATTTAGCTATTGTTCTTCAATAATATATTTCATACACAGCGAGATATTTACAATGGGAGAAGGGTGTTTCTATAGTACAGAAATGTTAACCTTAGATATGCTGAAGGATAGTCGCAGCTTTGGCATACATAAAAGTTTGTTAATATTTATTTACGAGGTATCATTGCACAGAATTTAGCTAATACTACTTCCAAATCTGTGTTCTAAGATAAACTTCCGCTATCTCTACATTTTCAGTGTATTGCTGAAATTCAGTTCTCGGAGGAATTTATATAAGTTTGCTTAGTATGACTTTCCAGTAGCTATTATTTTTCAACTAGTACTGGATTGTCACTGAGATTATAAAACGGCTAGTGATTTTAAAAAGGATGTCTACAACATTCCAGTATATTATTATGTATTTGTGAACTGGATTAGTGTAAAAGTTAAAAATAAATCGTAGGCGTTAGTGTTCTAGATGTTTAATTTTATAGCGCATGAACAAATGCATAAGATGTGTGTGAATCATGTTCAGAACGGAAACTGCGTATATTTAGGATAACAATGTTGGGAACAGTTTATCATACAAAGGATATACTAACGTAAATATAGTTTACTTAAGAGAGGAGTAGCAAAATAGGTGTTACTTCTTAATTAATTCGAAGAAATTAAAATATATCCTACAGAACTTGCTAAAAATTAGTATATTTATACCACCTTTTTGTTTTAAGCTATTCTCAAGTATTACTAAAATACGCGGAGCTATGATTTCATTCTTAGCAAAGTAATTATTTTACGGCGCTTAAAATATTCTTAGGCTACAACCTGTAATTAAAAACGGACTCAAAATTCTGTAGTGTGTTAAAAACATAATGTAAGCAGTGATAAAACAGGTAGGACAGAGTTACTGATTTAAATTATACCTAGAGCAGATTGTTGGAAGAATTTTGAAAATTCCTAAAGAAAGGGATACAAATATTACAATTACCTGTGGTATGCCACTATACTAAAAGAAACAAGAGCTTCAAAGACCTCGATGTGGATGGCAGGAGGGCTTCAGAGTTGGAACAGACCTGCTGCAACGAGAAAGTGCTGGCGTAATCTACCAGGTTTGAGAATGTATCTACCTAATTCTTCATAATGATTACTTCTGCAATACTACTCTGCATGTGCATTGTTTGATTTATCTTTATTTCTTTAATGTTCTAAATTTAGTTCCAGGAGTGTAATCAGTTCCTGGTACTCCTTTGTTATAGACAATCATTTTATTGCGATATGCATTTCTAAAATCTAAATTATATCAACTTGGAGAGAAAACCCAAGTAGGATAGCTGTCCTTAGTCAAAGTTTACCATAAATGCGAGTTCCCTTGTCAGTTCAAATGGACAATGCTTAATACGAGGTAGAACGTTTGTGTGAAATAATTAATGTATCGTATTATAAAAAATATACATAATTGATGAGATTGGTTAACGGCAGGGCCTTCCGGTGCTATTTATTTAATAATTTAGTTACAATATTTGTTATATAAATTGTAGTTTGCTGGCTTTTGTATGGTGCAATGTGAGATTATGGGATGTGACAATGTACCCAATACTCTTGATGCAGTTATTTTGCACGTAAAAGTTCAGTCTAGAGGCAATGTAGGCTCAAATTTGCGATTTTAAATCGGTCATACTTTACAGCTTATGATATTTTAGGAAACAATTTTGTGGTTAAAATATAAAACATTTAGTTACCGTAAATCAATTTTGAACATATATTTTTATGGCAAACGTTAAATGAATAAATGTTTACATAATTTCTGAAATCATTGGCTATACTTTGTATATTACTTCGACAGTTACAGCAAGCCCTTTTTTATTATAGAAAAAGTGTAATTAACGCTTTTTTCTTACATAAGATTTCTGTAAACATTAAATAAGTAAACAGTGATAAGAATTATAAAAAACGAATATTACACTTGAAGTACGAATTATTTACAATAAAGAGTTTTATGTTTTCATATTCCTAATATGTAATTTATTTACTTTTCTATTTATTCTAAAGTCTAGAAGTAACTGAAAAATGCCGTTTGCTTAAAGTTTTAAGTTAAATTTAGTTACTGCTATTTTTTTCACAGACACAACTAGACTATAAAGTATGTATACAAGGTTGCATTTAAACATTTTTATAATAAGTTATGCGCGTTTTGTCACCTGAAGTAAAACAAAAGAACTATAAAAGAAAGATATCTTCCTGTTTGAGAAAAGTTCAAGTAGTTTAAAATTGAAACCAATAACAAGAAACATCTCGGAAACTATTATCTCTAAATCAGCAATGTATATGATATAAATTGGTTAGGATTTACCAGCTATGCAACATTCATCCAGAATAAAGAGGTCTTCGGAGTCTATTCCCAGAAAATTCAAGATATACATTTTATTTGAAATGTAAAATGTTTAATATACGTTATTTTAATCAAATTCGTTGAGGTAATTTTTGAGAAAATTAAAGTTTTCAAAACTTTCCCCACATGAAGGGTAGTTTGAAGTGGGGAAATTTCCTTTAAAATCTTCGTATTGCATACTTAGAAGATACCACAGTATTTTTGTTTTGGAGCTATGCTGTCCCCTCCCCCTCAGATGTTTTTTTTATTAGTTATTCATTCATTGAATTCATGGGACCTCAAAGCACATATTTCTGGTAAAACCGTGACATCGAATCTTTGAGTGGAATACAATACCTTCTCTACTTATTATTTGCATAGTATATGTATAGAAAGTAATTATTTTCATAATATTTTCACAGATGCTTTTTAATGCATTATATATTTAAAGTATCATTATATATATGACATTTTCCCTTTTAAATTGTTCATTTAATATACTTTTAATTTATTTCCAGTTATTGCCTTAGTCATTTCTTTGCTAACATAAGATTTTTATTGGATTTTCAGTTACAGAATACAATTGATTTCTGGCTTGTTCTGTTATTGCATTTTTTCATTACCTAAAGAACGCCTTAAGAGACAAACTGTAGAAAATGATGTGGATACGCTAGAGATGTGTATGCTTGAGTGGATGTTTTTACTACCAAGATGTCTGCACTGGCCTCGGGCTATTCATTCTTTTCTCAGGTGTGGTTATGCAGTGGATATGGAGACTTGATTTTGTGCACTTTTTTAATTAATCGCTCTTGAATTTATTAATAATTGGTATTTTACGTTGAGTACTGGTGCTTTATATTATTGCCGTTCCTCAGTCCCTTTACGTCTCGTTCCATTTCACTCATTCCTATTCAGTCATTTACATGCGTTGTTGTTGATAATGTTCGTACCTGTTAAACTTTGTCCATGAGGCAACCTTGCAATAAAGAAAGCTTAAAAATAAAATTAACAGTTGGCATTTATAGGCAGATGACTGACCACAAAATAAGAATAATGTGCATAATGCAAATGCAAAATCAAAAAAATTCCCCCTTTTCGGCTCTGGCTCTCTCTTTTATAATATACTAGCCATGATGCCTACAAATGCTATTTTCCCTGGGCTTTTAGATAAATCTTAAGCGGTCCCTAGACGGCCAATATTATTGCGCAATATTATGGATCGTTTAGTGCTCATATTCAAGAGTTACACAATATATTGTGTATTGTTTTGAAATATATTGTGCAATATTTTAAGGTTGGCTTATCTATAGGCACATTTGCTCAACGAACTCAGGAAGGTCGACGAAGAGCAAGAAAAGCGCATCAGCCAGTGCAGCAAAGAATGATGAGAGGCTGCTTTATTTTAAACGCTTAATTCTTTTCTTCTTTCTTTCGACTGGCTTTGAAAAAATGTATCTATCGCTTTATTTTACTATATTCTTCTTCTTATACCTACAATAACATGCGTTTAACATTAGGATTAGGGGACTCAGCACTGAGCCAATGTGGTTATTGTACCAATGACTGATGAGCGGGCGTCTCAGGTAGGTGAGAAGAAACACTTGGTGGGCGGAACCAGGAGCTACGGCACAGCAATTACAGAGTCCCTATAGTTTCGAGCGTGAAGCACAGCGACCGTTGGAAATGCAAAGGTGACACCGTCCACAAAGGGTACAACGCCCCCGCTAGGCGTTTTGTTTCCCAGCAACCAGTCGAAGTCTGGGGACGGAGAGTTACAATGAGCATAATTTTTCCCTTGCACGCTGCACCGAACACCATTGCCGACACTTCCAACCCGAAAGAAGCCAAGGGGATGAAGGATGAATGAAATGGCAATTGAAACGACATGGAGGGACAGGAAATTTGCCTGGTGACTAGGGGAAACTCCCGAAAAACCATGTGTCACGGGGATCGAATCCACGACCTACCGAATGCAGGCCACGAACGAAACCGCCTGAGCCGTACCGCTCCGTTTATTGATGTTAACAAGAAGTTGATAAGCCCGCCTCTGTGATGTGGGCGTAGCGTGTCTGTCTCACATTCAAGAGGTTACGAGTTCGAATCTCAATCAGGTTGAGTTACCTGGATAGGGTTTTCTCCTATGTTTAGAAGGCGAATGTCGGGTAACTTTAAGCTCTGTCATCCGATATGACTTCCTTAGGACGTTAAACAAAAACTTATTCAGCGTCCGGTATGACCCCAGTTAAAGGACGTTAAACTAAAAAAAAAGTTAGTGGGGTAGAAGTTAAATAGGTATGACTCTACCTAAGTAACTTTTGTAAGAATAGTTAGCATAAAAGTAACTAGAGAAAGTCATGTGAGTGTAACATAAGATTTGTTTCAATTTCAGGTGTAACAAGTTTTAGTGGTGCATCAAAAGTTGAACTGTCCAACCCAACCTTAGAACGTTGTAAACTCTTATGGCTCACTAAACCTTTTCTAGCATTCAATATATTTCATGGGTATAAAACTGCTTCTTGAATCAATCTGTCGTCCGCTGTCGCTTCTTTTTCTTTGAATTCAAACAAATAGCTACACAATCCGCTTCTTTGTCACCATGACTGCAACTAATTATTAAATCGTCTGGGGAGTACTGCAGTATTATTGCACAATAATGTTGGCCGTCTAAGGGCCGCTATTCGCTTATTTATATATTTTAAATTTGTTTCAACTAACGTTATTGGATAAAGTAAACAAGAATCTTTGGAGGAAAACTGGAATCTTCCACCCTTAGTTTAGTAAATTCGTTCTAAGTCATAATGTGACGTCAGATGTCCTTGGTTCTCCCCTCGTGCATTTTTTAGGGTCGTGTCCAATAAATAAGAACCTAGGCGTCAAGAATTGCATTTCAGTTCTACAGCTTCATTCTATAACTTCTTACAACTAAAGCGTTAATTAAATAATTCATAACTAAAACATTTACAGAGTAAAGCACCTATCAATAATATGTGTAACATTATGTATACAGAATGGGAGGTTATTAAGTGCAAATATTTGTATCAGCGTTTGAGGACGATGTGACGATATGTATTTGCAGTTTCTTCGCTATTTTCTAAAGTTACCTTAATGAAAGAAGTTTCACGATGTTTTTAGTATGTCTTTTATTCAATATCTCAGACGTTCGGTTGTTTACATCACAGATCACACGGTTGACCCTCTTCTGCCCGACTATAGATAGTGTGATGCATATAAACACAGAAAGCAGAAACATAGCACAGGGCCGTTCAAAACACATTAGACCCTGAGATTTGTGATTCATTTATGACAATGTTATTAGTAAGCGGACAAAATGAGATATGCTTATGTATTATACACGTTGTTCTCTACAAAATTATTTGTGTTTATTCACCTCCCAGCCTGTATATTCACCGTTTCAATGAGTGCTGGAATATGCATGAATTACGTTCCGTTGGTCAAGCAGTGTGATACTGCTTCTGAAGAAAACCATGTCCTTTTTTGTAATGAGAGAAAAATGAATGTACTAAATGAGCTATTAATTTTTTTCACTTTCATTAGATGTATAGAATCGACAAAACAATGTATTTTAAATTTAAGGTAATGCCTTGGTGACGTTTGGTGGGAATTTTACAATTTTTGTTTGATTCTTTATTTTGCGTACGCTTTCCTGCTAGACTAATGTTTTTAAATCTAAAACTGTGTAGACTGAAATGGCTATTTAGTCGATCATATACCATTTTGGTAACGAGCAACATTGAACTTAAACTCAATTTCTCTCAGTTTTACTTTTCAGCACATTTCACCTTTCAATAATCACCGTTTATAAGTTGTTTGCTTAAAATTTCCCGGAAAGATTCAGAAGTTACGAATTTAAAAATTGCTATTCACTAGATAAGCATATTAAATAGTTAATTGAAATTAACTATTTTCCATAACTATCTATCATAAAACAATGAAAAATTGGTAGATCTGTGCAACGATCCTATTAACTCGGGTGAGCACTAAATGAAGTATTAATCTGTGATAAACATGAAATAATATCTTATTCTCTATAAGCAAAAATAAAACGAAATGTGCATAAACATGACTATATAACATGTAAATATGCGCGGACTGTGCAAAACCACAGACATGAAAATGGATAATGCCGGGCAACAAAACACGTAGATAAAACAAGCCATAAGTAGCGTTCAAAGCAAAACATACGTGAAATAAGCAATAGATAACCACAAAATGATAGGAAAAGCATTAATTATAATATGTGAAGTTTCGTAAGAAATATAAACCGTAGTAAGGAGCAGGAAATATGTATAAAAATCTTCGTCAAAATTGCACAATTGGAAGATACAGCTTAAATATCTATTGAATTTTTCGTTTTTGAGGTATTCTACTTATACAACAAACAAACACACACTCACACATAAAAGCACACAATGACTGCCATCCAGAGAATACACTCTTCTGAAGTTGGTACTTCACTTAGCGCTCGCCAAAATTAATAGTCGTCGCGCAGAATTACCGAAAAATTCAATAACGCGTAGCGAAGGATTGGCGGGAGTGACCTTGTTTTACCTCTCTTGCTTTCAGCGGAGACAGTGAGCGGGTCGCCTTCATTGTTAACACTGTAACACAAAGATTACGACGAAGTGAACTTTAGGAGCGAACAAGAACTCGCTGTCAATGTATAAATAGTCTAGACATTTAAATTTGCAGCGTCTTTCAGATATATTTGATAAGGGGAGGTGTTAAATGAGATTTTATAAAGTATTATAGATAGAGCTTTAATTATTTGTAGAGACACTTAACACTAAGTTTCATTCAAATATGTCTTTCCGTTCTGCATATATTAATTAATTTATTCGATTTGATTAGCTAAAATCAAAATCCATCTTCTTCTATATGTATAGATATACGTACATTGAACTAAATGCTCCATTTATATTTTCTCTAGCACATAAGTAAAATGCAAATAGTAGATAGAGAAGATATTGTATTCCACCCAAAAGCTCGATTACGAGATTTCACCGTAAATATATGTTTTAGGGTCCCCTGAATAAAAAAGAATTTTTAGAAAAAGATCCATGTGTGTGTGTGGACAGCACAATTTTAAAACGAAAAGAAGGTTAAATACCAAACTTGGTATTTAAATTCAGTACCTTCCAAGGATCCGATACGAAGATTTTTCAAGTAAATCATCCCAACCATTCTTTATAAGGAAAATTTTCCGAAAATGTTTATTTTCTTAAAAATGGCTCTAAAGATTTTGATAAAATACCATATATATAAGCTATTCTATTACAAACAAAATGAATATCCTGAATCATCTAAGAAAAGCCTCTGAAGAGCTCTTCATTCAGGATGACTTTTGTGTAACTTTTTATAAATGGTAAACCGTAATAGATAAATACTTGCTACACAAAAACACATTATTTATCATAGCTATTTATTTTTTGTAGGGTTAACCGTTTCCCAAATATTCCGTATTATTGGTTTCAAGTTTAAGCTACTCAAACTTTTCTCAACGGAAAGTCATCTTTCTTTTTGTCTTTCTTTTGTTTACTCCTGACAAGCAAAGAGAACGACATTTCAATTGTTTGATATAACGACCGGATTTAAAAAGATTTGACTGTCGTTTTAGGCCAATGAATACCTTTATTTCCCTTCTACTTAGAAAGAAGGAGGCAATAGGCAAATCCTGCTGTTTGTGTCTATTAGCATCATGTAGATAAAATAATAACCCTTTGTAGGAAAAGATTGTTTGTGGAACAGCTACAAAAAGTCATGTGATTGGAACACGTCAGCTTTTTTAAAATTATATTAATATCTTTGTAACAAATGGTCTGTTTGGAATTTTATAATTGGAAATATTTTTAGAATAATACCTTTACATATACAACTGAAAAAAAAAACCTCAAAAACAGTGTTTAATCATAGGTACCAATCGATATTTTTAAAACTAATCTGTGACCAATATCAAAATTCCAAGTATTTTATTACATACACTCTGCAGTTTAGAGAAACTTTTCAGAGCTCTAGCTGCATTTTTGTGGGAGAAGTTAAATTTTGAATACCTATGGGAAAATAATAGCCAACTTGAACCAGAGAAAATGACTTTAAAGTTTGACATAGAGACTCATTTAACGAGCGCAACGCTTTAAAATAACTTCCAAAACATCCACCCTAGGAGAATACAAAATTGCAAATACGTATTTACTTTAAATTATGATGAATTTTTTGCACAAAAATCCAAAAATAGACATTTTTGACCAAAATCGCTAAAAAGCACCTTTAAGTCCCATTAATTACCTACCTTAATTGGGCACTGAGAACTGATTGTTCTAAACCCCTGATTTGACGGCAACTTCTCTACTTTGTGCAGCAAGACAATTTCCTGATGGCGCTATCTCGAATCGGCAGCTTTCACCTTTATTAGAATAGGTCGTTCCTCTGCACAACTAAAATAGATATTTTCCGACACATCGGGGGTTTAGACTACAGTTGTGATTCTCAAAATCATGTATTACTTTTGGAAACACAACTGAACTGTGTCCACATACATACAACACAGTGCAAATTGGACTGATAAAAACACGATATGTTGTTGAAGGTTTGTTAAAGAGGCATAATTGTCATTATTTACTCATCTCTGTAGGTAAACCGTAACTTAAGTTGGTAGTATATTCTATTCAGTCTTAAATCCATTATACGTTCCATTAGCTTCGTGGAAATATCATTTTCGCTACAGAGTATTACCTGACCTTAACTACAAATTGCCATCTATGAACTAATGCACCTCACACCCCATTATACCTATATCAAGTTTACAATTTGTGTTAATGTAATGTAATTCCCCTCACTCTCTGGCAGTGCTCAAAACTTGTCGGGTTTGAAGCAATACTGTATTCAAATTGACTTCTGTAATATCACTCAATTATTATGTACACTGTTGCTATGAGTTCCTTGTTGCTGCTCTGCCGATGGTGGCTTCAGAATGGCAGAGCTAATGCACTGAGATAAGCATGCGTATCACAGTTTTAGTAGAGAACTTTCAGAGCTGCAACAATTTCCCTTGTATTCTGACCTACCAGTGGCTGATTTTGGGTTCAGATTAGCAGAGCTAATGGACAGAGATAAGCAACGTGATAGAATAAACGAAGTTTCACAACTGCAATTTTCCTTGTGAGGTGCTCTAACCCGTGAGTGGTGTTCAGAATAGCAGACCTAATGGACCGAGATACATGCATACCAGGATTAGCAAATTCGTCTTTGTTGTGCTATGTCAGTGGGATGATGGATGCAAAATAGCAGAGTCATTAAATTGAGATAGATAAGTAAGCGAATCAGAACTATCAATATATACCTTGTTTTGTATTCTACCAGTGGGTGATGGTAGATGAGGAATAGCGGAGCCAATAGGCTGAAAAGATAAGAGTGACAGTCATAACTATAAAAATTTCACTGCTGCAGCGCTATTTGTTTTGAGTTATGCCAGTAGGCGATAGCGATGAGGAATAGCAGAGCTAATAGGCTAAGATAGACAAGCATACTAGCCAGAATTATCAAAATTTCACCGCTGCAGCGCGCTTTGTTGTATGTTCTTTCAGTGGGTGATGGCTAATGAGGAATAGCAGAGTTAATGTGCTGAGATGGATAATCATGATAGACATACCTATCAACATTTCACCTCTGCAGCGTGCCTTATTTTGTGTTCTACCAGTGGGTGATAGTGATGAGGAATAGTAAAGCTAATAAACTGAGATAGATAAGCATGCGCGCCAGAGTTATCAAAACATTGCAGCTGCAGTGTGCCTTGCTTTCTGTTCTACCTGTGTGTTGGTGGATGAGGAATAGCAATGCTGATAAACTGATACAGTGAGCATGCAAGCCAAACTTATAACAATTTTACAGCTGCAGCGTGCCTTGTTTTGTGTTGTAGCAGTGGGTGACGGTGGATGGGGAATAGCAGAGCTAATAGGCAGAGATAGATAAGCGTGCATGTTAGAATTAGCGACGTTTCGTAGCTGCCACGTGCTGTGTTCCGCTCCACAAGTGGATGATGGAGGGTGCAAAATAGCAGAGCTAATGGACTGAGATAAATATGCATGCGCGCCAGAATTAACGACGTTACACGGCTCAGTGCACTATGTGTTGAGCAATGCCAATGAGTGGTAATGGAAGAAGACTGGCATAGCTAATGCAATGAATAGATAGCATGCGCCCCAGAATTAGCAAAGTTTCACAGGTTCGCAGCGTGCCTTGTGCTGAGGTGCACCAATCGGCGGTAATGGAACCAGAATGGCATAGCTAAGGCACTGAGATAGATAAGCATGCGTGCCGGAATTAGCAAAGTTTCACAGGTTCGCAGCGTGCCTTGTGCTGAGGTGCACCAATCGGCGGTAATGGAACCAGAATGGCATAGCTAAGGCACTGAGATAGATAAGCAAGCGTGCCGGAATTAGCAAAGTTTCACAGGTTCGCAGCGTGCCTTGTGCTGAGGTGCACCAATCGGCGGTAATGGAACCAGAATGGCATAGCTAAGGCACTGAGATAGATAAGCAAGCGTGCCGGAATTAGCAAAGTTTCACACCTGCAGCGTGCCGTGTGCTGAGGTGCACCAATCGGCGGTAATGGAACCAGAATGGCATAGCTAAGGCACTGAGATAGATAAGCATGCGTGCCGGAATTAGCAAAGTTTCACAGGTTCGCAGCGTGCCTTGTGCTGAGGTGCACCAATCGGCGGTAATGGAACCAGAATGGCATAGCTAAGGCACTGAGATAGATAAGCATGCGTGCCGGAATTAGCAAAGTTTCACAGGTTCGCAGCGTGCCTTGTGCTGAGGTGCACCAATCGGCGGTAATGGAACCAGAATGGCATAGCTAAGGCACTGAGATAGATAGCATGCGTGCCGGAATTAGCAAAGTTTCACACCTGCAGCGTGCCGCATGAGAATCAAAACTTGGATGGCGTACCCACCCTGCTAGCCACCCACCCTCCAGGGTTAGCGTGCATGCCGACCTACCGAACCCAATACCGTTCCTCCGACACCTGATATTGACATCTTAAGTTTCGGCCAGGTCTCCTCGTTTAAGGAAGATGTTGGAAACTGAATAATTTTGGCAGTCGACTCTTTGGTTGACTCATGCATCTTGTTTTTTTTTATCCACGCACTAAGAAATTAACTAATTGGAGAACAAAGAGCTCAGCTTCTCATAAATGTCAAGTATAATAGAGGATTCCTTAAGAACATGTTTCAAGCTCAACCACTTGTAGATAACTTAGCAGACGTAAACTACTCAGAACTGAAACTATTAGATTCTACTTGAGTTTATTGTCAACAATCAGTACAGAGGTGGCCAACGTATTTTCAGCTTGGCCCAGCAAATTGATAGAATTTTTTGGAAGGGCACCTAACTAAGCTTAAAATAATATTTTGAACCTGTACTAAACTATTAAAGCGGCACCAACTAGGCAGTCCGGGTTCGACCCCAAGCGCCCACACGTGGGATTTGTGGTGGACGAAACGGCGTCTGGTCGGGTTTTCTCCGGGTCCTCCGGTTCCCCCGCCACTCATTCCAACAATTGCTCCATCATCACCTTTCCAATCATCAATTTCGCTTATATTTCATATTATCCACTTCATGTTCATGCCTGGCTATGGGTCGACCCCTCGTAACAAGTTCTCCATTTTGTGGTTTCGTGCCGTTGGCTCCCCGACAGGCTTCTGACCCCTAGGCATTGGTTTGTAAGTCCTAGGGGGGTGTCAATCCTACAAATACGCTGAGGGTAAACCGATTAGGAACCGAAACGAAACTAAACTATTATACAACTGTTAGTGAGTATTCGGGGAAGTGTAGATAATTCTGGGCGGATATGTAGATCATTGAATTATTCACCTTTTTATTTTCAAAGACGTCACATAATTTTACAATTTTTTTTTAATTAACATAAAATAAAATACTTTGAATTGTAATCGAAACACTTTTATTATACTAATAACATTCTAGTGAGTTTTGAAAACGTAATGTTAATGTGACTTTTGATCTTGTTTTAATTTATACATTTCTCAATATTAGGCGGAGTATTTTAGTACACAGAACAGGTAGGTATTATTAGCAGGATATGTGTATGTGCTATTTAAAAGTAAGTTATTTTTAATAACGTTCACGGCAGAAAAAGTTTTTAATATATGTGAAAGAAAATCTGTACATGAGCCTTACAGCAAGAACATTACATTCAGGAAACCGGTTTGAAGGGATATATTTCCAAAATTCAGTCAAATTAAGAGAAATCCTTGATTCACAATGCTATTTAAATGTAGCATGAAGCCCTGAACTGTTTTGGATTTCCATTATTTCTGTTTATAAAGATGGTGGGGGGGGTATTTATTAATCTCAAGATTCTGAAATTCAAAATGGATGTATGAATAAATCTATATTACTCTTCCAAAATTCGAAAGAGGAAGAGTTTATAATGATAAATGGGTTTTCATTGGATCTTGAGCTATCAGCGGGTCATTCGAAATGTCTTGGGCCATTATCTGGCCCACAGGCCTACAGTTGGTCGCCCCTGCTATATTACTTTACATGGAGAACAAGAATTTTTATCTATGTGAATTAATTGTTTCTTCACACCAATCGTGTGTAGGATAGGAATTGGAAAGGTATGTCAGACTGAAAAATTCAATGCCATAGCCGGGTTCTGAACCACGGATCTTCTGATCCCCGTTCCGTTGCTTTAGCTACTGAGATACCATGACAACATACCGGCACGACACTAAGTTCTCCAACTGACTCTCGTTTTCTTCCGGTAAACCACAAAGGAGATCTAAAATTATTTTCAGCTGATATACTTCAATGGCGACTTACAAACTTCATAAATACTTTAAGTCCCGGGCTTGATAGCTTAACCAACTATCACGTCAATGAATCTGACTCTACATTTTCAATTCTTATATTTTTTTTAACCTGATTTAAGAGGAGTAATACACATACAACACAAAACTAATATTTTAAATTACTATATAAAAGCAGCAATCAAATTGCGACAGAGCACAATGGACAGATCAGCTGATAAATGTATCATTACAATTAAGTGCACAGCTTTAATAATAACAATAATAATAATAATAATAATAATAATAATAATAATAATAATAATAATAATAATAACTCTTAGATATGCAGTTTGTGGAGTTGTGGCCGAATCTTTAGATTACTCATCCCCTTCCTCATTTCACACCAAGCATTGGGGTGATCGTCCATCCTGGTTTCTATCTGATTCTCAAGAGGCGTCTGAGCCCAGGCGCTGGCTTCTAAATCCCAGGGGTGTAAGTCCTGCATTGGAGGAGGATAAGTAGAGAAAGAAAGACATACAGTGCTTTTCTTTCACAATGTGGCCACCGGAAAGTGCCAACCGCTACGGTTCGGAATCCCGCCGAAGTAACAGGTAATTTATCTTATAGGTAATATATTCCATATGACCTCATCTGTTGTATCCTAGAAAATTATCATTTACACCGAATTGTTCAATATCCCAAGCTGAGTGAACTTTTGGTCTCATGTTTTCTGTTACTTCTTCTAATGTAGGGGGTTGTTGCATGCACTTTATTTTTCACATGATCACCAGAGTAGGGTACATTTCTGCAGTTTTATTTAACAAAATGCCAAGGATAAGGTTATTGATCCACACGTAATACTCTTCCCTGACGAAGCATGGTTCCATTTATGTGTTTGTGTTCCATTTTAGATACTGAACGACTGAGAAATGAGACTTTACAAATGAAATTTTCCTGTATGACGAAAAAAATGGTGTGTTGTACAGTAATTGCACACAAAATAGTGGCGCCTACATTTTCTGAACTAACAATAAATGCTGAGAGGTACAAGAATGACATATATTTATTTTCAAAATGTTCATATTAAAACATCAGTAACTCAAAACCCCTGACATAACTGACAGTTTATCTGAACTTTTAATGCCCTTCCGAATGTAATAGAGCATTTTCCCATGATTTGGTTCATAGCTCCATCGTATGGAACACTTAAAATGAGAATAGTTACTTAAAATGGAACAAATACAAACGAGTAAATAAATAAAGCAAAAACTGTTTTCACTCATTTTATTACATTGCATTTCAAGATTAAAGTCTACATTGTCGAAAATAATTCATTTTTATTATATATTCCCAAGATTTTGCTAACATTTTAGTCGCGCATTCATTTATTGCTTCCTGTGACATGGTCCAGTGAGTTGCAGCGAGTTGTTCCGCTTCCGACCACGGAATACGTCTGAATTCGAGCAAGTATCTGGAGATCTGAATTTTTCGGCCCATGTACAGGATGAGTGTCCACTCAGCATCGTGGGCAATATGAGGATCTACAATTGATAACGATTTGTCGGTCCTAATTCGAAGTGGAGGACGCGTTATGCTGACCACATCATTTCCTGTACCGGATGGATGGTTGATGGATTACTGCTGCTGCTGCTGCTGCTGCTGCTGCTAATAATTACAGTGAAATACTATGTGCTGCCATGCATGATGTTTCTTACGGTGCTTTAATGTTTTGATTTACCCTTAAGGGATCTACTCTCTAATGTTAAATAAGAAAAACGTTAAATAATTACAAAACTGGTTATTCATGGACCTTGGTAGGTAAATTTATTCTTTAAAAAATAAGGGCTCTGCAGCTTGAGTGGAAATTAGTTAACAACGTTTTTGGTCTCCTGTACATCAACAGGGACTCTAGTACAAGTCTGGAAACTGCCTCTAGATCAGCGTGATTTCCTCACCGTTTCTGCTGATACGTGGGAGGTGTGCTATTAAGGTCGATCGCGCTATTTCCTCACTCGCCACTGATCTGTGATTGCTTCCAATTGCCCCATTGAATTCTGTAATTCTTTTATTGCACAAAGGGTTATCTGCACTCGTGAAATACGTTGCTGTTGGACCTCCTGTTATATAAAATTTTCAATGCCAATTCTCTATTATTAATAGTTATTTATCTATTACGCAGTGTATATGTGGTGCATTCAATAGTTTTAAGCAACAATTCTATAACTTAGATTAAATAAAATAATGTAAAATAAAAACGGATTTGTCAGTCATTTGATGACGCCCTCTTACAGCCGTCTGAATCCTACGCTATGAACCTACCAACGCTGCCTTATACAAATATTGATATGACTGATCACTGCCATCTGGATTTCTGCCACTAAAGGTTGCAATGACGACTTTAGTAGTCTAGGCCGTTCAAGTGCTACTTTTTGGCTTGTAAAGTCCGACACACAGCACCACCAACAGCTGCTACGGCTAAGCTCCTTATAATCCTTCAAGAGTTGCTTGGATTCAAAATTATAATCTCAAAAGAAACATTTTGATAAAAACACACCAGCGGTGCACAAGGGCCGTTGCACCATCAAGGCAACCGTCGAGGAGCAATATTCGCCTCCTCCTGTCACTTCACAACCCCAAAACACACCCGCCATCCTACAAAACCCACAATCCCGTCAGAACGTGGTTAAGTTCTCTCCGAGAACAGGGACACGTCTAACACACCTCGGGCTGCCCTCAGCCTGCCAATTACACTGGACTGGACACACAGCTATTTTGGAGAGGGTGTACTAAAACATATTTGAAGTTTGTTTCATAACTTTACAGAGCATATTATTTGATGGCGTGTTTATTACTGGAAATGGACTTATGTTTCAAAATACCTATTTTATAGTCATTTCCACCTTTAAAATTACCAATATTCCTATAACAATTATGCATTATAGTTACACGCTTATAAGCACTATATAGAACTGACAAATGTTAAACTTTTGTCATTTTTAACAAATTTCAGCAATGTATTGCGTCAAGCAACTGTGGTTTACCTGAGAGAGGAAATAATCCTGGCACAAGGTCTGTTCCATACAACTTTGCCCCGCATCTCTTAAGTGCCATTCGCTGCCTTAGCGGAAGGTGTTGTTATGCGGTACAAAGTAGTTACTTAGTTAACATGGTCATTTACGTTAATATATCCGAAGAGAGTTATTAAATCTACATTTTCATAACCGTGTGAATTACATATTTCTATTTAAAAATATGTAAGGCATCTAAAATGCGTGAAAATGCGAAAATGCACAGGAGTATCCTTCGTTTTAAATTAACCTCTTAGGATGCTTAAAGCACTAACATCCATCAAGACAGGGTATTTATACCCCTTTATTGTGACCTTGCACTGCATAGGGTTTTTTTTATCACCATTCGAAGGTATGCATTAGTTAATCAGGGGAAAGGGGAAGGTAATTGTCCGCGGAAGAATACTTGTCGGCGGGGCAGGGTTCTGAGAAACAGGATTTAAGCAATTGGTTTCCTTGATTCGAGGAAGGTGTTATACAGAAACGGCACATGCATTGAAATTCAATGGTAATCAAGAAGACAGAAACACGGCACTGTCAATTCCCTGTGAAGCTCTGACATGAAATTAAAATGTATTCTTAGTTCACGCTCTTTAAAATAGCAACTATTTCGAGTAACACAACAAAAAATCCTTTGTCGCTAAGTTTGTTATGCAAATCTTTAAAACGTAATAAATAAAATCCAGATTGCATTGACCATTAATACGAACATGAACAGGGGTTTAAATAAATTGTACTAATCTTTAAATGCAATGTATTCCTTCCCATACAGCTACCGATATTTTTGTGGCAGCAGCTCCGATAGTTTCTGGTTCGGACTGTAATTTCCTTGGGATTTTCACACATACTCACTGTGACAAACTTGTTTAGAAGCGAGCGCTCAGAAAAGGATTCAGGCGGCTGTGAGAATATACAGGGTTACTACAAAAGAAATAGACAACTTCAACTGCCTGTAAAACAAAAACTATTAGAGATAGCAACCTAATTATTTTGGAGGTATGTTGAGAAACTCTCAAAGTTTTGTTTGTTACTATTGGTAACGCTGTAGTGTTTTGTTTATTGTTGCAGAAGCTGAAATGGCGGAAAATCCTGTGGAAAAGGCATATTGCTGTTGGAATTTGCTAGAACGCAATTCAGCAACTGTTTTCCAACGACATTTTAGAACACGTTACCACAAAAATGAAATGATGCGCTCACAAAAACCAGCATCGTCTTCATCATGTCGCAACATGTCGATGCAAAAGTCACGCCGTATGACCTTATCTTCTTCACTCAGAAACTGCAACATCTGTAATCTGTAAGGCATCATGTGCAGTCGCTTCCGCAAGATTTTCCATACAGTTTGCTGTGGAATTTGTAATTGCATGCTTGCCCTAGATGTCGATTTCTGTGGGCTTCTTATGTAGGCAGAACGAACACGTTCAACGTTTTCTTCCGAAACTCTTGGTCTTCCCGAGCTCTTCCCTTTGCACAAACATCCCGTTGTCTCAAATTTTCTATACCAGTCGTAGATTGACTGTCTAGTCGGTGGCGTTTTGTGGTAACGTGTTCTAAAATGTCGTTGGACAACAGTTGCTGATTGCGTTCTAGCAAATTCCAACACGCAATATGCCCTTTCCATAGGATTTTCCGCCATTTCAGCTTCTGCAACAACAAACAAAACACTACAGCGTTACCGACAGTAACAAACAAAACTTTGAGAGTTTCTCAACATCCCTCCAAAATAATTAGGTTGATATCTCTAATAGTTTTTGTTTTACATGCAGTTGATGTTGTCTATTTCTTTTGTAGTAACCCTGTATGTAAGCAAATGTCTGACTGTACTATGCTTTTATAAAGTACGTTGTTCCATTTTTATTGTTTCACTTATATCCCAGCTTTAACTGTATGGTCCTACGGCGGCATTCACGTTTGGAGCTCATACCTGCTGTGCAATATTGTCATTAGGTTTCTAATGTTCTACATTAGATCACGTATACACATACGCTCGCAAACATATTTCCAGACTCTGGAAATGACAGGGAATACATTTGGACAGAGAAAAATCCCCACTCACAGCCGGGAGTCCCTCATCGCACAAGCGCCTTACCCCTCGTCCGAATTACTTAGCTTGTCTGCTAAAGCCTTATTTTGCATACTTCATATATTTATCTATCATAAATACAGCTACTACCTAGTACACCTAGTATAACTACTTTATATACTCTTTAAATTGCAAAAAAATTAGGGGAGATACAATATCATGTTTTATATAAACAGGATTCCGTATGATGACATAAAAACCTGATGTCTCCCATTCACGTGACCTTCCCTACATATTCTGCAAAGAAACTATTCTTACACAAGATTATTATTTGACCTACATCATTCTAATCGAGATAAACATTATTGGCAATCGTCTTATTACTTGCTTCTCTATAAGCAGAAGGCTATAGCGATAGTCAGATATTTCAAAAGCTGGTCGGGATTTGAAACAATTTAAATTCGGTTCTCTTTACATGGCCAGAAATAAAACAAAAGATGACTTCCCATTTTGAAAAATTTAAGTGCTACTTTAAAATTGAAACCAATAACAAGGAATATCTCGGAAACAGTTAACTCTATAAAAGACAGAAAGAAAAACAATTGTATCTATATATGAGATAAACTGTGTGTTTTAAGGAGATCTATATATTTTATGTAGTAAGTTTTGTTTATCTCTTACGATTTACCAGTTATATAAAGGCATCCATAATGATTAGCTCTTCAAAGGCTATTTTCAGAAAATTCAAGATATGCATTTCGTTTGTCATGAAAATATTTTAAACATATGATATTTTAATACAAATCACTACAGCCATTTTTGAGAAAAGCAAGGTTTTGAAAAGTGATCCACGTAAAGGTTATTGGGGGTGGGGGATTTCCCTGAAAGTGTTCGTGTCGCATTCTTGGAAAATACTGAATATAAACGCCAAGTTTGGTATTTAACTAACCTTTTGTTTTTGGATTCTGTGAGTCTCAAGGCATTTATTTCCTGTGAAATATCGATATCTAATTTTTGGGTGGAATACAATAGCTTTTATACGCAGTCCAGAAAGTAAAAATAGATTCTAAATAAAATCTTAGTAACACGTTAAAATGTATATATTCCATTTATTTTCCATGAATTCACGTTGCTCATAAAGAAAATTGTGGAGTCTTGGTGTTTCGCTTATCGATCCTCTTGAAAGACTATATACATTAATTCTTAAACTAAGCAATAGAACGCCACTTTCCATAAAACAAACACTGATACTTTAATTTGTGTGATTGGTTGGAATAACTGTACTCCTACTCTATTAGTTGGCGAAACATATTTCACCTTAGGGGGGGCTTGAAGAAGATCAATTAGCCTGAACACGAAAACTAAGGCTATAACTCTCCTCTTGTCAATTCTTCTCAGCTCTCCTTTCAAATACCCTGAAGGGAAAATAGTAAGCACGTGCAGGATTGGTAATATTGAAAGGCCGGCTTCTTTAAACATGGAATTGAGTTGGAAGGTACGGTCGGCGTCTTTCTTCCTGGTAGTCAAAAGGAGTCATTAGCGTTAACTAAAGTAGCGGGAAGACCATAAAACACTCTGTGGTGATGGGGAATCCAGTTCCATAAGGCACGTTCTACAGAGAAACCTTCTAACTCCCTTAGCCACAAGTCTTCTACTCATAACAAGTCCCCCTCTGCCGTAATAAAATTGATAATGTGGCACATCTGCAGATCGGATCCATGAACCACAAAACCCTGCGTTGGGGGGGGGCGCATTTACTTACAGGACCTGTCTTCAGAAGTTTACCAGTGGCCTTCTCTCTCTTCTAGTTTCAGGAGCTCCTTTTCTGCTTTCAGTAGCAGATTGTACTCTTCGATTATTGACTATCTGTTTTCGATGTAGTTGTCATACGTTTATGATCGTAAATTACTTTACAGTGTTAGTTAATTTTCATAGCTTAGTCTCGATGTCATATGTCCTTGTTTCTAAGTCACTGAGAGACCTTAAAAAGTCTCATGAGTTATACGCGCATGACTTGCTCTGCTCACTCTTCAACAAACTTCTTACAAAAACTTATTCTCCTATCTACTTTGTTAATCGAGATAAACATTTGTAGGAATGGTTTTATTGCACATTTCCTTGCAAGTACAATGGGAATAGTGGAATACAGCTTGCTTAAGAGATAATCAAATATTATAGAACTTATAAATTCGTTCTCTGTGCGTAACCAACCAGAAGGGCAAAGAGTAATTACTTCTTACTTAAGAAAAGTAAAAGTTATTTAAAAATTCAAACCAAAAACAAAGAACACCTCGCAAATGTTGTATATTTATATATAAGCCGTGTTCGTTCACGGGCTCTGCCATCTTGTACAGTAGCATTTTGTCTATTTCTTACGGTTTACCAGTAAGCAATCATCCAGAACGAAGAGGACTTCAGAGGCTATTCCCGGGAAATTCAAGATTTTCTTTGTCACGAAGATATCTATATTATTTTAATCAAAATCCTTCAAGCCATTTTTGAGAAAATCAAAAATTTCGAAAAAAAGTTTCACGTGTAGTTTATTGTCGTAGATGCTGAGCTTTACTACGAAGTTTGTTATTTTTTTAATACTGATTTTTTGGATTTAGGGAATTCTTTATGAATTTAGGTGTGTATTTTCAGTTAAATCTTGGTATCGAATTTTTCGGTGGAATGCAATATCCTCTATTATATAGCTAAGCAGCAACGAAAGCAATTATACCTACTTACCTATGAAAATATTAGCTGACAAATGTTACTTTCTTCAAATGTTATTTCATTCCAAAGCTACATATTTTGTAACTCCTTAAAATTTCATTTTAAGAAAAGCTATGTTTAGCTTCTGCATAAACACACATAGGTATTTTTAGTTCATTTCTGTAGTCCTTTGCCATGGTCATAGCGAGGGCTTTGCCTGAAATTGTTGTTGATGTTTTTACTGTTTGAACCTCTTTTGGTTATAGGTGTTCGTCGTTTTTAATTTATTTTCACACGCAGGTTTACTCTCACAACCACACTTCCAGATTATGAAATTAACGAACAATCCTAATTAAAGAAGTATTCCTCCTCGGCTGGGAATCAAACCTGGAATTTCAGAATGGGAAGTAAGTTCTCTGACCACTTGATCTCGAGCAGTCAATATAGATCTTAATTTCCGCAAAAAAAAAAAAAAATAAATAAATAAATAAAAAAAAAATGAACATATCTGTTTCGGATAAAACTGACATTACTCGATTATTGAGAACTACATCGAGAAGCACGAGAGGCATTGCTGGATTCTACAAAGATATTCCTTATGTCTCTGTATTATTGTAATGTTTGATGTTTCTCACATTTATCACTTTTCTTTTTTACACTTCTATTATTTTAGGAGAAATCACAAAATGTGCTTCAACTTTTAACATAAATATTGAAGTACTGTAATTAAATGCTGAGAGGAGTGGCTTAGGTTATTACACCAGAGACGTGCACGCGGGAAATTTTGGGTTCAAAATCTGAGTTGACAGGTTATTCTGGTATTTTAAATGTTTTTATGTTTTTCCCTTAGACGAATTTTTATGGAACACGAATCCCTGTCCCTCATTTGATTTCCCTATTCATCTTTCGTATTCGGTGGATTTACTTTGAAAACAGAATTTTTTTCTACCGTGGCATCGATACTTCAATCTACAACTGTCTGTGAACAGGCGTACCGAAGGGATGTTCTGTTGAGATTATGGACTCCTCTATGTTATCTCTGCCGCCATCCTCACTACATATCCGGAGGTGAAGTAGGCGCAATTGCAGAAATGCTCAGTTGTCAAAACCTTATACCAGGCGCCACCAACTCGTTTACACATGCCAGCAGGGATTGCCTCTCTTCCTTATGCAAGTTTATCGACATCTACGTTTATGCCAAGTGGCGGAATAAGTGGCAAACTTTTGTACTCAGAAAGTTTAATTTACAGTGTCACCACGCAACCTATGTAAGCTAGTATGGCAGCTACAAAGGAGAAAGACGCTTCTTTCGAAATGTGATCGATACCAAATAATTACCAATATGCCTGTTCATATTCACGGCTATAAATGTAAACGCTTTACATCACAAATTAATCCTCATATTGTTATGTCTATAATGAGATTACGTTGGCGTTGTTTAATTATCATTATTTTGGGCAATTATTTATATTAAGACTACAAAATTAATACCAAACCTCTGAAAATATGTTCCTATCCGAAGGTTATTAATGCAAGAGGTGTAATAAAGCAATAATTGTTCTACAAATCATGAGCCTACAATACGTGTATTAGCATATGAATGGCGGATTAGTATTTGTAATGCAAAATGTTGTATGCCTACAGGCACAGCACCGAAGGAATTATCTGTTCTTGCTTTCGGTTTAGTTGGCTACGCAGTGCACAGTAGGCGATCCGCAGGAGCATTGAGCAAATTTGCACTCTTTGCTTTACTAAAAGGGTAACCAGTTGTGACGTCTGCCCTACAAAGACTATTTCCTTTAGGTTTCCAGTTTATGGCACATTGTTTTTCAGGTGACTTTTGTTTTGAGGTTCCCTGAGTAAAGAAAAAAGTGTTTTACAAAAAGGTCCGTGTGTCTGTGCGTGTGTGCCTTTTGACACCATAGATCAAAAACGAAACGACGGTTAAATACCAAACTTGGTATTTAAGCTTAGTATCTTCCAAGGATGCGACACGAAGATTTTCAAGAAAATCCCCCAACCACAAATTACCCTTTACATGGAAAAATATTTGAAAAATTTGTTTTTCTCAAAAATGGCTTTAACAATTATGATCAAAATACCGTATATTAAAGCTGTTTACATCAAAAAATAAAATGTATATCTTGAATTTTCTGGTAATAGCTTCTGAAGAGCTCTTCATTCTGGATTAATTTTGCATAACTGGTAAACCGCAAGAGATAGACAAGTTTTAGGTTGCTTACTGTATGCTAGGGCATGTTTTGGCTTACTTGACTGATTTCATTCTCAATGAGGCCTGAATGAGCTTTGAGTCATACAAAGTGTACATTCTAATGTTGTAAGTTTAACCATCTGATTTCGACATGGAGTTCGCGTACCAAGTAGTTGTGGTTATAATTGTTTTCAATGTGCTTAATGTTATTTACATGTTTGTGTACATTTCGATTTTTACTTCTTCAGGCATTGTAACCCAATGTTTTACTGTTTTCAGCGCACTTAGAATTGCAACTTGTTGCGCTTGTTATTTCATAATGTATGATTGATGTTTGTATTACTCCACAAAAACTGTATTATTATTGTTATTATTATTATTATTATTATTATTATTATTATTTAATTTTTGTATTAGGTACACAGTAGATGGAGAAGGTACTGAATTCCACCCATAAATTTCATTTAGAGATTTCAACGGAATTACATGTTTTGAGCCTACCCGAATATGACAACATTTTTAAAGGAAGGTCCGCGCTCGCGCGCGCACGTGTGTGCCTGAACTACATAACTAAAAACTGCTTGGTATGTAAGCTTAATATCTGCCGAAGATGCGACACGAATATTTTCAAGGAAGTTTTCCCACTACAAACAATTCTTCACATGGAGCAGTTTTCAAAATTTTCGATTTTATCAAAAATTGCTGTAACGGTTTTGATTAAAACACCATGTACTAAAGATATTTAAATGACAAATGGGATTTGTATCTTGAATTTTCTGAGGATATCTTATAAAACCCTCATTCAGTCCATTCTCCTCTGCAAAGGAAATTTATATAATCCTGTGTAACTGGTAAATGTTAAGCAATAGGCGAAAACGTGCAAGGCAAAAAATGTAGTTCTCCTTAAATCTCACAAATTATTTCAAATAACGCTTTATGGTATAGCTATTTTCGAGTTATTCGTTATTAATGGTTCCAATAGTTGAATATCTTTGTTATTCGTTTAAGGTACTGTCGATATTCAGTTTTTCATTGCATGGAAAGAATATGGATTTTAAGGTCTGCATATAAAGTTCAGTTTTAAAACATTTGACTATCGCTTTTCCCTTTACATTTATAACGAAATATGTAGATAATGAAGCTATTTTCGGAAAGGTTTGTCTCGATTAAAATTAATTAGGTATGAAAATACCTTTCGTAAGGGTAACATGTATACTAACTAAAGCGAAAGAGGATATAGAAAGTCATATGAATGTATTTCATGAGATTTTTATATTCAGTTTCTCGCTGTAATTATGACAAACACCAAACGGTTCAGTTCTGGCACCCCAGACGAATGATCCCAGGTAGAACATAAATATTTCACTGACCTTCGTGCCAAACTGTAGGATAGCTTCCCATATTTTTCACCCAAGAACTCACTCTGCCATCTGTCTTGGAGATTTATACAAAGGGTTCGCTTTACGGTTCTTTAATAATTGGCACAGGTAGTTCAACAGGGTCCGGAAGTAGTTTTATCATCCTGATCATCTCACCTGGACTTGAATAAATGTGGATGAAAGGAAACATTTACTTGCTTGAAACGCTTTAGAGTACATATCATATGGACTAGTTTCCCTAGTTATAGCACCTTTGAACATGTAAAACATACTTTTTTTTTGGATAGTGTTTAACGCCCGCTTTTACTACCATGGCACCGCAGGCAATGACACTGGTGACACGTGAAATGGAGTCCTAGTGGAATGCAATCGCGGAGGAAACCAGAGAACCCCGGAAAAAACCCGGTCCTGCGCCCCTTTATCCTCCACAAATCTCACATACGGTCGCTTGGGATCGAACCCGAGCCATCTAAGTGAGAGGCGAGCGGTTTAACTACTCGGCCACGGTTCGGTCTGCGTTCAAAGTCCGTCTTCCATGACTAACGCTTTTCCAGGTTTTCCTCAGTTCTCATAACCGTCAAATGTCGCGGAGGTACCCTAAACTTAGGCCTGGAACATTCCCTTCCAAAATTTCCTTTCTCAGTGATTTCATATATCACCAGCTCAGCGTCTGTGGTTCCATACGCAGTAAGAGCGGACGTTAAGGGGAGTCCAAATGGTTTATTTTCGTGATTTTTCCCCATATTTAAGTTATAATTGCTTATGAGTATTTCGAACTTTCCGTTCATTTTCGAAACAACTTAAATATAGGTAAGCTAATTCTAAATAGTATAAAATAGTATGGGAAATAATACTGCATATAATTTTAAGGCAATCTTATCCTCTTTAACTGCATCTTATGAAAAACTACAAATTTCCATACAGCTTTCTATTATCTCATAAATAAATTGGTTAAAGTAGTGAAATTTTATACCACAAATTTTCAGTTAAGTAAGCTTTATTTTAATGAAAGTAGCTATGTACGAGCCATTTTTTAAACTTTAAACCCGTTATTTTTTTAAAAAAAAATGTTTGAAGTATATTAAATAAGCTTTGCTTCGTTTATGATAAACATATATTGGTTTCTATTCATCAATCACTTAAAACTATTACTAAACCTTCGTTGAAAAATGTAGTTAATTATCTTAAATAGATATAATATAAAACTAAAGGAAGCAATATCAACCTTCAGCAGCTAAAGCAATTAACAGCTCCGAAATTGGACGTAAAGCATTTCATATATACCGACCAGGGTAGGAACGGCCGTATCAGCACTATGCGGTCACCATAGGAAAATGTAGTTTTTATCTCTATCCTCTATCTTAGTCATTCCTAGATATTTTATCCCCATTCTCCTCTCCACTGGGCTTAAGCAGCCGCGCCTTGCGGACCCCTACTTAAAAAGTAAGCTCCACTTCCTCTCAGATCCAGAGGAGAACCCATGAAGTATTAGGAGAAAAAAATTGATAGCGGTGGATGAAAAAGGACACATTTTAGAACAGAGAAATCTCCCAAACTTCCACGTTTATAACAGCTATAGATAACACATTGTTTTGCCTCTTTGAGAGGCACAGCGCATTGGGATACCCAACGTTTCCAGATTGAACATCCCCGGACGCCACATCAATAACTCTGTATCCATACGACAAGGTTCGGCTCAAGGTTCCAAGGTAGATAAGAAACCGACCTGTTCTTAAACCACATCCACCATACGCGGCATACTTTACCATCAATTATACAGCTGCCCTGCAACGCTGAGAGAAATTTAAATTGAGTTTTATTTATCGGCCCTCATAGCTTCTAGGCTAGGTATCCCATTCTAAGTTAGGCATGAAATTCCACTTAATTTTGCTTAAAAGCCTCTAACTAACTGGAGGTATACTGCTGATTATTCCGATTCCTGTTGCCTCAGAGCAGCGTGGAAGCACACATTATAAATGAGAGTACTAATGCAGAGGATTCAAGCGTTAATCATTTTCGAACAATGCTTCAAGAATCATTTGAGGGGACCTAGGACATATTATGTTGATTTTCTAAAATTTTTATTCAATCTTTCTGAAATTTTGTATGTTGGTTCCCATTATTATGAATAGTATTATGTGTAAATTTCAATAAAGTTAATGAAGTTGTTTTTTATATATGAACTATTTTGTGTTTTTCATATACCGATATTTGAAAAAATATAAAATACTGCCTGTGGTACAATATTTTCTTTTATCAGTACCATTTGGTCATATTAATCTTTGAACTAATAAGAAGTAATCCTAGCATGATCTTTTCATTTTTGGCTTTGAATAAAATTATTAATTATAATCATTAATACAGATATTTCAGCAAAAAACCTCAAAATTGTTGGGATTAATAGCAACACAGTGCCCCAGTTTTACATGGTAGTCCAAAAAGGATACTACAACTTCTTTTGATAGTACTGTAGAACAATTGTACCAAGTTTCATGCAAAAGTAAAGAAAACTATCCCGCATGGGGTATTTTACACATTGAAAAATGTCGTTTTGAGAAAACATACATTTTATACTGGAAACATTAATTCCATCTACTTTACCTGGTATAAACGGTTAAAATCGTCCTGCACCATAGCTCTTTCCCTCCACCTTCTTCTCAGTCTCCTCTGCAGACATTTTCAACATCTTCTTCTTCTTTCTGGTGGACTTCAGCTGCTCTGATTTGGAGCGACGACTTTCATACTTTCTACGTGAATCTCTTTTGTGAGCAATTTTTCTTCCTAATTCTGTAATTTCTTCTCCAGTTGAACTGGCTTTTGTTTCCTGTGAAGCAATGCATTCCATATTGTATTCAGAAATGACATCAGTAACTGCTATATCTAACCTTTTTCTGGAAACAAACGTTTCCTAGGGGCACTTTCTCCAAATTGAAGGATGCAAACTTTCATTTGCATTCTGGGTTCCACCTTGGGTGCTTCTTGATAAAAGCTCAGTGGAGGCTAGTCTTTGGTACAATGGTAATATTTTTACTAGCATAGCAGAAGAAAACTGTATTGACATGTCCTTATGGCTCTCTGGCTTTTTTGCTTCTGCAATACTTCTGTTGTAGAATCACCATGAATCTTTTCCAGAAGGACATTTCCTATGGTTTGGGCTTTCATCTGTAGATGAACAGTGATATAGAGTGGAATAGATAGCAGATTTCATTATATTAATGTCAGGTAAATTAGAGACAGTGGCATGTCTATAATAATTGGTTAGCTACACAATATTGGCTTCTTTTAGTGTTCCTGGTCCTCGCCCACCAAGTTGAGTGTCCTGACTCTTGTACCAAATTTCTTAGTCCTGTGCCCATCTTCTTGGCAATATGGTTAACACACTCTTCTTTTACAATTGGGGGGTAGCTGGCCCATATACAGCTTCCTTTGTAAGATGAATAAATGTTTTGGCATCACCGTCAGATAGCAAAATTGTGTAGCTCATGGAATATTCACTCAATGACCTCTTCCACAAAATATCTGCTGCAGAAACTTCCATAGCAACAGATAAACCAGAGTAGTTTTTACAACATTCTCCAGGTATAGTTTTATGCCCTCTAAGCCATATGTTATACTCTGGAGTATCTTTTCCCAATTCATTTTGAGAGAAAACACATGGGACAATATTTGGATAACATTTAAAAATCAAGAACTATTCCAGTTAAAATATCACTCACAATGCCAATTTCATATAGAGATGTGTACCCTCTGTTGCGCCATGTACCGTCGAAAGAAACAGCTATATCAATTACTTTCTGACTTATATTTCTGCATTTAGATCTTCATGGGCCTTACGCTCTGCTTCTCTTTATTTAGAAAGAACATTTTTTCTTATGGTCTCTGATTCAGCTGCTAAGACATGCATATGCTTAGTGAATGTTTTGGAATCTATTACCTCTAAATTCATACACATGCAAAATCTTTCCATTGTTCTGTGACCACCACCAATTTTTATAAATGACTCAACACATCTTCTAATTACATCACATGCAACATTTTTACTTTTCGAATCACTTTGGGCTGGAGTACACATCTGAAAATATTTTGTCACAATTGTTACATTTTACAGTAAGCTTACATGCTAGGAGGCCCTTGTTTTCTCCTGTTTCTAAAATCAAAGATTTCTCCCCACATTCATCACAGAGTATATTATTACATAGCTCATTAAGAATTTGTGCATGTAGTAAAATGTATTTGTTTTCACATAGATTAGGCTGTGTAACTGATGATATTGTTTCAAAAAATTTGAGCTTTTTGACACTAGTAGAAATTATTTCAAATGTACTGGCATGTTTGGGCAATGGTAGAACTGCAGTAGATAATGAGTTTTCTGCGCTAGCATTTGTACCTATGTGATCACATGGCAATGTTGATTGACCAGCTTATCATTCTACAGTTTCTTTGGGAATGCCCTTCCATTTTCTTTCAATATTATTCAGAGCTTTGAGTTTCTTTTTACTCATCCTACCTGTGGGTTTCCTCCAACTTGCACTGATTGTATTTCAAATACCAATAAATAAACTTCTAAGGCACTGAAACCAACAACCTCACAAAACCAATGTGCATGTAAACATAACTCACCTAATTAAAAAGGTAAAATATTATAAATAAATTGTAAACATATTTAAATATTATTATAAGCAGTTTTTCTGGTGTGAAATTACACGTATAGTTTTGATTCTAAAATATTATTGTTTTATTTTGAGCTCTTGATCAAGTTTTGTTGTAGTAGTTGCAGTAAAGGACACCAGATGGAAGCTAAAACCAATACACACTGATTATGGTGCAAATTTGAACACATCTTGGACAGAAGTAGGAACAAAAAATGGGCGGGCAGGTATTTAACCTGCCTTGCAGGGGTGTATTATAAATGGCTGCTAAACCCTTTAAAAAGGTTCTGATCACCATACAACCCAGTTAAAGGTTTGAATAACATAAACAATTAATTTTTACAAAATCCCCTTAAAATGCTACTATTAGTGAATGTTACTGCAATATTACAGCTGGTATTTCAGCCTTATTCCAGCAGTTGCCGGAACACCTCTCTGTAAATTTGCCACGTGTTTTACTTTCTCTGTTCATCTGTCTGGAGGCAAGAGGAAGCAGAGTATTCCACCCAAATATTCGATGTTCTGATTTCACTACAGTTGCGTATTTTGAGTCCATGAATAAAAAACATTACCTTTTATTTTCTCTATCACGTATTACACTGTACATAATAGGCAAAAAGGGTATTGTATTCCACCCAAAAATTTCGGTACCGAGTTTTCATTGGAAATGCATGTTTTGATGACCCATGAGTCCAAAAAATAACTTTTAGAGAAAGGCCCGTGTGTGAGTGTCTTTCTTTCTTTCTTTCTCTCTCTTTCCCCCTCTCTCTCTTTTTATGTGTGTGAGCGTGGACAGCATAACGTAAATATGTAAAAGTGCGTTAAACACCAACTTGGCATTTAAGTTCATTATCCTCCATGGATGCGATACGAAGATTTTTAGGAAAATTCCCCTACCTCAAACTACCCTTCACATAGAACATTTTTCAAAGTTTTCAATTTTCTAAAAATGGCTCTGATAATTTTGACTAAAATGTTGTATACTAAAGCTATTTACATGGCAAATAAATGTATATCCTGAATTTCTCCCAAGGATGCAAAACGAAGATTTTCAATAAATTCCCCCACCGCAAACCAATCTTTACAAGGAACATTTTTGTTGTTGAAAATTTTGATTTTCTCAAAAATGGCTTTAACGATTTTGGTTAAAGTACCATATATGACAAATAAAATATATATTTTGAATTTTCTGGATGAATTTTGCAGAATTTTGCATTACGGTTAAACCGTAAAAGATAGACATACATTTACTGCACAAAACATGTAGATCTCGTTAAAACACATGATTAATATTATATTCATTTTTATGTAGAGTCGACCGTTTCTGAGATATTCTTTGTTATTAGTTTCAGTTTTAAAATACCTAAACTTTGCTCAAATGGGAAGTGACGTTTCGTTTCATCTCTCTTGTTTTAGTGCAGGCCATGCAAAGCGAAGCGAACAACAATTGTTTCACATAGGACCATTTTTTAAAAGATTTCACCAACATGCTGCAAATCGAATCGATACACTTACTTTAATTCTAAAGCTCTAGGCTGTTTTCTTACTTTAAATGCCAATAAAATAATCACTCAATCATGCTGTAAATCGGATCGATGTCCTTGCTTGAATTCAGAAGCTCTAGGCTGTTTTCTTACTTTAAATGCCTTTCTGGTCTGAACTTGAAGAAATGCAGCCATTTTAGTTTATTTAAAAGATTTACTAAACAAACGAACTCTGGAGAAGGCTGATTTCTCTTGGTATTACCTGAGAAGAAACTCTTTTCTTACGTTTTATGCATAAAATGTACTAAGTGTGGAAGTAAAACTACCTAAATCGATGTTGTGCTAAGAGGAAAAGCATTAACTGCGCTTTTTATGTATGCTGGTCTATAGGTAGTTCAGCAACACTTTGGAGACACATGCAAGACAATGACATGAAGTCTCGACTCCTTTCATTCCTTTTCTAGCCTAAAGTTAAACGCAATTACTTTCAGAAATGCAGAACTTAAAAATATAAAAGTATCGAAAAAATATCGAAGGTTTATCGAAAAATACTTGAATAACACTAAGTATCGAGAGTGTCGAGGTATCGATGGTCCCATCCGTAGTGGAGACCAAATCGATGGCTTAATGGGAAACTAACTATGAGGAGAGCTAAAAAAGGGAAATTTCCATAACAAAACCTCATGTATTATGAAGATACGTGAAACAAAGTCTAGTATTCTTCCGGAACACAATATGCACATGAAAATAGAACACTATAAACTTCAATGATATGTGGACCAAGACTTTGATTATTAATTATAGCACAAAAGGTTAGTAACAAATTATAGGTGCATCAATTTGTCACCTGTGGAAATACAAAAACCAGCTACAATCTCATCCTTTAGTAAATTTTTCTGTTTTATAAGTTTCATTAACTCAACTTATTATCACTCTCACTTTCCTTGCAGAACTTTGAAATGGTGAAGGTATGATTTTACTCTTGCAGAGCCGCTTGTGTTAGCCTTCTAATATTTGTAAAAGTTAATTGCGGTATGCTGGCTCTAGTGTTATTTCCATTGCTTTCTTTCTTCCTGAACACTTCAAAATATTAAAACTTCTGTGCTGTTCGGACTGGTCATACTTGAATCCTATGGTGTCCGGATCTCTTTTCGGTCTGTCGTGTTTTTAAAACCCCACCCTTCTTTAGACACCATCCAACTGCGGCCGTTGTATAATCTCCAGGATAATTGATGCGAAGAAGATCGATTCCTATGTCGTCTAAAGGAGCATATTCAACACGCGACTTATAAACCTGCTATGCTATAGAAAAGGTGTTTCTTGTAGCAATGCGTCGTTTACTTAGAACATGTTTTTTATAGTGTTTAACGCCCAATTTTACTATATATGGCACCGCAGACGATGGCACTGATGATACATGGAATGAAGATGGAGCACCGGTGGAATGTGATGACGCGGGAAACCGGATAATCCGGGGAAAACCCACTCCTGCGCCACTTTGTCCACCCCAAATCCCACATGCAGTCGCCTGGGATTGAACCCTGGCCGACTTGGTAAGAGTAGGTTTTCTCGAAATTTGACGAGATTTATTGCTAAGTGTTTTGAGAGGAAACAAACTTTGGAAATACCGCTTTAGCATAATGAACTGGCTTCTGTTGTATATCAGGTGAAGATGTTTTGTCTCTTTAAACCGTATATGGAGTGAATATACTTAAGTATGGTGTATTCTTAAAGATCATCGGCGTCTGAAACCTGATATTCACCTCAACGTAAAGGAAAACTGCACAAGACATGACGTAAAAGTGAGACAATGAGTCTAGCCTTCTGAAAATATACGTTACTGCAAGCTGGAGGAAGCCGTGTTAAAAGCGCAAGTGCAGAAATAGCGAAGGATAGAAACCAAGAAACGGTCGACCTGATAAGAGGCTATTGACGTCTCAAACCAGCTGATGGTATTCATTTTTAGCAGGATAAAGTAAAACGCACATATACACAAACATATAACACCCATGCCCACGATCCCCAGCGCTACGAAGCACCAAAGCGTGACGCCTTGGCGAGCGCGGCCATGGGGACCGGCAATATTTTATATCGTACACTTCCGCACTCTCACGCCTGGCTACGGTCACCCTTTCCAGGTTCTCCATTCTACGGTTAGATGTCGCTAGTTTCCCGACAGGAATGACCCCTAGGCACCCGCTTGTATGTCCTAGGGCGGTGAATGCATATCTTTGGTAGTAGAGCTTCTGCCTACTGTGCTAGGTATCCCGAGTTCAATTCCCGGCTGGGGATGGATAATTTTTCTCTAGCCCAGATTATTCCCTATCTTTCCCAGAGTCTGCAATGTGAATGTGTGTGAGATCTAACAAAGAAAATGAAAGTAGATAGAAACTAACGATAACAAACAGTACACGAGTTAATACAATTGCCAAGGTAATATGTTCTACAGAGAAATGTCGCCCATAGGACCATGCAGTAAAGACGGGGTATAAATGGAACAATAAAAAAATAAAACGATAAGAGGAAGGTATGCCAATAGATATTCCGTCAGCGAAAAATTTTGCCTTTTCCTGAAATTGGTCTTCATAATGCACTTGGTACAGAGAAATTAAAAAAGGGAAATGTTGACAATGTCAAAGAAATATTTTGACTATTTGTGAAATCCACCTAGACGATGGGTATGCCAACTGAAAAATCTGATGAGAATGAATAGAAATAATGAAGTGTAAAATGTAGTATACATATATTCCCGTTAGCTTTCCTAATCCATTCTTTCTAAGCTGGATGTCCTGAATAACTAATTTATACTAATACACTTTTCCAAATCATTTTCCACCATTCACGTTTCCTAAAGCATTTTAATAAAGTCCTTATAGTTTTTCAATAATGCAGTAATGCAACTGCTGAGCATTATTTGTAAAAAATTACTGCTAGGTTTGAGAATGTTATGGTGAATTCTGTTGATAGAGGAAGGAGTAGAGAAATGCGCTGTTGTTTGATATGCAGTGATAGTATTAAGAATTCACACAAATACACACTGCAAACACACACTAACCCTTAGACTAAACTGGGCTTAAAATCAGTAACGACAGGACTCTTTAGTTTTGCTACGGCTCGCCACGGCTTCACGATCTCGGCTTCCTCCTACTCGTGTTTTGCAAATTACATATTCTTATGTTCTTATGTTAACGAACTGTTGCATATTGATAAAAGCTCATTGTGTAACTTTTCGACTTGACTTAAATAAAAGTAAGCGAAAGGACTTTTGAAGAATGGTGTATATTTATACAATCCGTTAACCCCCAAAAAATATTGAATTGCCTATTGGCACACTGCTGCCTACGAAGCATCCCGAAAATATGAAAAATTCAAAAAATATTCTGTTTTAATTCACATGCTTTTATCTACTCACTCTTCTACAATCTATTCTTACAAAAGCTTATTATTATAACTATTTCTTGTCAATCCAGATAAACTTCAATCCACATTTGCACATTTCGTTTTACAATACAGGTAAAACAACATTCGGGATTTTAAAGAGCATATCGCTATATAATAACTTGAAAACTCTATGTCCTGTACATGAATATGAGAAAAATGAATAACGACTTCCCATTTGAGTAAATTACCAAAGACAATAATATCTTGAAAATGGATAGCGTCAGAAAAAACTCACAAATCGTGTGCTATAACGACAACTATAAATACATATATATATATATATATTTAATTGTTTCACTTATGTATATAGCCTTCTTTAACATCTAAGGACTTATGGGAGGCTTTGCATTAGAAACAACTAGTTGAATGCACATTCTTTACGGTGGGTTTTTAATACTTTTATTTTCTTCAAATACACACACACACATTTACGCTCCAATATATGCTTCCAGACTCTGTGGGGATAGGGAACGATTTTGGTTAAAGAAGGACTCCCCGCCCTAGCCAGGAATCAAACCCGGGACCTACACGTAAGAAGTCAGTTTGCTGACAACGACCACGGAGGCAGCAGGCACCTATATTTTGTGTGTAGTAAGGTTCTGTTTACCTCTTACGGTTTATTTATTTAATTTTTTTTTTGCATTTTGAATTAAGAGTACTTCAGAGGCTCTGATTCAGGATAACACTTTCATTCGTCATGAACATTTCATAAAAACATCCATGGCATTCTAATAAATAATTTTAGAATTTTTTTTTGAGAAAATAAATATTTTCTAAAATATTACCGTGTAAAGTGTAGTTTGGGGTTGGGGAATTTTGTTAAAAAATCTTCGTGTCTGTTCTTGTTGGATGCTGAACTGAAATGCCATATTTGGTATTTAACTGACTTGTCATGTTTGAGGTATGCTGTTGACAGATTCACACAGACTCATCAGAGCAGGTGTGGTAGAAAGTCTTTATTGGCACAACAACACGTATTTACAGATTAATTGTAAATAGTAATAAGGGCTACTGGGCGAAGACAATTTAGGACTGAATAATTTCTGGCCACGAGAAGAAGGTGCGCAAGAGGGATGGGCAATATAAGTATAAAACGAAAAAGCTTTTGTACGCTCTATCGTTAAACATGAACATCGTCAGATAACTAGCGCACTAGCAATGAAAACTAGGAAATGTGTAATTATACCTATCGTAACTATTTGTTAGTTGTGGCAGCTTGAGTCACATCCATCCATCCATCCATCCATCCATCCATCCATCCATCCATCCATCCATCCATCCATCCATCCATCCATCCATCCATCCATCCATCCATCCATCCATCCATCCATCCATCCATCCATCCATCCATCCATCCATCCATCCATCCATCCATCCATCCATCCATCCATCCATCCATCCATCCATCCATCCATCCATCCATCCATCCATCCATCCATCCATCCATCCATCCATCCATCCATCCATCCATCCATCCATCCATCCATCCATCCATCCATCCATCCATCCATCCATCCATCCATCCATCCATCCATCCATCCATCCATCCATCCATCCATCCATCCATCCATCCATCCATCCATCCATCCATCCATCCATCCATCCATCCATCCATCCATCCATCCATCCATCCATCCATCCATCCATCCATCCATCCATCCATCCATCCATCCATCCATCCATCCATCCATCCATCCATCCATCCATCCATCCATCCATCCATCCATCCATCCATCCATCCATCCATCCATCCATCCATCCATCCATCCATCCATCCATCCATCCATCCATCCATCCATCCATCCATCCATCCATCCATCCATCCATCCATCCATCCATCCATCCATCCATCCATCCATCCATCCATCCATCCATCCATCCATCCATCCATCCATCCATCCATCCATCCATCCATCCATCCATCCATCCATCCATCCATCCATCCATCCATCCATCCATCCATCCATCCATCCATCCATCCATCCATCCATCCATCCATCCATCCATCCATCCATCCATCCATCCATCCATCCATCCATCCATCCATCCATCCATCCATCCATACAACTCGTATTATAGTAAATAATCGACTACGCGCGCAGATAGATCCCCATCGCACCTCAGACTCCTCTCGCCCTTTGTAAGTATTACATGAAATGAACCAGTCTTGTGAAATGGGACGAATTTTCGAATTTCAAGCTAAACAGCAATTTTTACCTTGAGAAAAGGTTATCTGTGATATGTTTGTTGGAAATTGGTGCAAAGCTGTATAAGCCCACAAAAACGTACATATATACACATACATAGATACATACAATTCGTATCATAGTAAAGAAATCGACTACGGAGTAGATAGACCCCCTCTTGAATCTCAGACCCCTCTCGCCTTCTTGTGGTGGTCCAAAAGTACTTACTCTACTTTTAAGTACCATAATAAATAGAAGAGAGAATAAATAGTAGAGAAAGTAAAATGACCAAAAAGCGAGACATCATTACTGAGGGGCATCGCACCCTATCTTATCTGGAGACAGTATTGCAAGCCAGAGCAAGGAAATGTCTTGTTAAAAGCGCACGTGCAAGGAGAAATAGCGAAGGGTAGCCATCAAGAACCGTCGACGTGCAGCGTGTAATCAAAAGGTAACCGTAAGATCCCCCGAGGGCCGGCTACCATGCCCTTGCCGAACGCGTGTTTCAAAATAACCGCTCATGTTCATCAGTTTTAAGTATTTCCTTTGCTGCGGTTCGCACGCAAAGCGCCGCCAATTTGATGGAGTACCGTGAAATAGCCGACGGCCCAGGGAAGAACCCCAAATGGTGGAATAGACCCATATACCTAAATACGTGACGTGCCCCTGCTAATATACACTGTCGTGTGCGCAAAAAAAAAAAAAAAAAAAAAAAAAAATCTGAGTGTAATAATCAGTGTTTTTATTTTACACATTCAGCAAGATTTGAGTCATATTTGAGAAAAATCGGATGTACTCCATTTACACAACTTTCTGTATCTGTTCTGCAAACAAACTATTCTTACTAAAGATTATTCTTTTATCTACACCATGCTAATCAAGATAAACGTTACCAGAATTTATCTTATTACTTACTTCTTTATAAGGGGATTAATGGAATACATTAGGTCAAATACTTTAAAAGCTGTTGCTGTGCCATTGCCACTGAAATTCGGTTATATTTCCATGGCTTGGAGTAAAACAAGAGATATATAAAACGGGTGAGTGCTTCTTCTGACGGAAAAGTACTTTAAATTATAACTTATATAGATACTTTAACGGAAATGGTTAGTTCTACGAAAAGCTGTATATGATATAAATTTGTACTGTGAATTCAGAATCGCCGACTTCCGAAGTCACATCTCTACTACGACTCGTGCGTTATTTGCACATCTTCCTCAAGTACCTGGTGCTGCACACTTCAAACTAGGACGCCATAAAGGTGATGACCTAGGCTGAACCCGCACTTGCTGAAGGATACCTAAGGAAACACAAGTGTATTTTTGCTTACTTTCTATTTGCTATGATTGTATTAATTTTTGGGGCTCGCATATGAACATCCCCTTTAGTAGTAGTAGTAGTGGTGGGGGTAGTGGTAATGGTGGTAGTGGTTGTTGTGATGGTAGTAGTAGTAGTAGTAGGTGGTAGTAGTAGTAGTAGTAGTAGTAGTAGTAGGTGGTAGTAGTAGTAGTAGTAGTAGTAGTAGTAGTAGTAGTAGGTGGTAGTAGTAGTAGTAGTAGTAGTAGTAGTAGTAGGTGGTGGTAGTAGTAGTAGTAGTAGTAGGTGGTAGTAGTAGTAGTAGTAGTAGTAGTAGTAGTAGTAGGTGGTAGTAGTAGTAGTAGTAGTAGTAGGTGGTAGTAGTAGTAGTAGTAGTAGTAGTAGGTGGTAGTAGTAGTAGTAGTAGGTGGTAGTAGTAGTAGTAGTAGTAGTAGTAGGTGGTAGTAGTAGTAGTAGTAGTAGGTGGTAGTAGTAGTAGTAGTAGTAGTAGTAGGTGGTAGTAGTAGTAGTAGTAGTAGTAGTAGTAGTAGGTGGTAGTAGTAGTAGTAGTAGTAGTAGGTGGTAGTAGTAGTAGTAGTAGGTGGTAGTAGTAGTAGTAGTAGTAGTAGGTGGTAGTAGTAGTAGTAGTAGTAGTAGTAGTAGTAGGTAGTAGTAGTAGTAGTAGGTGGTAGTAGTAGTAGTAGGTGGTAGTAGTAGTAGTAGTAGTAGGTGGTAGTAGTAGTAGTAGGTGGTAGTAGTAGTAGTAGTAGTAGTAGTAGTAGTAGGTGGTAGTAGTAGTAGTAGTAGTAGTAGGTGGTAGCAGTAGTAGTAGTAGGTGGTAGTAGTAGGTGGTAGTAGTAGTAGGTGGTAGTAGTAGTAGTAGTAGTAGTAGTAGGTGGTAGTAGTAGTAGGTGGTAGTAGTAGTAGGTGGTAGTAGTAGTAGGTGGTAGTAGTAGTAGTAGTAGTAGTAGTAGGTGGTAGTAGTAGTAGTAGTAGTAGTAGTAGTAGGTGGTAGTAGTAGTAGTAGTAGGTGGTAGTAGTAGTAGTAGTAGTAGGTGGTAGTAGTAGTAGTAGTAGTAGTAGTAGTAGTAGGTGGTAGTAGTAGTAGTAGTAGGTGGTAGTAGTAGTAGTAGTAGTAGGTGGTAGTAGTATTAGTAGTAGTAGGTGGTAGTAGTAGTAGTAGTAGTAGTAGTAGTAGTAGTAGGTGGTAGTAGTAGTAGTAGTAGTAGTAGGTGGTAGTAGTAGTAGGTGGTAGTAGTAGTAGTAGTAGTAGTAGTAGTAGTAGTAGGTGGTAGTAGTAGTAGTAGTAGGTGGTAGTAGTAGTAGTAGGTGGTAGTAGTAGTAGTAGGTGGTAGTAGTAGTAGTAGTAGTAGTAGTAGTAGGTGGTAGTAGTAGTAGTAGTAGTAGTAGGTGGTAGTAGTAGTAGTAGTAGTAGTAGTAGTAGTAGTAGTAGTAGTAGTAGTAGGTGGTAGTAGTAGTAGTAGTAGTAGGTGGTAGTAGTAGTAGTAGTAGTAGTAGGTGGTAGTAGTAGTAGTAGTAGTAGGTGGTAGTAGTAGTAGTAGTAGTAGTAGTAGTAGTAGTAGTAGTAGGTGGTAGTAGTAGTAGTAGTAGTAGTAGTAGTAGTAGTAGTAGTAGTGGTAATGGTGGTAGTGGTAGGGATAGAGGTGATCGTGGTGTTCGTGATGGTAGTAGTAGTAGTAGTAGTAATAGTAGTAGTAGTGGTGGGGGTAGTGGTAATGGTGGTAGTGGTAGTTGTTGTGATGGTAGTAGTAGTAGTAGTAGTAATAATAGTGGTGGTGGGCGTAGTGGTAATGGTGGTAGTGGTTGTTGTGATGGTAGTAGTAGTAGTAGTAGTAGTAGTGGTGGTGGTGGGCGTAGTGGTAATGGTGGTAGTGGTTGTTGTGATGGTAGTAGTAGTAGGTGGTAGTAGTAGTGGTGGTGGGCGTAGTGGTAATGGTGGTAGTGGTTGTTGTGATGGTAGTAGTAGTAGGTGGTAGTAGTAGTAGTAGTAGTAGTGGTGGTGGTGGGGGTAGTGGTAATGGCGTTAGTGGTAGGGGTAGGGGTGATCGTGGTGTTCGTGATGGTAGTAGTAGTAGTGGTGGGGGTAGTGGTAATGGTGGTAGTGGTAGGGGTAGTGGTTGTTGTGATGGTAGTAGTAGTAGGTGGTAGTAGTAGTAGTAGTAGTAGTAGTAGTAGTAGTAGTAGGTGGTAGTAGTAGTAGTAGTAGTGGTAATGGTGGTAGTGGTAGGGGTACTAGGTGGTAGTAGTAGGTGGTAGTAGTATTAGTAGTGGTAGTAGTAGTAGTAGTAGTAGTAGTAGTGGTGGGGGTAGTGGTAATGGTGGTAGTGGTAGGGGTATGGTTGTTGTGATGGTAGTAGTAGTAGTAGGTGGTAGTAGTAGTAGTAGTAGTAGTAGTAGTAGGTGGTAGTAGTAGTAGTGGTGGGGGTAGTGGTAATGGTGGTAGTGGTAGGGGTAGAGGTGATCGTGGTGTTCGTGATGGTAGTAGTAGTGGTGGGGGTAGTGGTAATGGTTGTAGTGGTAGGGGTAGTGGTGGTCGTGGTGGTCGTGATGGTAGTAGTAGTAGTAGTAGCAGTATGCCGCAGGGGATTGCACACATCAACCATTGGTTGCGTTTTTATACGTCAGACCCCGGAAGGATAGGATGAAATGAGATCAATTACAGTGGACAGCCGGAACCATGCAGCGGAAGGAACCACCGTGGTGGGTCCCTAGCTCATCCCCTTTGATTTCTATTCTTTAGGGTAGGGTTCACTAACTGATTCCTCTTTGAGTGAAGCAACGAGCGCAAATTTGTTCGATGCTCCTGACAATTGCCTACTGTGCACTTGTGATCAACTTTGCGGAAAGCTAAAACTACTTCCTTGAGTGTCATGGCAGTATGTAAATTCATGTTTGGCAGAAAAAATGGCTATATTATGTGTCTTGCATTAGTATTTATACTTGGATATAAACACACACATATTTTCATAGTTTTGGTGGTAATTGGTAGTCATAACTTAAATATGAGCAATAGTAGCAAGTGATTCAGAAGGGGGGGGGGTAAGAGCATAACCTCCATTTTCGTAATAAGTATCTTCTGGAACCTGTTAGGTGCCATCTCCGAGTGCTTGACTCTCTGGAAGTGTGACAACAAAAGCAGTGACGCTCCAGGAAAACCTGAAGTTTCCCCGTGTAAATATTAGGTATTTTTAAGCGATTTTGATGTAACAATTTTTATTGCTTGAAGCAGGTGTATTGTATTACAGCAAGTTAATTTCCAATACATTTTTATTGCTGGTGAAAAGGCGTTGTTTCAGGGGTCCGCGCCGTGGTTGAGTGGTTAGACCACTCGTCTCTCACCCAGGTGGGCCGCTCCCAGGTGTCCGCAAGTGGGATTTGTGGTGGACAAAGCGGCGCCGGATGGCTTGGTTTTCTCCGGGTTCTCCGGTTTCCCCCGCTATCGCATTCTACCGGTGCTCCATATTCATTTTATTTATCATCAGTGCCATTGTCTGTGCAGCCATATGCAGTAAAAGGGGGCGTTGAACACTGTCAAAAAATTGTTTCAGGTATACTCAGTCAAGACAGCTGTGGTAGTCTCTATGGCAGACACGAATTTATTCCGAATAGCAAGTGCGGGGCAACTGAGTCCACTAGAAAACTGTCAGGGTTCTTACTTGTCACACCCTCCATGTGTGCTACACTATTGTACCCTAATGAATTTATTTATAAGATTTAACAGTGGGCCCATATTTTGACAATATAGTAAAGAAGCTGCGACCAAGAATAGCTCTTAATAATATTGAAATCTGACTCGTCCGAAACTATAAAAGGAGAACTGACATGAGAAAATGGTGGGCATAATATGAAGCTTTAATGAGTTTAGATCTGATTTAACACCTGCCAAAAGACTGTCCTTAAATAGTACATACCAAGAACTACTCTTCAATCAAGGTTGACAACTTACAACACAAACCACAATTTATGTGAATCCAGATGAAATTCTATTGAACTTAAGATGTTAAAAATCATAATAAAAGTTAAACTATGTACTTCAGTGCATATTTTATTTATAAATAGTCAATATGTTTTGTATGTTATTGAATTAACCTTATGCTGTATTATAACTTTAGAAAATTATAGTTTTAAGTAAACATTATTACTGTTTTTGTTTTACTAAAATTATTGAAGATTTTTCAAAACTCATTTGCCACGAAGGGTATCTTACTTGCCCCGCTCATGTTTTGCTCTATTTATATATTCTAGGAAATGTAAATAAAAACAAATATTTTAAAATACGAATATAAGGTGCGTAATGTACTAGCTGTAATTTAACGTATTACTAAAACTTAAATTTAACTACTATCTAACCCACCCTCCCCTAATGGGAAAAATAATGACAATTACTATAGTTTTAACAAAATAAAACGAATTCCTTAACTTGATTAATACCATTGTAATCACACATATCACATTCACATTTATAGCAGTGAATATGAACAAAATACCTTGGTAATTAATTGGGATCAAACACAATTTGAACATAACTGTCGTACGCACCTGCATAGGTTGCATGATGTCGCTGCTAATTGAATTTGCATAGTGCAGATTTTGGCCGCAAACTAAATATTTATTCCACCAATTTCTATAAATAAGAAAGATCCTCTTAGGCAGGCATAAATGTAGGAGCTGATGACTTGCATTTTGGATTGCTTTCTGTTCTCGGCATTATAAACTGAAACACTATACAAGGGAGAGAGACTGTCTCTGCTGGTACGTGTTTACCTACTGCATGCACGGAGCAAGGCCATTTGCCTTGCCATAAAATCAAGCTAGTTGGTGACGCTTGCTTCAAAGAGATATTTAAGTTCTCTATCTAGAATTTGCATATTACTATGGCGTGCCCATCAAAACTGATTCAGAATAAAGAGGATTTTAGACGCTATTCCAACAAAATTCAAGATACAGGTACATTTAATTGGTCATAAAATAGCTTAGACATAAATTATTTAAATAAAAATTCTTTAAGTTTTTTTTTTTTTGGTTGTTGTTGAGAGAATCAACAAATTTCGAAGAATTTGCCAGGTAAGGGTAGTTTGGGATGGGGATTTTCTTCCCTTGATAGGTCCTGAACATAAATAACAAGTTCCTATTTAGCAGTTTGACTCTTCGCTTTTGAGTTATGCTCTTCACACACGTACACAGAGGCGAAATTTTCATATTTTTTGGAAGTGTATTTCTGATGAAATCTCGTTCTTGAATTTTTAGGCGGAATACAAGTACGTCTCCACAACATCCTTTGTGTTGTTTTGTATATAGTAGAGATTTTAATAAAGAATCCCAAAACTTGCACATTTTTAGTAGACTCCCTATATAAACAACTTCAAATTTCTTCATGACTACAAATTATTGCACCTTACTGAGCAATAAAATTATCTATATTAAAATAACCTGATGTGTTGCATTCACATGCAGTTATACACTATCGTTAACGAGCAAGGTGGCGTCTCATTCGGAAGTTCCGGGTTCGGTTCTCGGCGCCCGCTCAACCTTACACACGGGTTTATGGGGGGGGGGAGGGGAGGGTCGCCAGGCGAATGCTGGAGTAGTTTCCCTCATCCCTCAAGTTCCCTACCCCTTCATATCGTTCCCTTAATCATTTTATTATTCACCCTCCGTCCCGTTTAGTCTGTTTTAGGGTTGGAAGGGTTGGCGTTGGTATTACCTGTCAGGAAAAAGAATTTCACCCGTGAAAGCTTTTCCATCCCTCAGTTTTCGGCTGTTTGCCGAAACGGTCCACCTCCTTAGGGGTGAACTCTCTCAGTGGAGCGGGAACTCTCGCTCTGCGTTTTGATTGCCGGGACGTCTCAATTTGCAAAATGTAGGCACCCTATTTTGGTTGTGGCATCACTCTTAGTATACCGAGATTTCATCGGAGTTACATGTTTCGGGGACTCCCAGTTCAAGAAAAAACATTTCTAGAAAAATATCCGTGTGTGTCTAAGAATAGCATAAAACAAAAAAATAGTTCTGTTGAATAGTAAACTTGGTATTTAAGTATTTTCAAGGCTGCGACACAAAAATGTTGAGGAAAATTCCTCGCTCCTAACTGCATTATACATGGAAAATGTTTTAAAATTTTCGATTTTCTCAAAACTATCTGTAATGATTTTGATTATAATGCCGTCTCTTAAAGATGTTTACACGGTAAATTTTTTTGAGAATAGCCCATGAAGTACTCTTCATTCTTATTGACTTTTACATAGCTTGTAAACTGTGAGAGATAGAAAAAAACTTACTATACCAAAAATTTAGATCTTATTAAAACGCGCAATTTATGTCAGATATAATTTTCTTTTACCGCTAACCATTTCCGAGATATTCCTTGTTATGTTTTCAATTTTGAAATACTTATTTTACGCAAACGAGAAGCCCTCATCCGTTTCATATGTCTCTTATTTTTCTCCTGGTCATAGAAAGATAAGCAAATTTCAATCTCAATCGCATAGCGACAGATTTTAAAATATTTTATTGACGCTTTAGCCTAGGGTATTTCGTTATTTCCCTTCTACTTACAAGGGACTATACAATTAGAGTGTTTCTGATAATATTTATCTTGATTAGCATGGTGTAGATATTATATTAAGACTATACTTTTCTGTAAGAACAGTTTATTTATAGAACAGATAGAGAATGTCATGTGAATGGAACATATTATTTTCGGTTTTTTTCAGTAGGTGCTATGAGGATGCGGTGGTAGACGAAAAAGGATACGTAATGTATTTTAAGATATCTGGCTTCCTTGCTGTCTTTCGTCCTCTGTGACGTCGCTTATAGTCAAGACGTAAATGAATGCCGCGTTTTTTGCTTTTTGCTACTCTAGGTCAAAGAACGCGACGAATCTTAAAACATTATTCGCGAAAAAGCTGCAACGATCTGCAGCAGAAACCAACGATATACCGCTTCTTTGTAAGAGGCTATAAACACTACTTTTCAAAAATCTAATGTGTTCTATTCACATGACTTTCTCTAACTGTTCTGTAAAAATACTATTCTGACAAAGCATTATCCTTTTATCTGCATCATGCTAATCGAAATAAACATTACCAGAAATTGTCCTATTACTTGCTTCGTTGCAAGTAGAAATAAGGTAATACATTAGGCTAAAGCGATAGTCAGATCCTTTAATTGCTGCTGGCTATGTGAAACAATTGTAATTCGGTTCTCTTTGCATGACCAGGAATAAAACAAAGGACATATGAAATGAAAAAACTATTTTCCGTTTGTGATTAGTTTAAACAGTTTAAAACTGAAACAAATAACAAGGAATATCTCGAAAACGGGTAACTATACAAAAAATGTGTACGACATAAGTTATATAATTTAAGATATCTATATTTTTGTGAAGTAAGCTTTTGTCTATCTCTTACGATTTACTAATAATACAAAGGTCATATAGAAAGAAGAGGTCTTTAGAGGCTATTCCCAGAAAATTTTAGATATACACTTCAGTTGTCCTGAAAATATCTTAAACACATGGAATTTAATTAAAACCGTAGCAGCCATTTTTGAGAAAATAAAAATTTTCTAAGATTTTTCTATGTAAAGTGTAGTCGGGGTGCGGGATTTGCTGATTTTTTATTCAGGGGTCTCGAAACATGTATTTCCGGTATTTTTGGGTGGAATACAACACCTTCTCTAGCTACTATGTTCATTGTACATACGTGCTAGAGATGGTAACAAGTCCTAACAATGTCACAGAAGCAAATGATATACCAATTTCCCTCTCAGCTAGTGAAGCTCATTTCTGATCTGGTGTACGTAGTTCACTCATTCTTGTAAAATGAATACTGTATATATGTGTGTGCTTTTTAAGAAGTAATGGATAAATGTATTTTAAGAAGAAAAGGGAAAGCAATCCTAGTCCTAATGAAACTAAAAATGGACATACAAAAGAAGCAAAACCTGATTCTAAAATATCCATATAATAGCCATTAATAGTATAACTTATGACATCTTCTACTGTCAGAAAATTGCACAAATGTATCACATTTTCTACAAATGTAAATGTTGATTTGTGTATTTTTGGAACAGCTTTATTTTCTAATTTAAGCCCTGCGTGTAGTTCTCTGGTGTCAATTTAGCTATGAGACTCTTTAGTTCCAGGAGTGACATTTCCTGATGATGCTGAATAATAACTGGTTATGTTTTCGGCCGATTTATATTGTTTGTGTTCAATAAATTTTCATGTACGGTAGTGACATCGTTCTGCACACTTTTTGGTTAAATCAACTTTCAGATTACAATATTTCAGGGTTATTCTTATGTGACAAACCATAGCCAGAAAGTGTTAGAATGATACATGATTGACCTTTTGTCACAAAATGGAGCTAATTTGGTCCAACTTTTAAAATACATTGTTTTATAAATGTATACACATATATTTTCTTTTATATTGTGTCTAATGTGAAATGTTACAGAATGTTATACTAGAAAAACTCCAATATACAGAAATCTATTAATTTTTGGAATTATGACACTGCAGCACCATGAATACCATACTCTTAAATACACAAAATTCCCCAATTTCGTGCCCCCTAATATAAGAGAGTAGGTAGCAACTCATTAAATTTCATACTGAATGCAATATGAACCAAAAGGTATAATTTCCAAGCACATTTTTTGTTATATTTTGCATATAATATGAAATATAAAGAATTGGATAGGTAGAGACTGCAAAATTCAATAGCATAGCCGGAGTTTGAACCACGGATCTGCCGGTTTTTAGCCGGTTTGTTTTAACCACTCAGCTACCATGGCAACATGCCCAAAAAGGCATTATATTCCCCAACTGACTCGCATGTTTCCCGCTTAACACAACTATTTTGAAATATTATACCCCAATGGTGACTTACACACATAAAGTTACTACTCTCATACAGTAGGGGGCTCAATTGGGGAAATCTCATTCATTTAGTATTATGGTGTTTGTGGTGGTGTTCATGGTATTGAAATGTCATAATCCTAAAACTACTAGATTTCCCTAAATTTTGAGCTCTTATGTAATATGAGAGCAATAATTCCAATTTTCACATTAGATGCAATATAAAATAATAATAATAATAATATATATATATTTATATATATATATATATATATATGTTTATAGATTTATAAAATAATATATTTTTAAAACTTGAGAAAATTAGCTGCAGTTTGTGTAAAAGATTGAATAATGTATTATGCTAACACTTCCTGGCTATAATTTATCAGATGAGAGTAATAATTAAGAGATTAATGCAATATTGTAATCTGAAAATTAATTTTACCAAAAAGTGTGCAGAATTAATGCCACTGTTGTATATGTATACCGACTACACGAAACCAAACTCGCTACCTTATCTACGTGTTGAACATTTCGCCGGTCTCCATGGCCGCCCTCGCTAAAGTGCCTTGATTAGGTGCTTCGTGGCGCAGGGGATGGTGTGTTAGAATCCCGCCTTGGCCATGGGCGTTTATACTTTCGTATATATATATGTGTGTGTGTGTGTGTGTGTGTTGGAAGAAAACAGCAAACAAAGTAAATGTTAGAGGGTATATAGCGCCCGAGTCCCGACCAGACTCTGTATTTAAAAAAAAAAAGACAAAATCCAACAACATTGACTTATGTTTATTCAGGTATTTGCCCTAAGCTATGCGGCGCGAAACTAGTTCTATCCCGGCTCACATGATGATGATGATGATGATTATGAACTGTTTCAGCAGTTCGCGGAAATTTCAATTTGTAGTTGACTTAATGTACTGTGTACGCACATCATACTTCAGTCGAGACATGTGCCTACCGCACAAAGTCAAAACGTGGAGAAGAGCGTAAGTCTATATATTGTCAGAATCAGACACCTTGTGACTCCTCTCTACTCTTTCCTGATCATGTGACTGTTTCCCTGTTAGTCCTGGCTTGTGATAGTTTCACACGCTGGTCTATCTAATTATAGATATAACACGAGTTTTTGGAAGGAACTTAATCCCGGTTCTCGGTTTCGAAACACGTTTTTGTGGTTAACAAAGGAGTTTCCGACCCATTGGTCAATATTTTGGCGCTTTACCTGAAACCAAAGTTACTAGTGTGATGTATTCGCTAAGTGGTTTCCGCCGTTCCCAGGCCATTAGAATGTGTCGACTTTTCAGATTCCTTCATCTGAGAACTTCATTTATTCGCGTTTATGTCGCATTCTTCAATTGATTAATTAAACTCTTTATTAACAACGTTTATAACATAGTGAATTAATTTATCATTTCTATAATTTCTTTTAATATAATTTATCCCGTACGCAATAAGCGGTTACACTATCTTGCGATACAGGTGTGGGATGTGTACTATTGCAGAATCGAGGAGCAGTTTGAAAAGACGAAACGAAATTTAACACACGTGTGTCACATACTATTTTTGGCGATGAATATTAATATTAATTAAAATATAGCAATAAATTAACTAAAACACTGGTTGGGTGCACATGCCTTCTATGAGAAAGAAATATTTGGTAGTCGTTATTATGTACGAGCGGATCGAAAATAATGAAAAATATATTTTTTCTACCTTCGTATTGCAGCTGAAATGTTGCAGTTTTACACAAATATAATTTGAAGTTTTCATGTGCAGCTCTAGCGACAGAAGCGTGAACTACGCAACAAGGATGGCACGCATGCTACTGTCATCCACTTGTGAGGAGTAGAGAGGCGTGGTTCGATATTTGTGGGCCAAAGGGCATAAACCGAGTGAAATTCACAGGCACATACGTGGCGTATATGGACCGTAGAAATGTCTCCAGGTGGTGTGCATTCTTCCAAGAGGTCGTGTAAACCTTAAGTGATTCGCCACCCTCCGGGAGGCCGGTAACAGCTGCAACCCCATAGAATGTCAGGAATTGAGGCGGCAATTTTGAACGACCGGCATGTGCAACTGCGAACCTTATGCAACAGTTCAGCATTTTCTATGGTACAGTGTACGATATTGTTCATCACACGTTGAAATTTTGTAAAGTTAGTGCTCGCTGTTCGCCTAAGAATGATGACAAGCTTAGATCTCTTAAAGCGGTACACCTATAAAGGGAACGACTCTCTGAAAGGAATCGTCGCTGGCATACCACTACATGCTCGAAACAAAATAGGCAAGAATGGAGGGGAAACATGGCGGTGCCCAAGTAAAGAAACAATTCAAAGTGACTCAATCTGCTAGAAAAGTGCTTGTGACAGTGTTCTGAGATATGCATGGTGTTTTATTGGTAGAGTTTGCTGAACACGACACCACTGTGAATGCTGCAGCCTACATTAAGGCAATGCACCTGTGAAAACTGACCCAAAAATGTTGAAACCTCACTTTTTCAGTTTTTGTTCTTTTAAGAAAGTTCGTGTTTAAACTATCATATTCCAGTTTGCTTTCTCTCCTTACCACGGGCTATGTGACTAATTAAAGGTCCGCGTGTAGGGGTCGTGGTCATTTAAATGTCTTAGCATAGGATTTATTTTCTATCGTTTCGATTATTTCAAATTGCTGTGTTTGAATCTAGCGCCTAGTGATTCCTAGTGTATTTTAAAATCACCAAGTTTGTGTTGGTGTCTCCTTAAACAGATGAGAGTGATTTTTCTGCCAAATAAATAACAACAAAAATTATTGGTATGCTTTCATGTGTGCTCTCAAATTATTGCCATATTGAAGTTACAAGTGATTTATAGTACTTCTAAATCATATTATTCACATAGTTTTGGCATTATTTTATCAGCGATTATATATATATATATATTGTTGTTTAGAATGTAGATACAACTGGTTGTATAATATAACCTATCAAAGGAAAGTATGAAGTTTAGGCACTTACTGTGTACATAATTTTTTTGTAAATATTAGTGGATTTTATATATAATAAGTGATGAAACCAGGCCCCCTACTTCAGCTGCACATAATTCAAGCCCTCTGTTTCAAGTGCAGAAGTATTTCAATCACCTACATATAGAACTAGTGAAGCGAAACTTCCATTATTCACTAACATTCAGGTAGCTACAGATTCAAATGTTAGTAGTGAGCTTACTTCAAATCTCTAGGTGGTGAGAACTTATGGTGTCCTTTTAATCGGGTTCTTGCTAATGGGGAAAAACCACCAAGGCACGAAACAATGAAAACAACCCTTATAAAAAGGAAGCACTGCACAAAATCATGCCTGTCTTCCAGTGAAATGCTGAGCAGGAGCATTTCAAGTAAAACTCAAAATGCAAATGAATGCTTGCATTCTGTGATATGGTCAAAATGCCCCAAGGATACCTTTGTACCAAATCAAAATTTGGAAGTTGCAGTTACTTCAGCTATAAGCCTATTCAATATGGGATGTGAGGCAACAGAGAAACTGAAAGGAAATGAGGCTGATGTTAGTTTGACTGATTCTGGCAAAAAAAAATCAGCATTATGAGAGACAAGTATCCTGTACGACGCAATGCATTGTTAGGACAGAAGGAGGCTAAACCTGGCAAAACTTTTAGCAGAACAGAAGAAGGTAGCAGAGGGTCCAGTGTATGCAGTTGGGCAGTTTTAACCCAGGAAAGCATGAAAATTGCTTAAGAGCTAATTGACTAAATGCTTAAAGCTTGTTTTCTCAAAATCAATTTTACAGTATTTCTATATAGGTATACAAATTGTTCCACGCGATGAAGTTTTCAACCAAATACCTTACAACTTTCAGAGTTAGTGTAAAACAACACAATAAAGAAGCCTACAAAGCCCTTTTGTACATGCTATTGTCAGTAAACAAACAAAAAATGTATATGTTGGGAAATTATAAGAAAATTAAAATTTTAACTTGCCCATAAACATTTATTTATTTGTTATTTAATATTTAAACATAGACAAAACATTGACGTGGGCGTCTTCACATTGTTCTTTGCAGTATACATTTTAAGTTTTATTAACGTTTTCAAATAGTTCATCGCGTGGAATATTTTAAACATTAAAAAAATTAATCTAAAATTTGCCAAATAAAAACATTGTATTTTTCAAACGAAAAACCATAGGTCTACCATACTTGGTGCAATGCATATAGTAAATGCAGTCATACTGTGGTTAAAATTTCAGCTTGATAGAGCCAAAATTAGAAAATTTAGTGTGTTACACAGATGCATTGTGTTAAAACTTTGGTGAAGTTGTGTCTTGCCCTTAGTGACAAACGCCACAACATTAATGCTGACGATGTCAAACTTCTTCATGAGAATGCTTGCCCCCATGTTGCTGCTGCTGTTCGTCAGAAAATCACCAAATTTGGTTGGGAGGTGCTCCAACATCCACCATACAGACCCGACCATGCGCCGTTGGACTTTCATCTGTTTGGTCCTATGAAGAAGTTCATGGTCGGACAACGCTTTTGCGACAGATGCGGAAGTGAAATCAGCAGTCCATACTCCAGGGAAACTAACTTCTTGAAACTGCAATCACGTTGGAACAAATGTGTTGAGAAAGTTGGCGACTATGTCGAAAAATAGACAAAAAGTGTAAGCTCATTTGTGATTTTATTAACTATTAAACGTCTTTATAAAAAAAATTATTGTTAGTTACGTTTTGATCCGCCCTTGTAACTTCTCATTTTTTTATAAACAAGATTTTTGGCGGTGGAAACATTTTTACTTTCTCTGTACGTACTATGTACATAGTATATAGAGAAGATATTGTATTCCACCCAAAAATTCGAAATACGTTTTGAAGTTCTCTGAGTTCAAAAAAAAAAAAAAAAAAGAATTAGAATAAGGTCCCTGTGTGTGTGTGTGTGTGTGTGTGTGTGTGTGTGTGTGTGTGTGTGTGTGTGTGTGTCTGTGGACAGTATATCTCAAAAACTAAGAGACTGTTGAATACAAAACTTTGTATTTATGTGTAGTATCTTCCAATGATGCGACGCAAAGATTTTCAAGAAAACTGCCTGACTTCAAGAAATCATATTTTGTATTAAATTGGTCATTGATTATAATTCATTTAGCATATATAATGGTGTATACTGGATAATACATGGAAAAATGTTTGAACATTTTGTTTTTCTCAAAAATGGCTCTAATGACTTTGATATTAATAGATACCGTATGTTAAAGGTTACCGCAAATAAAATGTATATCTTGAATTTTCTGGGAATAGATTCTGAAGATCTGTTCATTCTGAATTTATTTTCTGAATTCTGCATAACTAGAAAAACCGTAAGAAATAGACAAAATTTACATCTCGTTAAAACACACAGTTTATGTCATATATATATATATATATTTTTGTTGTAGAGTTGACCGTTTCTAAGATATTCCTTGTTATCGGTTTCAAATTAAACTACGTTAACTTTTGCCAGATGGGGTTACCTAGCCTGTCATCTCTGTTTTAGACACTACTGGCCCTGCAAGGCGAACTGAACTTCAATTGTTCACATAGTGACCAGTTTTAAAAGAATTGACTATCACTTTAGCCTAGTGTATTCTCATATTTTCCTTCTGCTTATTAGGAATCAAGAATTAAGACCATTTGTGCTACTGCTTATCTCGATTAGCATGATGTAGATCAAGTAATAATCTTTTGTAACAATAGTTTTATTGCAGAGCAGGTAGAGAAAATAATGTGAATGGAATACATTAGATTATTTTATCTATAGTACGCTAATTAGAATCGATTTGACATTTTTATTATGGAGAAAGCTATGGTAGAGACAAAGAAATAGATGAAGTCTGTAGAGTGTGATGTTCTACATCATTTCTAAGAAGTCTAAAAAAAAAGGTACCAGTTAGTGTACATTACACTGAAAAAATGATTGAAGAAAAAAGGTGTGCAGATTAACAAAAAGAAGTTGTTGGATTGTTTTATTGTGCGGAGTGACAGATGAAAGTCTGCAAGCAGATTATTTAACGCTGAAGGCTACTATAAAGCTGAATGTTGGTATTGACATTGCACTATTTAGTAATTTAGTTGCTTTCTTGATAAAAAAAATTCTGCAAGTGCCGATATTCTTTATCTAAAACGACAATGTAGGTAGAAATCTTCAGAAGTGGCACATGGTTATGTGGAAAATTCTCTTCAAAATAAAATTAATGTTTCAGATTAGAGTTTACATTCTGGAAGCGGCGTGTAGCAGCGCCGTCTACTAGCGGAGAAATAAATAATATGAGCACATTCAACTTGAAGAAAGTGTATAGTGTTCGTCCGATAACGATCAGTAATTGTACTTTCACATTCAATATATCAAAATAAACATTGCAACTGTTTCACATACCGCAGTGTGCTTTTTGAGTCCATATCAGCATTACGATCCTTTTTTTTTTCCTATAGCAATCAGGTTAGATGTGGGAATGTTAATTTATGTCCAGTAATAACATAATAGGTAAGTAGTAGAAATTAGTCACATCGTCCAAAAAGTTTGTTAGTGACGCTGTCAATTGCTAGGATCAAATCAGTACCGCCGGTGTGCTGGAATTTCGTCCCGCAGGAGTTCTTTTACATGCTATTTAATCTACTGATATGGGGCTGTCAATTTTAAGCGCATTTATAAATCATCGGTCTGGCCCATGTTTGATAAACGCCTCGTTCCGGCCACCCGGTGTCTCCTCTCATTTCATGCCTCCAGGTGCCGCATCCTTACTTGATTGATGCCGAATCCCCTCCGAAAACATTCTATTCTTATCCCTGACATTATTATCGTTTACTTCTATATAGCTCTGCATACTATTTTTAGGAAAGTATATTTTTCTATCTACTCCACAGCAATTGAGATACTGCAGATGTAGTGTCATTACATATTTCGTGAAAATGTAAGCGATAGATGTTTAAACCTCGGATAGCTGTATGTTATCCTAAAAGCTCCATACTATTTCATCACAAAGCGAGTTCGATCCCAAGCGATCGCATGTGAGATTTGTGGTGGACAAAGCGTCGAAGGGGCAGGTTTCCTTCGGATTCTCCGGTTTCCCCCGCCATCACATTCCATCGGTGCTCCATCTTCATTCCATGTATCGTCAGTGTCATCTCCTGCGGTGCCTTGGTAGTAAAAGCGGGCGTTAAACACTATAAAGAAGTATCACACCGTGAGAAATAACTGCAGAGGGACAGCACCTTAAAAGAACAGCTGCAGAGCCACAATGCTTTAAAACAATGTGATGTATTCTATTCACATGACTTTCTCTGCCAACACTTCTACAGGGTATTCCTAAGAAAGCTTATTGCAATATCTACTTCTTGTTAATATAGATAGATATCTATAGATAAACTAACATCTATAATAGAGACAAGAAAAATATAAATATTTGAAACTTCATATTACAGGAAAATGCCGAAAATTAGTGGGACTGGTAAAATGATCATTGAAGACATTAATGAGAGAGAAAAGTTAAACAATTGATGCGCTCCATTCACATGGTTTTCTCTACAAACTATTGTTACAAAAATATTCTTTTATTTATTTCATCCTAGTCGATATAAAAATTAGCATAAATTGTCTTATTACTTGCAAATAATAAGACATTATGAAGGAAAATACGTGTGATACACTAGGCTAAAGCGATACTAAAATAATTTAAAAGCTCTTCGTGCTGTGAAACAATTGAAATTCGGTTTCCTATGTATGACTAGGATTAAAACAAATGAGATATGAAACGGAAGATGACTTCCAGTTTGAGATAATTTTAAATGGTATAAAATTGAAACCAACAACAAAGAATATCTCGGAAACGAATAGCTCTAAAATAAATAAATAAATAAGTAAATAAATAAATGTATATGACATAACTTTTTTGTTTTAAGGAGATTTACAGTTCCGTAAGTGGTAAGTTTTTGCCTGTCTCTTACGGTTTAACAATTATACAAAATTCATCCAGAATAAAGAAGCCTTCGGAGATTTTTCAGAAAGTTCAATATATACATTTTTTTTATTATGAAAATATTTGCTATTTTAATAAAACTTATTACAGCTAATTTTGGGAAAAGCTAATTTTCGAAAAATTTACCATGCAAAGGTTAATTTGGTATGGGGGATTTTCTTATAAAACCTTTGTTTCGCATCCTTGGAAAATACTGAACTTAAATACCGACCTTTCATTTTTGAGCTTATGCTGTTCACAGACACAAATACACACACACACACACACACACACACACACACACACACACACACACACACACTCAGAGAGAGAGAGAGCCATACAGACAGAGAGCGAGAGAGAGAGAGAGACACACACACACACACAAACGGATCGTCTTCTAAAGATGCCTTTGGGGGGGGGTTCAAGTGTCCTGTAAGAAAGTATTTCCGGGTATTTTGCTAAAAAAAACTCTTTTGTAGCGATTGTTAACAACAGCAATGCCTCTCTCTTTCCTTCGTTTGTCGCGCTAGTTCTGACTGTCCCTTTCCTCACCATCCTCCTGACCATCCCCAGTGCGAGTTGTCCAGAGTCGAGCCGAGTTATACCGATTACGGCGCATTGAAGCTCTGCACCTCGGTTTACGCCGATGTGATTTTATCCGTTTGAGAGGTCCTGGTTGGGGGAATTTTCTCTAAAACCATCGTATCTTAGAAAGACATTGAAGTTAAATACCAAGCTCTGTATTTATCCCACTTTTCGATTTTGAGCCTGCTGTTCTCATAGACACAGACACACATGCATGGCCATTTTCTAGAGCTTTTTATTGAGAGAGTCTCAAGAGAGGAAATACATATGATAAGAGCAATTAAAAATTAAAAATTGTAATAACGTATATCTCGGAAATATAATATGCCTGAAAACATTATTTGAACAAAACTGAATATTTGATAGAAATTTACATATTTTATGTGGTAAAATTTGCCTGTTTTATGGTGTACCCGTTACACAAAATTATTCAAATTCCTTCCGGATGAACTCATCTTCGTAGGCAAGAAATATGTTTTATTTGTCGTATAGTATTTTAATCAAAATCGCCTTTGAAAGAATGAAACAATACTCAGAAAAGTTTGCCGTTTAAGGTAAGCGGATTTCATTGACAATTTCCGTGTCTCAAGTTTGGAAAATATTAAACTTAAAACACCAAGTCTGATATTTGTTGGGATGTTCCATTTCTATGCCGCCTTTAACATCTAATCGGCGGCTTCACCTTTGAAACAATTACTCAAAGGAATAGTGTTCTCTCGTTTACTGTAGATGTTTATCTTTGGTGAATTATCTTTAAGTTTGCACGCACACTTTCATACTCTCATTCGTAACTCCAGACTTTGGGGAGAATGGGGAATAATCTTGTCTAGAAAAAACATCCCACCCCGCAGCCGGGAATCAAATCCCGACCCTTCACCCAGCAGCCAGAACTTTTTTTGAAAACATCAAAATGTGCTAACATTTTTCTGTGTAAAGGGTAATTTGGAGTGGGAGGATTTTCTTGAAAAACTTCCTGTCGCTTCCTTGGAAGATACAAAACTTAAATATCAGGTTTTGTATTTAACGGGTTTTTCGTTTTTGAGTTATGCTTCCCCCCCCCCCCCCCCCCCCCCACATACACCTCGCCACGGTTGTGTGGAGGTAGCATGTCTGCCTCTCATTCAAGACGTTGCAAGTTCGAATCTCGCTTAGGGTGAGTTACGCAGATAAGGTTTTTTTTTTTTTTTTTTTTTTAGAGATTTTCCCTTATCCTGAGAAGGCCAGTAAATTTAAGATCCATGGACCCCGAGATAATTTGAGCTACATTTCAGCAATCGATTTCATTGTCCAATATAACTAGCCAGCTAAGGGTGTTAAGTTTAAAAATAAATAAATAAATAAGTAAAAGAATGCATACACTCACAGGCACACACGGAACTTTTTCTAAAAATGTTATTTTTGGGCTCAGTGTTGTACCTACGTACACAGATAGTACTCAGTAGAGAAAGTAAAAATACAGAAATGAATTGAAAAGTAAGCTCTCATAAGAATATTTTGTAGAATAAAATATACTGGATAGAAAATTTCGTGTGAATGTAATACATCAACATTTTTCACTTCTTCCAAACCCGGCTTAGTTTTATAGGCACGTAATGCTGCTTTTTAAGCCATGTTCTGTGTACAGTTACAACATAAATACGCATTGCATACACAAATGTAATCTCAGATAAGGGCTTCTGACCGCACTTTAGAAACAACTAAGGTGTTTATCTATGGATTAGTGGTAGGGGTCACTAAACATGCCGACCTTTCTGATATAATAACCTGTTTTAAACCTGACCACCCACAGCAGTAAACGTCTTCTTCCTCGGCGGTTAACTCTTATGACAAGGTTTAAAATAGTTCTGGGGACCTGCGGCTGACAGACCAACTGCTGACATAAGAAAATTACATGGGATGTGTTTCTCAAATGGTGCACTTCAGAAGACAAATCTAGTAAGGACGGTAACACAATGATGTTAGAGGTTTTCCTGTGGATCCCAGAAGAGCGTTAGCCCCTCGTATATCACAAGAAGAGGACTCCGCTCTGCACACCTACCACCTAAGGGTAGAAGGGGCTCCGTTTCCGACTCCAACTGCGAGGACCATTTAGAAGTCTACAGGTGTTTAAATTGCCGTTGTGTCTGAGAGAGGTTAATGTATTCTGTAAACACTAATATCTTCAACAACTTCTACCTTAAGATATGTTTGTGGTGTTGGCTTCTTTTGACCATTCCTTTGCTCGGTATTATACACTGTGCTGACAAACGCCCTTTATTGGTGTTTACATTTATCTGTTTAGATGATTTTAAAGATACATACGTTTCCAAAACTTTTGAATAGATATGTGACTCTTAAGGGGATCAACCTCTGAAAATTTCAAATTTAATGTTTCTGAAACAGTTAATTTTCTTACCACATACCCCTATTGCTATGTAATACTGGTTCTGGATTTATATATGAAGTTCTATTACAATATTTTGAAAACTGAAGCACAAGAAGCTTCTTTTGGTATAGAGTAATTAAAAAAACAAAAATATATTTCTCAAAAGCTACGTGATGCATTTGTCTCAAAATTATATATGTATATATATTCAAGGAATATCATTTTAAAAAGATTAGGATGAGTTTCAAATTAATTAAATATTACCGCAGGAAAATGTTGATAAATTTTACGATCATATTTTTTTCATTATTTTTGTGGATTAATTAATTTTGTTAATACAAGCACATAACTAATTTTAGTTACTTAGAACATTAATTCCATAATTTTTATTTATTATGATATTTATGTTCCCTTTTGTTGTTATTGATAGTGTTTAACGCCCGCTTTTACTACAAATGGCACCGCAGGCGATGACATTGATACAGGTAATGAACATGAAGCACCGGTGGAATGCAATGCCGAGGAAAATCAGAGAACCCGGAGAAAACCCGCACCTGCGCCGCTTTGTCCATCAGAAATCTCACATGGGGTCGCTTTGGATCGAACCCGGGCCACCTAGGTGTAATGGTTACCATGCTAACTTCATATGCCCAAAGTCGCGGTTTCAAACCCGGCGGAGGACGATGGACTTCTTCGGAAGGGAAGTAAAGCCGTTGGTCCCATAAAAGAACCTCAAGCCTGATAGAGGCCTCTGAGAAATATTAAGCGGACTTTCACGCCCAATATAAAATGGGACGCTGAAAACCACAGCACTTAAAGAGCGTCCATAATAAATACGCCATTTACATTTATTTACCGCCTAGATGAGAGTAGAAAAATCAAACTCATTCGTTGTAATGTGGACCGCAAAAAACGTTTCGAAAATTTACATGCGTTGTAAAAGGCATTTAGAGAAACACGCCTCCTATACTTGAAGTGTCATTTGTTACCATTAGAACTTGCATTTAAAGGTCACGCGACAAGGCTTCAAATTGCAAGTGGCTGAAAGTAAAGCCGGCATATTAATTTACAAGGACAACGATGCCTATATTAATGCGCTAAAATACAAAAATCGCCATTTTCAAGAATTTTGGTAAATTTTCACACGTTGGTCCCCTAAAAAGTGCTAACACTTTAATGTTCCAAAACAATCACTGTAAGGAAGTTAAAAGAATCAAATTAATGAAAAATGTTTAATGCAGGTGTATATATTCATATTTCTTATTGGTTTCGTCTGCTGTTTATTAGTCTCTATTGGCTAAGCGATTTAAGGTGCTTCATCTTGAAATTTGTCCAAAATTTGTGGAAATATTTCGTAATAAAATAATACGAATTCTAAGCTTTAAAAAAATATGTCCTTTTCCGACTTGGCCTATCTTAACTACCAATTAACCTTTTTTAAGATGTTTCATGCCTGCTTTTACTACTTTTTCTAGAAAAGTTAGTTTAAAATTTAAACTATAACAAGGAATGTATAGAAAATTGCCCACTCTACAAGAAAAATATATGCATATGATATAAATTATGTGTTTCAACGAGATCTACCTTTTTTGTATAGTAAGTTTTTATTTATCTCTTACGGTTTCCGTTATGCAAAATTCTGCATCCAGAATAAAGAGGTCTGCAGAGGCTATTCCCGGAAGATTCAAAATATACATTTTATTCTTGATGTAGATACCTTTAATATACAGTATTTTAATCAGAATCGTTAGAGCTATTTTTTAGAAAAACAACAATTTCAATTTTGTTTTCCATGTTAGGGATAGTTTGTGGAGGGATATTTTCTTGAAAGTTTTTGAGCTATGCTGTTCCACAGTCATATACACGGATTTTTTTTTTGAAAAAATGCTTTTTTTGGACACAGAGGACCTCAAAACATACATTTACGGTCAAATCATGAAATGGAATTTTTTGGTGGAATACAATCCTGCTCTAGCTACTATGTACATTGTATGTACATACATACGTGTTAGAGAAAGTAATATATATATTAAAACTAATACTCTCAGCACTATAAAAATACACTAAAATGTTGAATGTCAGTCCTTTATTAGGCGCAGCTGACCAAAAATATTCAGAAATACTGTTTTCAATTTCTGGTATCTGGTTCTCCAGATGTTTTGTTTCTCATGATCTCTTTCAAAGAGTTTGTAACATTATGGTTATTATAATTACATTGACCTGATTTTAAGTGGTTGGTTATGGTCTCAACTTCCTTTGTACCCTTACATATTTAAAATTTACGAATACATTCACACGACTTTTTCTACCCTGTTTCGTTTAATTTTACATAGCTTCTGCAAACTATTCTTCCTTTTAACCTTTAACCTTTGCAGAAATAATTGTTTTTACCCATTTCATTATAGTTGCAAGGGAGATATAGGAAACCGAAACGATAATCAAATGTTTAAAACGGATTGCAATATCCTGCCACTCATATTCTACACTCCTTCCTAACATCTCGAGAAACAAGTAAATGTGGATAAAGTATTAAACATTTCAAGCCAATAAAGACGGATATCTCAGAAATAGCTGTCACAAAAAGGATATTTGAAAGAAAATGTGGACTTTTAACATAAATACAAAAGTTGTGCAGTAATAGTTTGACTGCTGGTTATTGCTTAAATTATACAGAATCAAAAACAACATTCCTTTCGTATAAAGAGGATTTCACAGGCTTATTCCCAGAAAATTCAGGATATGCATATTTTATTTTCCATGTAAGTATCTTATGTTTTGTACACGCTATTTTAATCATAGTCTTAGGGACATTTTTTGAAAATAAGAAATAATCAAAAATGTTCCTTGTGAAATTAATTTACAGTTGGGGATTTTCTTGTGAAACTTGGTGTCTAATCTTAGGAAGATGCTGAACTTCAGTACTAGGTTTAATACTTTCCCGACATTCCGACTTTGAGTGATGCTTTACACAGACACATCCACATGCACACGGGGGAGGAGACCTTTTTATAAAAATTCTCTTTATGGACCTGAAAACACGTTATTTCCATTGAAATCTCAACATAGAATTTTTGGATGGAATGCGTTGTTCCTCTAGCTACCCAGCCAGGTGTCTCAGGCGTTTCGTCTGGGACTAGCATTCGGGAGGTCGTGGGATCTGTTTCCGGCGGCTATCCTCTTTGATCCATGGATTTTTCGGGATTTTTCCGGGTCACTAGGGAGTGCTGGAGAGAATTCTTAATTCGTCCAAACTTCCTGGCCCTTCATTTCATCCCAACGTCTCTTTCAGAGTTGTAAGTGTGGACGAGTACTGCGGCAGATGCGCCATTTAGTGGAGGGGACTGCGCTCTGGAAATACAGCTCTCGGCAGCGGGATGGCCTTAGTGGTTTTCTGCGGACTTTGCAGTCTTTTCGGGATTAAACTACGGGCTCTTGGTGGCCCTCGCGTCAAGATGAAGAATTGTTTGTGAACTTTTTGGGACCTCGAGGACGACTCTCTCCCTTTCCAGGTGTCGCCCACTGAAATTACATTTATCTCATCCTTCCTCCAGGAATCTGACATACAATAAGGCTAGGGCTATAGTGTAGAATATCCCCTGTAACGTGCACACACACTCCCTCTACCTGGCAGGTACCTGGTAGAAAAAAGTAATAAACGCCTGTATAAATACAATTTAGAGTAGCTGTGGCAGTGAACAGTAATGGACGGAGAAAGTTGTGTGAATGCTACAACAGACCTTAAGTTTCATTTGTGTCAGTGTTTCCAGTGTCTAATTTTGACGCCCTATTATACAGGGTGATTTATATAGAGCTGATACATTTCTTTCATTAATTGTTTCAAAACACGTTATGCTAGCGACAGCTTATTATACCTAAATTATAGAGGACTTTTGGGAGTTTATTTACCTCTATAGCAAATGTTGAAAATGTCCTCCATCCTGCAAAAGGTACAACTCAACACGTCGTTCCATGTTACTGGCCACTCGTTGGAGGACTCCGTTGTCAATAGCTTGAATCTCCTTTGTGATGTTGTGCTTCAGATCGCCCAATATCTGGGGACGTGTGGCGTAAACCCTGTCTTTTAAGTAACCCCGTAGAAAGAAGTCCAACGATGTCAAATCCGAGATCTCGGTGGCCACAGGCTCCTGGAAATTATCCGGTCGTCAAAGAAACTTGCAATTAGGTTCATGGATTCATGTGATGTATGGCATGTAGCGCCATCTTGCTGAAAATATCCTTGACTCAGCTCTACATCGTACTGCATTTTCACGTTGACTGCAAGAACAAAATGTCGAAACAGCTACCAACAACGCAATTAGGAATAAAACATATACATCTGCGCATCTAGTGACATGGAATGGAAACTCCAGAACATTCTGCTTAATTTGCTGCTAAAATTGTGTCATTGAATGAATTTACAACGGAATAATTATCGAAAGAAATGTGTCAGGTCTACATAAACCACTCTGTATATTTGCGTATAACTTTCTGCAATGTTTTAAACTTTTGCAGTAAGTAGTTGGGAACAATGAACTTTGCCGTCCTTCTGTAAAGTTTCCACCCTTGACCTTACTGGTGTCAGAAAATGCAACCCTTGTTTGCGGATTTGAAAAGGGTAACGAAATGGATCACAAGAAATAATTGGGGTTACACCCGGACCAGCAGCTTCGCCAAAACCTTATATTTTGCTGTCATATATAATATTCCGGTTCTGCGCTCTAACCCAATCATCAGCTGACAGCACTGTTAGCGGTTTTTGTAGCATTCGTGTTCACAATTTAAACTGCCATACCCTTTCAACCAAAACATGCATATAAGGAAATTCGCTTCAAACTTTTAAGTATTATAAATGAATAGCCACTTGTTAAAAGGGTAGTTGCCACATTTTTATAATTTCCAATTTTTCACTGATTATGCAACCTAAAAGCTAGCCGCATCAGCGTAACAATGAATTATAATTTTACATTATTGTATATTTATACTGTTTAAAAGCACAATTAAGCACCGTGGGTTATTCAGATAAAGGTATGTTCAAACTCCCAAAGCTACAAAAGAAATATAATAAAGCTAGCAGACTGGGAGGAGCAGTTTACAAGGACTACTGAATGTAGAATCCGAAATATTTGGTGGAGAATGCCGGTAATTTAATATTATTTAAAAGCTGTCCCTTGTATTAATTCCCATCATTACTTGAAAGTAGGTTTAAGTTGGTATAATTTTAAAATGCAATATTATAAGTATTATAATTATGTATAAAAATCTTATGTGCTCTATTCACATGACTTTCTTTGCATCTCTGTAACAAATTATTGTTAAAAAGCTTATTCTTTTATGTACTTCATGCTAATCGAGATAAAAATTAGCAGAAATTATCTTACTAGTTGCTATATTTTAGGTAGAACGGAAATACGGGAGTACACTAGTCTAAAGCCATAGTAAAAGTTTATAAAAGTTGGTTGCTATGTGATTGAAAATCGTCTCTTTGAATACCCAGGAGTTGACAAATTGATGTATGAGAAAAGTTTTTAAGTATTTTAAAACAGAAACCAATAACAAAGGATATCTGGGAAATGGTCAGCTCTATGAAAAAATGTGAATGACCTAAATTGTGTGTTTTAACAGATCTACATTTTCTGTACAGTAAACCTTTCTCAATCTCTTACGGTTTACCAGTTATGTAAAATTCAGCAAATCTCATCCAGGATGAAGGGGTCTTCAGAAACTATTTCCAGAAAATTCAGGATATATGTTTCATTTGTTATGTAAATAGCTTTAATGTACGTTAATTTAATCAAAATCGTTGTAACCATTTTTGAGAAAATAAATATTTCCGAAAAAATTCCATGTGAAGGGTAGTTTTGGATGGGAGGATTTTCCTTGAAATCTTCGTGTTGCATCCTTGGAAGAAATTGAACTTAAATATGAAGCTTGGAATAAAACGGCATTTTCGTTTTTGCGCTATGCTGTCCAAACACACATAGACACACGCACTGAACTGTTTCTAAACAAATATTCTTTTCTTTTATTCAGGGAGTCTAAAAATATACATTTCCAGTGAAATCTCGCTATCGACCTTTTGGTTGGAATACAATATCTTCTCTACACACTATGTACTATCTTTCACACCCACCGCGCGATGGGTTACCTATTTCTCAAGCGTTCTTGCATAGGTGGTATGAGAATAAAATTCGCCATATGCTTCCCTTCCCTTCCCTTTTTTTTTTTTTTGGTAGTGTTTAACGCACGCTTTTACTACTTGTGGCACCGCAGACGATGACACATGGAATGAATATGGAGCACCGGTGGAATGTGATGGCGGGGGAAACCGGGGAACCCGATGAAAACCCGCCCCTGCGCCGCTTTGTCCACCACAAATCACATGCAGTCGCTTGAGATCGAACCCGGGTCGTCTAGGTGAGAGGCGAATGGTCTAACCACTGGCCACGGCGCGGCCCCTTCCCTTTGTGCTCAGGTAAATAGTTTGCTTTTGTTTCTAGATATTAATTACATTTATTTCGGGGATGAAAAGAAAAGGTTATCTAGAAAAAGCATGAATGTCGCAGTTTTCAGACTGGGATTTCAGTCCCTTTACTTATTTTTTTTAAACGGCAATCGAATGATGAATACATCATTAAATTGATGTGATAGTTTTAACGGTGATGTGAAAATAATTCTAATTCATACACGATTCACTACGTTAACTTTATCTAGTTTTATCACCATCAAGTATCAAATGCGCGTATGTGAAACATCACTCCCGATATTCTCTGCCTCTTGTTATTTTTAGACATTCGTTGCAGTCTTTGTCCACGTGGTTGCTGAGATGATTGCACCAGAGAGCGTAGAAGTCACAAGATGATTTTCGTATTCCCGGATTACAAGAGAACTTATGCGGTTTCGAGACCAACATATTCTTGTTCTATTTTTATATTAACTCTCTTAATGAATATAATAATGCAATTGTCTGACAAGATGATTGACTCATTATGACTACTCGAAAAATGAACTAAGACATGATGGAAACCCGAAAAAATACAAAGTTACCTTTTCATTGCAAAGAAGGTTTCATTTGGACCTCCACTTTGCAAGGCATCATTCTGCTGTTAAATCATAGCGGAGGGTTTGGTTATGAAGTTAATATTATTAAACTACAGTACTTATTAGATATATCATGTTTTAAATTTAAAACACCATTGGTGCCGCTAAATCGCCTTGTATTCTGTATTCAATCCTCCGTCATGTATGACTCTGAATCTGAAGGACAATATTTGCAAATTGTTTTCTCCACATAAGCCATGTGTAGGATTGAAGTTGGATAGGTAGATTCAGACTGAAAAATTCAGTGCCATAGTCGGGATTTGAACCATACGAGCCGTGGTGCAAATCCAGGTGCTGGCATTGAGTTTGAGTCTGGATTTAGCTATCAAATATTTTAATAATAGGAATTATTATTATTATCGTATCGTTTTAAGCATTTCAACTTCATTTGTCCGTCATTAACAAAAGTATCTAAAGGAATGTATACCCCACACTGAAAACTGTGCTATTCATGTTTGTTCTTGATAATCTTCTCTTTTCATCACCGAAATAAATATAATTCATATCTAGCAACAAAAGTAAAATCTTTATCTTTTCTCGGAGTACCACGAACTTAACCTTGCAAAGAAATTTGTTGCAAAAGTTAGCAACAGAGTAACCCTTTATATTAGGTGAATAGATCGTAACTTTAAACTGAAAAAATATCCGAGGTTGCTGCGTTGCTATCCCTGGATTCGGAAATGCCTCTGGTGGTGGTTCGATCCTCATCTACCGCATGCTTATTTTCTAAAACGGAACATTCACAAAAGTCTTTAATTCATTGAAATTATTTATTATTATTATTATTGTTATTATTATTATTATTATTATTATTATTATTATTATTAGGATAAAGGCACACGTCTAGACAGCCAGTTAAGGGGACATGCAACATTGTATATCTAGTGCTGGAAATAAACTATATGGCCACACTGCTAGGTGTAAAGGTTACTTAATGTTCAAGCAATCCATAACTGTATTGTGCTCTGTTTAATATACCACTAATTAATTTATTCGCTGGTATTTGCTACTTTTTAGAAAGCATTTTGTGACCAGTAATGCAATTTATACTCTATTAAATGTTTTTTGCTATGATATATAATATATTAAATTCATTTGCTTTCGATACCTTGAGTCATATTCTTACATACCATTGTATTTGTGTCGCATTACTGCATATTTACTATACACATTTCTAAAGAAATTATTTTCTGTTTTGCGCCTGTAGGAGACATAAATACTTATATCCACTGTAAGGTAATATGTAGGCATTGGCAATGCATGTCCGAAATAAATCCTTTAACCTGATAATACTTGTAATATTCGAGAATTATAGACAGATACCTTTGAATGTGGGTGTTTAAAGGAAAATATTGATTTTGAGAGGAATGTTTGCTAGTTGAGAAAGGCGTATTTCCCGGTTTTATTTGCAGTATTTGCAATTCATATTTTATAAGTCATTTAGTATTGTATTGCAGCGTTCGAAGGACGGCAGCAAATATTACAACGCTAAGTGAAATAAAACTAATTATGTAATTTGCTGCTCTACGGTAGAACAGCTTAGAAAGAGATTCCATTGATCTGTCAAATTTATGTTTCTCACAGGTCACGAAAATGAAGATTTTCCAAAATATAAATAAATAAAACAATTAAGACACGCTTTATACAAGATTCGATCCACCTCCCAACTGCTCCGTTAATCAGCACAAGCACGCTTTAAGGACTTCGGCTATTCATGTCACAGGCAGAACGCTGATTAAACTTATCTTGGAAACAAAGTACCCAATACTAAAAATTTTACTTCAGGTCCACTACTTAATCAAAACACAATAACGACACGTTTTCTGCAAGTGTATTAAAGTGAAATTTAGTTTCTCGTTAGTGTACAATGATGGTTGAAATATTGGTTTCCAAATCTCGAGATAGCGAATGGCTGTCATGCCCAACTGAACACAAAGGGAAGGGAAGTATATGGCGATTTTATTCTCATACAACCTTTGCAAGAACGCCTGAAATGTAAGTGACCCATCGCGCGGTAGGTATTCACTTTTATGAAAGACAGTACATAGTACGAGTAGAGAAAGTAAACACGAGTTTTATGATTAACAACACGAATTGATCAATTGAAACCACATTAGTAAATATATGTAATGCTATTCTCATTGTAAGTGAAGAATGAAGTGATATTATTGAAAAAAAAAAATCGTTTGTTAATCATGCTGTTAAGTGTCAGGATCACAACAGTGCCGCCGGTTTGTCGGACATTTGTCCCACAGGAGCTGTTTACATGCCGGTATATCTGCTGATATGGGACTGTCGCCTGTAATCAGATTTAATCGGTATGGGCATAGGTTGAACACATGACCTTGGGATCAGTAGGTCACCATCTAACGAACGGAGCCGCTCAGACTCTCAGAATGAAGCGCACTCAGAATACCAGAAACGATGACCACTTCAAATTATTTAAGCAATTCTATATTCCTAAAGCAAAGCATGAACAAGATATTTTTCTCCAGGGATTATTTGATATAGAAGAAGCACATACAACAGTACGATTAAAAAAGGAGAAACCGAGCCAGGTGGCTCAGGCGTTTCGTCTGAAACTGGAATCCGAGAGGTGACGTGATCATCTCCCGCGGCCGACCTCTCTGATGCATGGGCTTCTTCGGGTGTTTTCCCGGGTCACTAGGAAAATGATGGGGAAGTTTCTTCATTTCCCCGAAATTCCTGTCCCTTAATTTCATCTCCATTTCATTCAACTGGTCTCTTTCAGGGTTGTAAGCGTCCGCGAGGACTGCAGGCACTAACTACCCTTCCTTGGTAGTGGCTGCACACTGGAAATACAGCTCTCGGCGGTGTGATGATGTTGGAAGTCGCCTGGAGACCCAGGGAGTTCAGCCAGATCTGGGGCACGGGCTCTTAGCGCTCACCGCATCCTGATGAAGAACTGTTTGGAAACTTTTAGGACCCTCCACGGTGGCTCTCCCCGTCATCCGGGTTGTCATTGCTCTCATCTCACGCAATCCTCCTGGGGTCTGACGTACTCACTGGCTAAAGTGTGGAAACTCCGCCGGCATCACACAAAAGGAGGAAGAATACAGGATATAATTAACACATAAGTATTTTGGGTTACTCAGTACTGAGAAATGAGATATGATTCAAGTCATTTCTCATTATATGCTATCTGCAGCGCGAATTAGACAACCAAGGAAGTTAAAGCTGAAGGGACAAACCCTAACAGACAATAGAGGCAAACATATCAGTTTCTCCTTAACTGTGGCAACAAAATAAAAAAAAAATCATGAAAATATCAACTCATTTCCATTGAGAGAAACCACTACACTAAAAAAGTACATCACTATCGACCAGATTTATATCTCAAACTTATGTATGACTTGTTTGGGCTGAAACATTCTGATATGAAAGCTAGTTAGTGTAACATTTTTAAGGGTACACATAGGTGAAAATCGAGCGAAATCCTCGAAAAGACATTGTTAGAGAACCGGTTCATTATTGAGAATGAATCATTTAGATTCATAATCTGTATTATTGAGAATGCATTTTTTAGATTCATAATCTGTATCTTATATCTATTGCTTGTGATTATAAAACTTTACACAGTGTTTAAATACATCTGCGCAAAGGCCAGATAGTTCTTAAGCATTTAAAAGTGTTTTTCTCGTTCGTTATTTTTTCACGTTTTTACGCGTTCAAAGTGTTACACGCGATGCAATTTTTGTTCAATTTTCTCCAAATTTTGTAGAGAAAAACTCAAAACTATATGCATTAAAATTATGGAAGTGATTCTTCTTTATCGGTTTTCATTGGAGGAATATTAATTAGAATAGCAAAGTAACACACTATAATTAGTGAAAATATTGTTTTTCATAAGCTTATAACTTTTTCCTCGTATAGTAAAACATGAATAAAATATGTTTCCAATATTTATTCTTAAATATTTCTTAAAGTGAAAACGGATATTTGTATCAGGAAAAATTTATTTTTTTCATAAGTGTAAATACATTTTATATTAAGATAATTATCAATGAAACAATTATTAACTTGAAAACCGTTGGATATGTTGCAACGAAGAAGTGGATGCACGTTTATGATTTGGTGTGTTTACTTAGAACATAAATTTAAAAAAGCACGTGTTCATAAATATAAAATTTATAAATTTCACCTATGGGTATCATTAAGGAGAATCTTAACTTAAATTGGGTCAGTCACAGGTACATTGTTGTTACACTTTTGAAGAATTACAGCTTAAAATAAAGTCTCCCTTAATTAATGAAACAGCTAAATGCTGTGCTGTAGCCAACTTGTTCTGCATAATAGAAAAATAAAAAAAAAATTACGCCGCAATCAAAAAAAGAAATCTAATGTGTTCTATTCACATGCATTTCTCTAGCTGTTCCGCAAACAAACTTTCCCTATAATGGATTACTCTTTTATCTACACCATGCTCATCGAGATAAACATTACCAGAATTGGTCTTATTACTTCTTTCTTTGTAAACAGAACAGGAATAAAGCGATAGTGAAATCCATTAAAGGGCGGTCGCTATATGAAAAATTGAAATTCCGTTCTCTTTGCTGGTCAGGAGTAAACAAAAGAGAGATGAAAGAAAAGAGCGTCTCGTTTAAGAACAGCTTAAAACTGAAACCAATAACACGGAGTATATAGAAAACGGTTAACTCTACAAAAAATGTATGTGACATAAATTGTGTGTTTAACGAAATCTACATGTCTTGTGTAGTAATTTTTTGTCTATCTCTTACGGTTTACCACTTGTACCAAAGTCATGCAAAAATCATCCAGAATAAAGACGTGTTCAGAGACCATTCCCAGAAAATTGAGTCTGCATATACATTTCGTGTCATACTAATGTCTTAAACATAATCGTTAGAGCCGTTTTTGAGAAATTGAAATGCTAAAAATTATTCCATGTAAAGGGTAGTTTGGGGTGGAAGAATTTTCCTGAAAATCTTCGTGTCGTATCCTCGGAAGATACTGAACTTACATACCAAGTTTGGTATTTGACCTACGTTTCATTTTTGAGGTATACTATCCACAGACACACACACCCACACACACACGGACTTTTTTCTAAAAATGCTTTTCTCTTGGATTCCGAGGACCCTAAACCTGCATTTCCGATGAAATCTCGGTATCGAATTTCTGGGTGAAATACAATACCTTCTCTGTTCACTACGTACATTGTACATACGTTCTAGAAAAAGTAATAAATACCCGGATGAACTCAAAGGAGTATCTGGTAATGTGCTTTCACTGTCATTTGATTTTATGATGAACAATTCATTTCCAAAAGTTCCAGTCCAGGAACTCTTCTGTTTGAGACAGCTGAAAGTTAATTTATTCTGTACACACATATTTTATGCTGCATATAATAATTTATTCTTCATACAGGTTATTTTTGGAACGACACTGAATGAATATAATAGTCTTATAGCTTATTCTTGAACACAATTTTGGATCTCATCTTCGAATTTATTTTATGTAAGTTTTTATGTAACATTGAATATTACATCATTTTAAGATTAGGCGCCGCACGAAGCAATTTGTGTGATGCCCAGCTACTCGCACCTTGGAGGATGTTCTGGCAAGCACGAGTTATTAAACCAAACGGATTTATCCTTGTGCGCTATCAACAAACCAGACACTTACTTATTCAAAATTTAAGATTCGGACATTTTCGAGGCTGTATAATCCGAAGCATGCATATTTTATGCTAACCACACAAGAAACTTCTTAAACTTATTATCAGAATCATTTTGTAATTACCTTAATAATAAACGCTCAATAATTTACTGTAATCAACAAAAACTTTGTTAATTGTACAAATTTTTCATTTAGTATTTCGAGTTAAAGACAGTGAAATAAACTTCTTGTCTCACTGTAAAAGGGGTTTGTTTCTGTTTAGCTTTATCAACAATCTTTGGTAGTATTCTGGCGGTATTGTCGCTTTTGTTGTCTTTTTGAGTTCCTTGCCTCCATCCTGAAGATAACTAACGTTAAATTGCCTCTAACACAATATTAGCGACATATGTGTTCCAGCCTATTTTCCCAGTTATTTCGTTTTATTCATTGTCTGCTATAATAAAATATGTTGGAAGAGTAAGCAAATAACTAAAGGTACAGGTTCTTCATTGCAAAAGCATGCAACTCGGAGCTTCTAAGCTAATCATGTTATTTCCGGTAGCGGGGCAGGCGAGTGGCTTTGCTCTAGAGCAACTGAGTAAATCAACTTTGACCATGATGCGCTTTGTTGATCCACTTCTATTGACATTGAAAACTATATTTTCGTATTACATAGAGCCTGAGCAACAACGTCTACATCTAGGACCCCATGTGGGAATTGTGGTGGACAAAACTGCGTCTGGGTGGGTTTCCTCAGAATTCTCCGGTTTCCCCCGCCATTCATTCCTCCACCTGCTCCATAGTCAGCTTTCCTTTTATTCATTTTACCATCTCACTCTCATATCAGGCATCGGGTTGAACCTCTATTCTGGATTCCCTCTCTAATCCAGGCACTAGATTGTAAGTCTCTGGGGGTTATAAGTCCTTCATACGAGGAAGTAAAATAGCGGAAGAAGAATGCGGTATAATAGTGGTTGATTCCACAGAACTCACCTGGTTCATTCTCATCTTCTTGTGATCCAGAGTAGTGATGGGAGTATTCGAATGCAAAATGTCGATGTATTCGATTCTTGGAAGTTCTCGAGATGTTCTCGAATTCTGAATGTTGTATTCGAATCCTTCACTCGGATAAGTTCTCGTTTGAATGCTGTATTCGAATCCTGTTCTCGGGTCTCGGATATGTGCAGGTGCACCGAGAATCGAGATCTCATATCTGATTGATGCTTTTACTTAAAGGTCATTCTAGCGCTTGAATAGTGTTATGGAAGAGCGGGGAGAGGGGTGAGCACGCTGATAAACAACCTACGAGATAATCACCTGGCCAGAATAGAATATGAGAATATGCTAAGTAAAGCTATGAACTTCTTATCATTCCAAAGCTAAACGATTCCCATACATATACGCGATCATAATATTTTAATTTTATTTCGTGTTATAACAGAATGTGCGATCGGTTAGGGCAAAGAATGAACAATATTAGAAATTGGAACTAAACGATTGCATTCTGTCTTCTCAACCCAGAGGTTCTGGCTTTGATTCCCAGCTGGGGCAGGAATTTTTCTTTAACCAGAATCATTCCCTATCCCTAACAAAGTCGGAAGTATGCACGTGGGAGTGAATGTGTGTGCATTTTTAGAGCATTTTTAAACTGAAAAAACAGTGTTCCATTCTCGTGACTTTCTCTAGCTGTTCCATACACAAAACTATTCTTTCAGAAGATCATTCATCTTTTACATTGTGGTAATCAAGAAAAACATTAGCAGAAATGATCCTATTACTCGCTTCCTTGTAAGAAGAAGGGAAACAAGGGAATACGCTAGGCTAAAGTAATAATAAAACAATTTAATAGCTGGTCGTTATGTGAACGAATGACGCGGTTCGCTTTGGATGGTCCAGTTTGAAAAAAGTTAGGTATTTTAAAACTGAAACCAATAACAAGGAATATCTTGAAAATGGTCAACTTATGTTTTTAACCAGATCTACATATTTATAGTAAGTTTTTGTCCATCTCTTACAGTTTAACCGTTGTGCAAAATTCTGCAAAACTCATGCAAAATAAATAGCTCTTCAGAGGCTAATCCCAAAAATTCAAAAGATACATTTTATCTTTAAATATATATATATATCTTTAAATCTCTTTAATACACGATATTTTAATCAAATTCGTTAGAGCCATTTTTGAGAAAATCACTATTTTCGAAAAATGTTTCATGTAAAGGATAGCTGGGGTCGGGGGATTTTCTTGAAAATGTTTCGGTCGCATCCTTGGAAGATACTAAATTTAAATACCGAGTTTGGTATTTTACGGTCTTTTCGTTTTTGAGCTATGCTGTCACTCTCCCCCCACAGAAACGCGCGCGCGGACCTTTTTCTAAAAATGATATTTTTTGACTTAGGGGACAGCAAAGCATATATTTCCGGTGAAATCTCGATATCGAATTTTTGGGTAGAATACAATACCTTCGCTAGCTACTATGTACATTGTTATGTACACACGGCTAGAGAAAGTAAAAATGCTTTTTGGACTCAGGGGACCTCAAAACGTATATTTCCGGTGAAATCTCGGTATCGAATTTTTGTGTGGAATACAACACTTTCACTATACATAGCACGTGTAGAGAAAGTAAAAACAATAAGAAAGCCTACAGTCCAGCGAGAAAGACACCAGCAGTTGTTTTACCAGTCAAGGCCCTGATGTAACCATACCAGTCATAGTGACAGTGATACAGTCATTAGAAACATGCTAAATATTAGTTTCATTTATGGACGCTCTTTAACCGGTGCATCACATTTTATATTGGGCTTAGGTTTGTTCAGATGCCTCTTGAGGTTCTTTTACGTGCCGTAAATCTACAACACGGGACCAATGGCTTTATTTACCTTCCGAAAGAAGTCATGCTAAGGATGTTTAAGCCCAAAAGAAATTCACCGCCCTCCATCGGGTTTGAACCCGCGACCATGGGAATCAGAGGCTAGCATGCTAATTGAGTAATACTAAATGTTTTTGTACGTTAAACACACACACACGAAATGCTATATTTCTGGGAAAGGTTGTTTTGTGAACCAAATGTTTGTATTTCCAGAATTTTAAAATTCATGATGCCAAACATTGCGACTGTTGTAAACAGAATCTGGCAAATATATTCCGTAATGATATTGTATTTATATTTCAATCGTAACACTTTAAGATCATTTTTATCCGCTTATAATAAAGCTACTATATTTCTAAACATTTTGTATTCAATTTAATGGAAGAAACGGTTATGAATGAAAGTGCATAACGCTTAAGCCACGATAATCTTGAATAGAAACGTCAACATTTTAAGAACATGTCATATTTTTTGTCCATCATTTAAATTACATGCCTTGTACGAGATCAACCATGGCGAGAACTGCGAGCATCACTCGAGTAGCGATAGCGTAGCATCCGATAATTTGTTAATGAATACAAGCTGATTTCGATTAGCGTAAGGTTTGTAGTATTCGAGAACAAGCATGGCGAGAACTGAGAACGTGACGATAACGTAGCATCCGAGAACTTGCTTATGAAGAGGCTGATTTCGAAACCAATGTGATTACAGTATTCGAGACCTTGTTCTCGGATGAAGGTTTCGATTCTCTAAGAGTATTCGAATGCAGAGGATTCGATTCTTGAAAACATTCGATTCTGCCCATCACTAATCCAGAGTGCGTCCGGCAGTGCCAGAAGCTCAGATGTAAGTGCTCTTTGTAACTTAGTTATCGGAGACCATGCTTGTGCCAGCACTGTTTTGTCAGGAAAAGACTTTGTTGTCATTTACATTTGGTCACCGATATCGATTGCTCAATCTTACCAGTTGCTAAATGAAATATAATTTATTAAAAGTGACCATAGGGTACCCCATAATAACCCGGTTGGTGGAAACAGGAAGCCCGAAACATGTAGGTGCCGGGTGTATAAAAATAAACAGAAGTTAAACGTTCTGTATAGTGATTTTGAAGAACACCGGTATAGCATTTACTGAGGGGTGAGTCGAACAGAAAAATCTGACGTGTTCCATTTACATGCCTTTTTCTAATTCTCTGTAAAAACTGAAGTTAAAAAGCAGATTCTTCTACCTACTTCATGGTAATTGAGATAAACATTAGCAGAAATCGTCTTATTACTTGCTTCCTTGTAAGTAAAAAATGAAATAAGGGAATACACTAGCCTAAGGTTTTGTTTTGGCGAGGATCAACATAAAGCTCACGTGACTCGGATGGTTAACGACATTTACAGCTTAATCTAACGTTATGCCATGCTTTATAGTAGCGGGAATGACGTCAAATGAGATTATCTGTGGATTGTGTTTACGTAAACAAATATCATGGTGTTCACTATAGATTAGCGGGTGGTTATTGTAGTAGAATTTGTCATGTGTGGACCTTCAGTTTCAGAAGTTGCTTCGTGGCAGCATTCCTAATAAATGGACAAGGTTTGTGGGTTTTGACAAATTTAAGCTTACTGGGTATGTTATACAAAACAAAACAGAGGGAACAACGACTGTAGCCGAAGAAAAATTAGACGAAATATCAGGGTGACAAGATAAAAAAAAAAATGTTTAAAACAGGACGTTTGAAGGAAAAAATCAGGACATTAACAAACATTAAAAAAAAAAACTCATTAAATTTCTTTAATTCCTAGGAACAAAAGTAGGATGTTGCCACACGAGAGGAGGACGGATTTATAAAGAGTGGAAAATATTTAGTTATTTTAAGACGACATTCAAAATTCATCGCACCTCTTAGAGCCACAAATATGTAACAGTCATACACCGTATATTTTGCCTCCGTTACTACAGCACCTGGAGAAGCATGTCAAGCATAGATACTTCGCATAAATTCATTAAATTTGCACCTTTTTGACTTCTAATTTGCGATTATCACTGCCTACCTCTTTAAAATATTTAAATGTGGAACTTTAATTTGAAATAAACTTGAGGAATAGTTACAAAATGTTCAAGATGACAAATGTTCATTGAAAGAAATCAGTAACAAACAATTGAGCAAGAACTGGAATTTGATCTCTACATCAGATTCAATTGCGAGTACCAATTAACCGGAAGCGGGGTCAACACACGTCTTTTTAAGAACAAAAGTTTCCTTTAAAGTATTTAATTTTAATTTCCATATCGTGACAGAAAGTTATACCGTAATTTCAAATGTTGTCTTGTGTACTGTATTTCAACATTTGATTTATTATTTTGTTGAAAGGCAAAAAACCTAGGGCGACTATATATCATGGGCAGAAAAAGAAGATACTTTTCCTAAAATCCTGTTCAAAGCATACTGAGAATTTTTTGTGGAGTGTTTCATACAGATTTCTAAATTTTTAATATTTATAAATGTTATTAGGGTATAATATTTAGATTTAAGAAAGCCACGTTACAATGATTTAGAAGAAAGTATGCTGATCTGTTCTATTTTACTTAAAATATATGTTTTCTGGTGTTATAGTTATATTCAGAAGCGTTGCACAACTTAGAGCTTGCCAGGTTTCATCAATACAATCTTTTTACACACATATTGGCATTCTAGCATGATTTAGTTGGTCATCAGGGCAGAGAGAATTACTTAAATAGAACACAAACACATAAGCACTCCACAAACACCTATGCTCAATACGCACGATCCTCTGCGCCACGAATTACCAAAGCTAAGCATTTTAGCGAGCGCGGCCATGGAGACAGGCATTTTTTTGTTATTCTGGTACATTTGCTCCAGCTATATTCAACAGCAGTACCATGACTCACCTTCACATACTTCATCATTATAGTCTTTCTCTTGATCTTTGTACCGTTAATATTCAGTGAGAGAGAGAGGGGGGGGTTACAGATTCAGAAACCACCGTGCTAAAGTATATGTTCGAGCTATGTATATAGCGAGTCCGTCTGATTCCCATCTAGTGAGTTTATGCGCTTATTGCCTTCATTAGTCCCTTGCTTCCAACAACACAATAACATTTATTGATTACTTATGATTATTTCTAAAAACAAAATATATTGTATTGTAACTGTATGAAAAAACCTGATTTATCAAACTTGACAAGAAGAAAGAAATATGAGCCATGTATCACTGGAATATCCACTTAAAATCTCTCCCATGTTTCACCCACATATTTCTAATACCTCCAAAATCAGTACAATTTTATCTTCAGCAACATTTATTTTTGTTATATATATTTTTTGCTATGCACTGTACATCTAGTCTTTCCAATAATGGACATCGAACACTGTCTGGAACTACCTTATGAAATTACTGAGTCAGATGACTAAGGCGTTTCGTCTGTAACTGGCATTTGGGAGGTCGTGGGATCGATTCCCTCAGCCTACGTCTCTATCCCATGGGTTTTTTTGGAGGTTTTCTCGGATCACTAGGCAAATGCTGGGGAGGCTTCTTCATTCCCCCGAGCTTCCTGTCCCTTCATTTCATCTCAATTTCATCCAACCGGTCTCTTTCGGTGTTGTAAGTTTCGGCGAGGACTGCGGTAGTGGCAACCTCCCGTGGTGGTGACAGCGCTCTGGAAATACAATTCTCGACGGCGGGATGGCGTTGGAAGTCGTCTGTAGACTCAGGGAGTTTGGTCGGACCTGAGGCGCGGGCTTCTACTGCTCCCCGCGTCGGTATGAATTACTGCTTCGAATATGTTAGGGGCCCTCCACGATGACCCTTAACCGCCGTACGGTTTCGGCCGACCGTTGATATTACTCTCATCTCATCCTATCCTCCTGGGGTCCGCCGTACAATAAGCCACTGGCTGCAGTGCGCAATCCCCCTTGGCATTACACACGCGCGCATACACATACATTATGGAATTCATTGCGTAGTCATTACTTCATAAACCACGTGATTGAATGTTTTAAAGAATTAATGAGTGCTATGGTTGGACGTTTTCAACACAGTACGCAGTGGATCAGTGGAAAAGTCAATTACTGTAGAGCAGAGGGTCACAGAAAATTGTAGGTTCAAATCTCCACTGGTGCAAGCAAAGGAAAAAGTAACACCAGTGGCTAAACATGGGGACGCGAAAGAGCATTGTAGACTCGGGGGAACGGTGAGGGTAAGGGTGGTTGGTGCAGGGCAGTGCAGCAGAAAAGAGTAGTGCAGAAGTGCTTACGATGGAGACAGTTTACTTTTCCGTTCAATTTTTGTAAATTGTGTTTGTCTTTTTCTGTAGTTAGGGTGGGCTGAAACTTCTGACCTGTCTGAGAGAAAAAGAGATAATGTATGAATTTAAAGACAACCCAAAAATTAACCCAATAGTCAACGAATGAACAACATTTCCATGAGTGTGTTTGAGTGATTGAGTGTATGAGAATTTAAAGACAACCTAAAGATCAACTAAACAGTCAAGAGTTAACAATATTTCCCTGAACATTTAACCATAGGTCAAGCCACCGATATGATCTAAGATGTCAAAGGCGGCATAAAATGAAGGAAGGAAAAGAAAAAGAGATAGCTAGAGAATAATTTTTCTAACTTATGATTCTCAGATTTAATAAAATAAATATTAGTATACGTTTTCAATAATTGCTGTTTTCCTCACAGGGCATGCCATTGTAAAAAAGCATCTTAACACAATTGGAGTGGTTATTGATCCTCCAATTACCAACCCTATATGAGCTACAAAGGAGTAAGTAGTTAAAACTTTTATATCTTCAGGGCAACCAAAAAGAAGATACGTTTTCAAGCAGCCCTCCAATCTCAAAAAAAAAAAAAAAAATGTATATATATATATATATATATATATATATATAAATATAAATAACTTCCCGAAGATCGAAATGAGCATGTGTAGCTTAGCTACTATATAGTTTATAACTCTACAGATTACAGTATGCATCTGATCAAAATGTTTTTGGACCTTATTCTAATTTTTCAGATTTTGCTGTTCGTTATTTTCTGAAATAGGATTTAAACACACGTTATTGGCTAGTTCTATTAGGAAGTATAATATTTAAATATAATGTTATATCTTTCTTGGATAGAGCGGCTGGTATATATGTATATGTAAAATGATAATTGTTATATTGTGATATTTTCATAGTAGCAGCCAGCAAATACAACCAGCTGTTTGTTATTAATTTTCACTTGACTATGTTATTATATGTTGCTACTAACTAAAGACTGTATGAAAAGCAAAGGCCATTACATAGTTCATATAATTATGAAACGGTGTCTGTATGCGAAAAAGTGAGGGCAAAAATAGAAAAGGTGACCTCATGCATACCTTTGAGTTACAAATTGGTCTTGAAGATGCTTTCGATTGTGCCACTTTTTTTTGGTAGTGTTTAACGCCCACTTTAACTACTTAAGGCACCGCAGGCGGTGACACTGATGATACATGAATGACGATGGAGCACCGGTGGAATGCGATGGCGGGGGAAACCGAAGTACCCGGAGAAAACCCGCCCCAGCGCCGCGATTGTGCTACTGAACTATGTAATATTAAACAAACACACAGTTAAACCAGGATTACTAATGTTTTATGCTCTAATTACTTTCTAATGATAACTAAGAGGGTCATTTAATTCAATTCAATTCAAAAATTCTATGTCGAGATTTCACCGGAAATATATGTTTTCAAGTACTCTGAACAAAATGAAGCATTTAAAAAAAAAAAAAAAAATCAATGTGTCTGTTGTGTTGTGTTTGTGTCTAGGTATGCTTGTGTACGTCTGTGTGTGAACAGCATGACTCAAAACGAAGATTCAATTAAACACCATACATGGTATTTAAGATTTGCATTTTTCAAGGATGGGACACAAAGATGTTCAAGATGATCCTCACGCGAAGATAACCTTTATATAAAGCATTATTGAAAGCAGTTGTATGAAGCATTTGACCTTTTTAAAAATGGCTGACAATTTTGTTTAAGATATTTTCATGACAAATGCAATATAGAAATGGAATGCAGATCTTAAATTTTCTGGGAATAGCCTCTGAAGTTCTCTTCCTTCTGAATAACTTTTGCATAACTAACAAACCGTAAGTCATAGACAAACTCTTACTGCATGAAGTTCTAGATTTCGTTAAAGTTCACACTTTATATCAAATACATTTTTTGCGAAGTTAATCATTTACTAGATATTACTTGTTATTGGTTTGCGTGTGTGAGAGAATTTTACGGAGGGATATTCTGCATTGCAGCCATGGCTTATTTTACATCGGACCCTGGAGGAAAGGATGAGATGTGTGTAATTTCAAAGGGTGGCCGACATCCGGACATGAAAAGAGCCACCGTGGATGGTCCCTAACAGTTCACAAGCAGTTCTTCATTTCGACGCATGGAGAGCCAGGAGCCCATGGTTCAATCCCGGATAGAATACCTAAATCCACAAACAACCACCAGCACCATCCCACAGCCGAGAGCTGTATTTCTAGAGCGCAGTCATCCGCACGGAATGGCTCCTCTGCCGCAGTCCTCGTCGTTACTTACAAGCCTAAAAGAGACCGGTTGCTATTAAATGCAGATGAAATGAAGGGGTAGGAATTTCGAAGGAATGAAGTGTCCTCCCCAGCATTTGTCTAGTGACCCAGGAAAACCCCCAATAAAACCCATGTCAAAGAGGTGGGCCGCGGGGAACCGATCCCACGACCTTCCGAATGCCAATCACAGACGAAAAACCTGAGCCACCTGGTTGTTTATGCTTTGAATTTTCAGAAACATACTTTTCTCAAATGGGGAGACGCTATTAGCTTTTTTTTACCCCCTTGGTTGTTTAATAGAACGAGTTTCATAACCACATTGAAGCTTTTAAAATATTTGACAATCGCTTAAGTATACGGTACTCCGCAATTCCTATTGTACTTGTAAGAAAATATATATTATAACACACCATTTTACAAACGTTTACATCGATTAACATGAAGTAGACAGAAGAATAAACTTTTTAGCAATAGTTTGATGAACAATAGATAGGATAAGCTATGTAAATTTAACATCAGATTTTTTTTATTAGTACAATATTATATGGACCAAAAGTTTGAAAGAAAAAATTCCGTTAATTAAAGCGACGCGGATAATAAAGACAGCATTCTAACATCTCATTAAATTACTCAACACAAATAAGTGTTTTATATTTTTAGTTGAGAGTATATTTTAGAAATAAGAGAATGCAATCACGACATTTGAGGTAGGATTAGGTTTAGACATGAACGGGACCAGCAGGACAATGGGATAGAGCACCGGACGTAGACCCTGGTAGCCCTTTGCCTCTTACGTGACCCTTAGAGGGAGGGCTGAAGGGCGAAGCCCGAAGAGCGACCACATCCGGTTGACGGCGGGTGCAATTTCCGATTACGTCCCTAATGGCTACAGTCGGAGCGCCTGCGACGCCGCCTATGCCCTGCTCACGGCCCCCTAGCCCCCGGAGGATCACCAGGCAGAGCCCCCTAACCCTGGCGGGTCCCAACCAAGTGGTTCCGACGACGAAGCTAGGATAACCTTTTAGAATGTGCAATCCACATTCCAATCGCAACCCGCCGAACACCGTCGTCTGGTCCTTCAAGCCTGAAAGAAAAATGATTAGAAAATGATGGGAACAGGGTTCAAACCCGGCGGAGGGCGATGGATTTTTTTGGGCGTAAAACTGCTTAGCATGGCTTCCTCCTTCGGAAGGGAACTAAAGCCATTGGTCCCGTGTCGTACATTTACGACACGTAAAAGAACCTCAAGCCTAGTTAAGAGGCCTCTGAGCAAAATTAAGGGGTCTTTCACCCCAAATGTATTGAACCTACTCAGCATTCGCCTGGCGACCCGGGGTAACCCTAAAAAACCCATGTATCAGGTAGGCAGTGAACGGGGTTTGAACCCGCGACCTTCCGAATGCGGAACACAGACGAAAGCGCATGATCCTTCCCGCCCGACACATTTGAGGTAAAACTAATGTGTAGGGCTACTTATATTTGGATGCTGGTAATACATACATTCCATGCAAATCGCTAAACGCCGGGAATACATCACGATTCTTCTGGAGAAACAGACTCTTGTCCAGCTCAGGCGAAAAGTAACCATTTTCTCTGCGTTTAAGAAAAGGGATACTGCGCACGAAAAAGTTAATTGGTATCGGCTGATGTAAAAAGGGAACAAAAACGCTCTTTCGTTAACCTTTATACCGTGCCCTCCTCTAACGTTCACCAGCACTATCTACTGTCATTTAAATTGTACGTTATGTGTTTCTTCGCTGACAAGAGAAAGTTAACTAAGGGTTGGAAAAAATTAAATGGGCATTTTAAATGTTTTGCCCCTTTATGTATATATAGAAGAAACATACACAGTGGGAAGTGCAAGGATTTAACACTGTGCCACTCTCTGAACAATGGTCTCTAGGGATGGCCTAACGGGGAGATTACATTAGCTTGTTACTCGGGGACAGTTATAAGACTAACGGGGATAATTTACAAATAGACTACATTAGCTACTTATTCGGTGATAGCTACAAAACTATTGAAGATAATGTAATGGGGAGATTAGATTAACTAGTTACTTAGTGACAGTCATAAAACCAACGGAGGTAATGTAACGGGGAGATTAGATTAACTACTTACTCTGTGACAGTTAAAAACCAAATGGAGATAATGTAACGGGGAGATTAGATTAACTACTTACTCTGTGACAGTTAAAAACCAAATGGAGATAATGTAACGGGGATATTAGATTAACTGCTTACTCTGTGGCAGTTAAAAACCCAATGGAGATAATGTAACGGGGATATTAGACTAACTACTTACTCTGTGGCAGTTAAAAACCCAATGGAGATAATGTAATAGGGAAATTAGATTAACTACTTACCCTGTGGCAGTTAAAAACCCAATGGAGATAATGTAACGGGGAAATTAGATTAACTACTTACTCTGTGGCAGTTAAAAACCCAATGGAGATAATGTAACGGGGAAATTAGACTAACTACTTACTCTGTGGCAGTTAAAAACCCAATGGAGATAATGTAACGGGGAGATTAGACTAACTACTTACTCTGTGGCAGTTAAAAACCCAATGGAGATAATGTAACGGGGAAATTAGATTAACTACTTACTCAGTGGCAGTTAAAAACCCAATGGAGATAATGTAACGGGGAGATTAGATTAACTACTTACTCTGTGACAGTTAAAAACCAAATGGAGATACTGTAACGGGGAGATTAGATTAACTACTTACTCTGTGAGAGTTGAAAACCCAATGGATATAATGTAATGGGGAGACTACATTAGCTAGATACTTGGTGACAGTTATATAAAACCAAAGGAGAGAATTTAATGGGGGATTGCGTTAACACTTAACCAGTTACTCATTGACAGCCATAAAACCAACGGAGATAATGTAACGGAGAGATTGTATTAACCAGTTACTCAGTGACAGTTATAAAACTAACGGAGGTAAATGTAACGGGGAGATTACATTAACTGGTTGCTTGGTGACAGTTGTAAAACTAACGGAGATAAAGCAATGGGGAAATATATTTAACTAGTTACTCAGCAACAGTTTTAAAGTAACGGAGATAAAATAACGAGGAAAGATATTTTCTAGTTACTCAGTAACAGCTGTAAAACAGTTAAAAGGACTTAGTAGATAGCCATTCATGGATAGAAAAGTGAATCACTAGCTACATTCACTATAAGTGCTCGGAAAAATAATAATTATACTTGTGGACAAATCATAGTGGTGGCAGCGCCGTGGCCGAGTGGCTTGATCATTCGCATCTCACCTAGATGACCAGGGTTCGATCCCAAGAGACCGTATGAGAGATTTGTGGTGGACAAAACGGTGGAGGGGCGGGGTTTCTCCGGTTCCCCGCCCCCCCTTCGCATTCCACCGGTGCTCCATCTTCATTCCATGTATCACCAGTGTCATTGTCTGCGGTGCCAAGGCATTAAAGCGGCCGTTAAGTATTACAAAAAATATCAAAGTAAGCTACCCAATGTCCCCCCGTGCTGCTGGTCGCAAAGGACCATTATATGTGAGTGTACAGAGCTGCAGTCTCCTTTTTTTCTGCTGTGCGCTGTTCTAATTGACCGTTTCGCCAATTTTCTCACACTATTGGTTAACGTAGGCTGTAGAATATTCTTATTTCATTATAGATTTAAAGTTACCTGTTTATAATAATTAATCTGTCCTTCTATCAAAATTATTCCACTATACGTAAATAATGGATAAGCAACCGTAGGTTCAAATTGTATTCGTATGAGGATATTATTATTATTGTTATTATTATTAGCAGTAGCAGTAGTAGTAGTAGTAGTAGGAGTAGTAGTAGTAGTAGTAGTAGTAGTAGTAGTAGTAGTAGTAGTAGTAGTAGTAGTAGTAGTAGTAGTAGTAGTAGTGGTGGTAGTGGTAGTGGTCGCAGTCGTAGTCGTAGTCGAAGTCGTAGTAGTAGTGGTAATGGTAGTGGTAGTGGTAGTGGTCGTAGTCGAGTCGAGTCGTAGTCGTAGTAGTAGTAGTAGTAGTAGTAGTAGTAATAGTAGTAGTAGTAGTAGTAGTAATAGTAGTAGTAGTAGTAGTAGTAGTAGTAGTAGTAGTAGTAGTAGTAGTAATAGTAGTAGTAGTAGTAGTAGTAGTAGTAGTAGTGGTGGTAGTGGTAGTGGTCGCAGTCGTAGTCGTAGTCGAAGTCGTAGTAGTAGTGGTAATGGTAGTGGTAGTGGTAGTGGTCGTAGTCGAGTCGAGTCGTAGTCGTAGTAGTAGTAGTAGTAGTAGTAGTAATAGTAGTAGTAGTAGTAGTAGTAATAGTAGTAGTAGTAGTAGTAGTAGTAGTAGTAGTAGTAGTAGTAGTAGTAGTAGTAGCAGCAGTAGCAGTAGTAGTTTTTCACAATAGACTAGCTGATTCAATTACAATGCAACTTCGTAAGCGTCCGGCATGTGCTCGCTCTAGTACTCTCTAGCATGGGGCAGTAGCTGGAATGTGCAACATCGCAGTTGAATGCATAAACAACTGCGCGTCGCAACAGGTCCTTCGGAACGCGAGACTCTTCTCGGGACATCATGGTTCTTCCCGATATTCGAGATGTTTCTCCAAACTTCGGTTTCTAGTACCTTCGACAAGTTTGCAGAGAGCTTGAGACCTCATCTTCTAGTTATAAAATGGGGAAGGAGTGCAGTGCGGTGTGTTCTGTGAATTGTACTGAGTCATTTGAGTGTTAACGCGCAGTGGTGCGATGGCGTTCAGCCATAAACTGTTTACGCATCGAAACGTCGAGTGAATTATTCGCAGCAGTGAATCAAAGGCTGTATTTTTAACCGATTTTTGAGTCAATAAAGACATTAGGTACAGTATTATTTGTGTCACAGCTAGAGCACGGTGACGATCCTTGGTGGTGAAGATCTAGTATTTTGATCCTACTTGATATCATGTTTAGGAGATATTTCGCCTTTATTTAAGGCTGAAAAAAATACATATTCACTCAAGGCAATGCATTCGGACATAAGAGCATACAAATAGGAATTGAGACGTGAGAAACTATTGTAAAATTGCTTATCTGATAACCCGCTTGTCGAAGTCTGGCGATGTTTGTCACCAAAATACTTTTATTTATTTATTTTTGTCATACAATTTATGAGTGGAATGGGAATGTCGTCTCCCTTCTTCTGGGTAAAATCTCACTTTTTTCAGCCTGCAATTATACTTATTATGACTGAAGCTCGCTAACTGAACATTATTACTTAATATTGCACTATTACTCAAGGTAGCGTGGCACTATCGTCCTGTTGTGCAATCTGACGACAGAAGTGTCAGTTAGTGCCTTCCTGCACATATTCTAGATATTTGGAATCTCCTGTGTTCCCATTTTTTCACCCCACTTCCATTTCCACCGGTTAGTCTTCTCATGAGCACCAGAAAAAGTAACTGCATGAAAACTAATTGCTTGTGGTAGGGGCTATTTCATATTTTTAGATAATAGTTATGCAAAGACATAATTTAGGTGGAATGAAAATTCATTTTTATATTGCGTTTCTTCTCCTGTGGCGCTACAGCCCGTAAAAGTTGCCGAATTCACGCCCACTTACGGACAGTAGAGGTGGGCGAATACCCAAACTATAGAGGAGGTGATATGGTCAGCATAACGCATCCCCAAAATGGAAAATTGGTTCAGTAATATTTAGTAATAATTATGAAAATTGGTAGAAGGTGTCATCTAACATTTTACATTTTAATTATTAAATAAAACTTACCTCGCAATTATGACCCACCACTTTAATGCAGTATCTATTTAATTAGCATATACATAAACAGTTACTGTTGTCAGTAATATGCAACTAAGCATTAAGTCGTTGTTGAGATAATCGTTACTTATAACAAGAGCCCGGAATTTTAGGTACCGTATACCTACATTTTAGGACTTCTATGTGCTTAAACTATATTTTGTTTATAAGTAGATACTGATTTGTGGATTAGTGCAGGCACTAATAATTTTCAGGTTTTCTTACTTTTGTGATATTTATTTATGAACTGTTTTCACAAAAGCTTGCATTGTCAAAGATATGCATCGAAAACACACGCCGAAATATTTTACTGTTTCTTTTTAGGTTGTCGTTGTTATTTTTACTGCTATTATTGTTGCTATTATTATTAGTAGTATTGTTATTGTTGTTGTTGTTGGCGTTGCCATAGATAACTAACACACGTAGACAAATTTACTAGCGTAAATGATTTTGTACTAACGTAACATAATAGAAAATGACTTCACTGGACCATATGACATATCTGCTAATGTAGCAGGTTCGAGGGGTAACTTTCCTATATACTTTGCTCCGTGTAATCTTCAAAGCCTTGATTGCCTTAAAGCATCTTCTGCAGCTTCGGCGAGTATACAACTTCCACTGGTCCAGGTATTTTTGTTCTGGTGAGTTCTGGTTGAGGGGCTGGGTTGCATTTTCCAACCGGTATATAGTTTCACATATGAAACAAAAATTAATTTTAATATATGCAAGGGAAAATACACGAGTGGGACACTTGAGCGATTTCTTGACCTGGGCAATGCAGAAACTTTCGTTTCAAAGACATTGATGAGTATTAATGGGAAAATAACATTCTTTATTTGAAGATGGCAAAGCAGCTATTTAGGTCATTTTAGGCGTCAATGTCTCGTTTAGGCTTTTTAAGTGCAACGAAATTCACACATGTTGTTTCAGGAAGTGTGACATATATATATATATATATATAAAAGCGCAAATAGTGAATAAGCGCAAATAATTTGATATTAGAAGAGAACAGTGAGTATAACAGATAAGTGTTTCTCATTTCACTGCCATAAATAAAGCATAACTAATTTATGAAATTAATTATTTCAGGGTCTAATGTGTTTTGAACGGTGCTGAACTATGTCTCTGCTGTGTTTACATACATCACACCACCTATAGTCGAGCAGGGTAAAGGTCAGAGGGAATGATCTATTAGTATATTAGCGAACTTCTGAAATAGGGAATAATAGTCATCTTAAAGACATCGTGAAATTTTCCGTGTGAACATTATTTTAGAAAAACAAATTTATTTATTTATTTACATTTCCTAATTAAATAGCGAGGAAAAATAGGTTTAAACCTATAAATCTGGGTCCTACTTATAACTCTTAGCACAAACTAACTACACAACTACAACCGTTGAACGACAATAATTGTTTGTCACACCCTAAGTAGCCTTATGGCTCCTTAGAAACTTACAGTAAGTCGTTTCAGTCGCTATTACTGAAGCGTTTGGTGGAATGGGACTTTGAGGGTTGATTCCTCCCTCTGGTATGGGTGTTTTTGCTAGTGTGAATCTAATTCGTTACATACTGATTTACTGGTCCGATTTTGGAGCTGTGCTCTTAAGTCTGCTACGTCGGTAACAGCGTGAGCATTATTGACGTACAATAATAATAGATCTTGTTTTCGTGCGTTAGGTGGATGGGTGAATCTTATTTTTCGATTTAAGTTATTGTTGTTAGCAGCAAATTGGAGCAGAAGATACATTGTTAAGTTTAACTTGGTAATTGTAATCTAGCCTGTTCCTGCTCCTAGCAGTATCTCAGATGCGACTGCTGTTAATATTGCTGCAAAAACTATCCGGCTTCCTCCCATATCCTTGTATGTATCTCTTTTTCCCTCATAGCATCGTCTACTTCTTGGCGAAAAGATGATTCGCGGTACATTTGGACTGCCCCCTTCTTCCACTTCTCTAAGAACTACTGTTCTCTTTGCTTCCATTTCTACTTCACGTGTTACAAGGTAGTGTTACGCAGGTCGCACGATACCGGGACTCGGAGAAAAGGCAATTTGCGCCAAGAGTGGTCTACTTAAATGTATAAGCGTCCTCGTAGCTCCAAGGCAGAGATGTTTGCAACAGGTATTTTCGTGGGGCATACATGATAGTCTGAAGAAGCATTCTCTTATTTGCTTTTTTACACGATTTATTGTGTACACTTTTCGCTCTGACCAAGTTTCACAGAGTCCGTCAATCACTCAGAGTGAGCAGTGTACCGTCATTCTTTAGAATGCAATCATGCTTAACTGCTAAATCACCGATATTAATTTTGCTGTAAATAATTATTAACACAGATGCTACCAACCTGTATGAAACGATGAAATAGAACTCCAATAGGAGTCTAATGTTTAGCACCGTAACAATGCGTAACGCTCAAACTGACAATACTGTTTAAGGACATTCGAAAAATCCACCAGTAATAATCATCTGATACTAAGAATTTCAAATTCCTGGCTTATAAATCGTAGTCTAATGGAGCATACATTTTCAAAGGTTTCGAAATTCTCTGTGGCGGTCATTTCCGCGATAGAGTAAACCGAGAATGACAGTCCTAGAGCCGGTCGAAGCACCTGGGGTGAGTAGATTATTTGGCCACGCCGTGGCCGAGTGGTTGGACCACTCGCCTCTCACCTAGTTCATTCCAAGCGACCGCATGTGAGACTTGTGGTGGACAAAGCGGCGCAGGGGCTGGTTTTCTCCGGGTTCTTCGGTTTCCCCCGCCATCACATTCCAATGGTGTTCCATCTTTATTCCATGTGTCATCAGTGTCATCGCCTGCAGTGCCACAAGTAGTAAAAGCGTGCGTTAAACACTATACAAAAACAAGTAGATTATTTATTCCGCTGTCACCAGCTGCGAAATTATTAGCTACCTAAAGAAATCTTGGATGTGTTGACGTTAAGCGGAGGTTTATAATAACTAACTGGAGAAATTACCGCATTCAATGAGGAAATGGGTATCTTTCGTTTTCTTCTTCCCGGAATAGATTGAGCCCTTATGTGGCCGCAACCACATAGCCCCTCATTATCTGCATTCTCACTTGAGATCCAACAACAGTTTCGACTTTAATTCACATGTTACATTATAAATACTATGTCATATAAGGGATTGCTTGTAGGCTCGAGAATTTCAAAGAGCTATGACATTTCTCTTTTAGTGAGAATTTCATTTATTCTTATCTGGGAAAGACAAATGGCTATTGGATGTGCTATAAGGCTACATATTGTGATCTAGTGAAGCGAATTGGAATCTTAATTACAGTCACAAACAGGCTCTTAACCGTGCCTTTTACTAATGAGGGGGAATATGCTATGCTAGTAAAATAAATAACAGCCGTTCAAATAGTAAAATTCTAGATACGTTTGAAAAAGGTAACTTATTCTTCATTATATGCGAGTTTAATGCAACTAGTTTTAATAATATAACGGGATCCAATGAATGTTTATTGAAATCAAGAATATCTGGGATGATTGATAGTCGAATTATACGAAAAACAAGATTAGCTACAACTAGTGGCTTGTATAAATGAACTAGGGTATTTACAAAAGCTTTAATCCAAATGATCAATTTAATTTGTTTTCATTGTTTCAAGTTTGGAGAAATTTGTAGCATTCCTTGAACCTTTTATTCTGTCAAATCTCTGCGAGAAATCTTATTGTTCTGACTTCATTTCATGTAGTTTACCTAAAATATAGCATTTCCTCATCTGCACTCCAGTATTTCTGTAAGTTTCATTTATATTTCTTTTTGTGTGACTTTGGAAACAGTATACCGCTTTCATCAATTATTGTATCGTTGTATAATAGAAGTCGAATGCGTTAGTATAAAACAGGTGTAGGAATCACATTGGATTTTATTGTAGAATGAAAGTAAGTTTAGGCTGTACTGAAATATTACGATAGGATAGTGAGATGCAGGGTGTTCACATTCACTGCAGCTTAGCAGTGCACTAGGTCATTTCTTTAGGCCCACTGTCTTACCGACTCCTAGGGGGAAGGGATGAAATTAGCGGTCCCCGTGGCCGCGCTGGCTAAAGTGCCTAGCTTTGATGCTTCGTGCGCAGGGGATCGTGGGTTCGAGTCCCGCCTTGGGCATGTGCGTTTGTATGTCTGTAAATGTGTATATGTCTGTGTATGTGTAAGAAAAAGAAAATGGTAAACAAAGGAAATGTAGAGAAACTGGAAAAAAAGAGGAGAAAAAGTCGGGAGGTGGGGGAGACCTGCCACGACCAGATCCGCACGAAGATGCGCCCAAGGAAGGAATATCTAAAAATTCCAGAATGGCACTAATCCGCGGCTCGGGCCTCCCTGCACCTTCAGTCCGGGAGTTTCGGGGACGAGCTCGTCACGAAGGAACTCCAGTTGGCCATCCAAGCACAAGGGAGAAGTTCTTTATACCGCGTAAACTTAATGGACCCGTTGTAAAACTCCTTCGTCTGGGCCTGCAATAGTGAAACAGATGAAAGAACATGATGGGAACAGGAAACCTTGCATAGGAAATTTGTCGTCTACAGAACAGAACAAACTAGGAAGAATCGCAAGGTGGCTGGCCCAATGGGATTCGAATCTTGAACCTGCCGAATGTGAGCCTCATGCGCTACCGCGGAGATCTCTTTCGGCGTGTAACGTGTTAAGAACTGGCTATATTTATTTTCCATTACTCATTAAAGCCTCAAATTTAAATGATACACTTTTAGATTGAAGTGTACAGCTCTGCTTATCAAGAGTAGGTGAACCTCAGCTCAGCACGAAAGATAAGCTGTAAGTTAAGAATCGTAACATTTATTACTTTCTCTAGCCTGTATGTCAATGTACGAGAGTGGATAGAGAAGGTATTGGATTCCACCAACAAATTAGAGACCGATATTTCACAGGAAATATGTTTTGGGGTCCCCTGAGTTCGAAAAAAATCCGTTTGTTTGTCAATGTCTATCTGTGGACATCATAGCTTAAAAACTTAAAATCGGCTAAACACCAAACTTGGTATTTAAGTTCAGAATCTCCCAAGAATGCGAAACAAATTGCCGTTTAAAATGGAACGTTTATCGCAAATTTTAATTTTCTTAAAAATAGCTCTAACGATTTTGATTACAGTACTGCATATTAAAGACATTTACATCACCAATAAAATGTATATTTTGAATTTTCTGAGAAAGCCTCTGAAGGGCTCTTTATTCTGGATAGATTTGCTGAATTTTGCATAACGCTTAAACGTTATAAGATAGACAAAACTTACTACACAAAAAATTTAGATCTCGTTAAAGGACATAGTTTATGCCATACACCTTTTTCTTGTGGATTTTACCGTTTTCGAGTTATTCATTTTTATTGGTTTCCATTTTAAACCAATTAACTTATCTCTGACGGAACCATGCAGAGAAAACCGAACATCAATCGTTTCACATAACGACCAGCTATCGCTTTAGCCTAATACATTCCCTTACCAACCTTCTACTTGCAAGTAAACAAGTAATAAAACCAAATCTAAATTAACACGACGTAGATAACAGAACAATCTTTTGTAATAGAAGTTATTTTGTGGAACATTTAACCAGTTGTATGAGTTTATTCTTGTTGAAGCTAGAGATAGTCTATTGGTGTATTGGGTTTTACGGGTTCTATGGATTCCTAGAAAGTTATAGTTGATGTTTAAATTCCTAAATCCCTATAGAAACAACAACTTGGACTGAGCAACTTAAGTACAAGCTGGTGTGGTTATGCATTTTATGTTCGTTTGTTGTTTAAAATAATGCTGCTGATAAATAGCTAGGCGTTAAGTGCTTAGTTTAAACTTAAATACCAGGTGACTCAACTGCCCCGTGTTTGACATGTGTAGATATCCGTTTATGTGTAAAACAGTTGTATAACTCAAGGGGGATAACTCTGGTTAAACCCCACCATTGGAGTACTTTTTTTTTTTACCCTACTTTTATTTACCTTTTTCTTTTTACCTTGTTTTGCCATATTATTACTGTTTTCTTACTTTTACAACACACACATATACACAAACATATAACACCCATGCCCAAGGCGGGACTCGAACCCACGATCCCCAGCGCTACGAAGCATTAGCCGGTCCCCATGGCCGCGCTCGCTAAGGCGTCTCGCTTTGGTGCTTTGTGGGCAGGGAATCGTGGGTTCGAGTCCCGCCTTGGGCATGGGTGTTATATATATGTGCAATGTGTATATGATGTGCCGATCCCGGTGGCCGCGCTCGCTAAAGTGTTTCGCTTTGGCGCTTCGTGGTGCACAGGATCGTGGGTTCAAGTCCCGCCTTGGGCATGGGTGTTTCTGTGTTTGTAAATATGTCTATGTTTGTGTATGTATATGTAAAAAGAAAACGTTAAGAATAATAAGGTCTACTAAGGAAATATAGGAAACTGGAAAAAATGGAGAAAAAGGAATACAGCGCCGGAGTCCTGACAAGCCTCCAGAACTGTATTTATAAAAAAATAAAAAAAAAGCACCAAAGCGGGACGCCTTGGCGAGCGCGGCCATGGGGACCGGCGTACTAGGCGAGAGCGGGGGCGGAACACTTCTACGGAGAGACATTTGTACGGAGGGACACTGTACGGAACCTTTTCCTCTACCTGGCGAGTCCGTTTAATAATGTGGATATGTATAACTAGTACATTATAGTTGCAGAAAATAGAAAGAAGTTTAGTTGTAAATGTACTTATTATAAATGTTAGCTATTTATTCTCTAGATAAATGTTGCATTACGGCATCATAAAGTAGTATGAAGTTGCTTTAGTTACGTTAAGAGTACGGCAGGGTGTCAGTTTGACATACCACCGCGATGTGGTTAGAAGGAGCTGGTGCTGAGTAATTAGGTTTTTTTTTTATTTTGTTTTTTTAAATACAAATTGTAAGAGACATTCAGCCGACTTTGTATCATTTCCAGGGAACACCACTGGGAGGTTGTCTCTTTTCGTTCCCCATTTTTATTTTCCATTGTTTTCCTGTTCTCTTTAGTTGGCAGTCTTCCTTTGCATTTATTTTTTAAGGAATTTATACAACACCAATGCGTTACTTCTTCTTTGTTGGTATAATCCAATATGTACTCATGCCCGTTGTACAGAACTAAAGGATTTCCTTTTGTGGTCTCACTGAATTCTATATCTCCACATGAATTATAATCAATTACGCTACTTGACACTCAGGTATCCACTGCAGCAATGAACTCTACTTAGCGAGTGCCGCTCTCCTCCCAACCCTTATTGTACTCGCCTCACAATTCTAAGAAATGTACTAGGTCGGGCCGGGTAACCTTCCGTACAAGTGTCACCCTTTAAATAATTCCTGTTTAATCATATCTGGGATTTCCTAGACTTCCGTACAAATGTCAACAAATTCCACCTCCGTATAGGTGTCATTCCGTACAAGTGTCACAACCTCGGCGAGAGCGACCTTCATTTTACCCCTCGCAGTGAGCGTGACTCACTCACTATCTCCGGTGATAGCAAGACATGTAAAGCGAAGTTTGCAGTTCTCCACTGGCAGGTAAAAACGTAACTCCGTGGTACGACAGTCCACAAGGGATCTTGGCCTACCGCCCTGCCGCTGCATCCCCCATCTCGGCCCGAAGGCGTCATGAATGGGGTGCAGTGCTCAGGGGTGAGACATGATCAGTGGCTTGAGTCCCTCCCGACCGGTTGGTGCGGTATTCTCGAACTTGAGTCGCTACAAGTGACTCTTCAATTGAACCCCCCCCCCCAGGTACCTCACGAGGCTGAGTGCACCCCGGAGCAGGTCTCCTCCCGCTTGGCAAGCAGCCGCCCTACCATCGCGGAGAGACGACCTCCACTGGCAGGTTTTAACCTGAAATAACCCATTGAGTTGTGCAACCCTTCTAACGCACCAAAGGATATCCGTACACGTCAAATTTGGGACAGTTACGCCACCTGATATGTGCACTTTTAGATATCTGATTCCCACAGCGCACTTTCTTAACCAAATCAAAAACTATGATTCGTCCACGTGAATATTCATTCATGTCTCTTGTGGAAACTTGATTATCTTTAACGTATTCATTTTTTTCTTCAAAATGTGATTTGAAAGCCTTGTTGTCTCTAAAATTCTCTGAGGTTATTACAAAAAAAAAAAAAAAAAAAAAAAAAAAATTGAAAGCGTCACAAGAAGTGTGTAGTACAAAAAAAAAAAAAAATATATATATATATTTTATTCCGAAAATAACATTCAGTTTTATTTATTGACGCTCTTTAACTGATGCGGTTCTTAGCCTCACATTCTATAATACGCGTGAAAGACCGCTTAATTTTGCTCAGCGGACTTCTATCAGACTTAAGTTTCTTTTGCGTGCCGTAAATTTAAGATATGGAACCAGCGGCTTCACTTCCCTTCTGAAGGAAGCCATGCAAAGGATTTTTACACCCTAAAAAGCACCTTCTTCGCTTGCATATGTATCAACAATATAATCACAAAATTTTGTTTAATTATTTTATTCCGAGGCTTGAAATAAAAAAAAAAAAAAAAAATCTCTGATGTGTTCCATTAACATAACTTTTTCTGGCTGTTCCAAATATGAACTATACGTACAAAAGGTTATTCTTTTATCTACATCATGCACATCGAGATAAACATTAGCGGAATTGGTCTCATTATTTGCTTCATTGTAAATAGAAGGGAATGCATTATGCTAAAGCGGTAGCCAAAAGTTTTAAAAGTTGGTCGCTATGTGAAACTGTTTTCAGGCTTCTTATTCTTCCTTCACGCATTAGGTATTATTGTTTGTAGCATTCTACATATATTGTTCATGTCATCGTTTATGTTTCTTTTTTTTTTTCTTTTCCCTGCCCAGGTTCGATCCCAAGTGACCGCAGGAGCGGATTTCCTCCGCGGTTCTCGGCTTTCCGCATTCCACCGGTGCTTCATCTTCATTCCATCTATCACCAGTGTCATCGCCTACGGTTCCTTATGTAGTAAAATCGGGCATTAAACACTATAAAAATCGTTTGTTTAGATCTTCCAACATTTCTTTTTCCTACCGATTTATAGTTTTTGAATTGAAACGGTAGTCTCTCTACATCCATCTCTGTACATGGCTTAACCACTTAGTTTTATACTCTTTTGTTTTATCGTTCAGATTACATATATCCGATCCCCTTCTTAAATCTTCATTTCTTTGGTGGTCTATTTTCCTATAACTAACCAACAACTGATTCCAAAATTCTCATTTCATTTACCTCTAGTTTACTTTCATATTTCTCTTTCATGATCGAAATTTCGCTCCCATAAAATAGTTTTCGCACCGACATTATAAGAATTTTAATATTGTGTATTTTTCAAACGTCCTTTTTAAAGTACCAGTGAGATAATCGAATACTTCCAGTTCTTTTATAAGCTCAGATTTTCTTTGATACGTTATATTGCATCCTAAGCATTTAAATACTGTAACTTGTTCCACAACAGTGTTTTTACGTGAAGCAGTTTTCAAGCGTCATGCAAAAATATTTGGTAAGCATGATCTTAATATTTATAGAAATAAAATTTGATATGGATTTTGCTTTGTAATGAAAACAAAAGAAACAGGATGCTTTTTGCATCCGAAATTTTCAATTATTATTTTAAAAATTACATGTTTAATTATTACTGCCACATAAATGCTCAACTAGCGAAGTATAACACAACCCTAACAAAATTATAAAACAGCGCTCCTAAAGGCCTTACTTTCCTTATTTAATTTCAACCTGGTCAAAATTGCTCCACAAGGAACTTTTTATGACATGCAAAAATGATTGTTTAATTGTCCTTTCCACACGTGCCGTGTGTACGACAGGAGTTGAATAAGCAGAGTCAGTCTGAAAAATGAAGTTTTGAGAAATTGAGAAAATAATTTTGGGATCACCATTAGAAATTCTGTGTACTCTCATGTATAAAAACCACTCAAACAAAAAAGTTGCGAGAGTAAAATGTTATATTACTTTTAAGCAGAGAATTTTATATTAACAACAAAACTTCAATAATTTGCTCAAAAATTTTGGTTTTTCAAAGAACTCTTGCCTACAGAGGCATACAGTTGGTGGAACTATACATACGTGTAAACCAGATCGGAGCAGAGAGAGAGAGAGAGAGAGAGAGAGAGAGAGAGAGAGATATATATGTCGATTTATGTGATAAAACGATATGTTTGGGCAAAAGTAGGTGTGTTAAAATTAAGGGGGCTAAGAAGGGATTATCATATTAGTATGTGTACGCTGTAAGGGGGAAATGCGAAGACCCTGAATTTTGTTTTAAATGCAAGAAGACAAGTGAGCTGTGATTTTATAAGTGAAATAAACTACGGGTACACAAATTAGCAAATAGGATGTTTAACAACAGGACACGAGCTAGGTGGCTCAGGCATTTCGTCTGAGACTGTCATTCTTGAGGTCGTGGGATCGCTTCCAGCGGCTGACTTCTCTGACCCATGGGTATTTTCTGAGATTTTCCCGGGTCACTAGGCAAATGCTGAGGAGGTTTCTTCATTCCCCCCGAACTTTCTGTCCCTTCATTTCATCTACATTTCATCCAACCGGTCTCTTTCAGGGTTGTAAGTGTCGGTGGTACCCTTCCGTGGTGGTGACTGCGCTCTGAAAATACAGCACTCGGCATTCGGGTGGCATTGGAAGTCGTCTGTGAACCCAGAGAATTTGGTCAGACCTGGTCGCGGGCTCTTAGCGCTCCCCGCGGCGAGATGAAGAACTGCTTGAAATGTGTTCGGGACCCTTCTAGGTGGCTGTTCCCCCGCCGTCTGATTTCGGCTGCCCTTGAAATTAGTCTGATCTCATTCTATCCCCCTGAGTTCTGACGTACAATAAGCCAATGGCTACTATGCGGATTCCCCTCCGACATCACGCACACCCACACACACAAACACGAACAGGGTAAAAATTATTATAAATTGGAAAGATATTTAGGAGAAATGTGTGAGAAAGTGAATAAAATTGTGACGCAGAGTAAGCAGAAGGAAAAAAGTGGAGGGGAGAATGGTTCTGTCTATTACAACTTTTATTCATTCATTGACTGTGATCAATGTGCTGCGAATTCAACCTGTAAACAATTTGTTGCTGGTGAGAGTGAAAAACGAAAGTGGTGACGTATATCTTTGGATTGTCACTTCTTGATGAAGAGGTCATTGAAAACATAGCTTGACATGTCTATTTTAAAGATTTTTTTTTTTGAACCAGCCTTAATGTCTGGCTGTTGTTAATGTTGTAATTTTAAACACAGACTAAAGATAACATTTTTAAACACCCAGCGTATTATGGCTCCTCAGGAGGCTTCACCAACTTACAAAATTGTGGCAACTAACATGTTCCATTTTTATAAGGATTCACATATCTCAATTTTTCATCGATTTATAGCTGATATATTTTTAGGAATTTACAGGTTTCTCCTGTTTGGTATAATTTTGCAACGAAATACTAGCATGATAGATGTACGTGATAATACAATCAATATACATATGCATGTTTATGCTTGTATGTGTTGGAAACCATAATAAATGAATATACAACTTAAATCACCGCATACCCCTGGTCGCAATTCAAAGGAAGGAGAGAAAGCTAATATTTTCAACCAATGTAGGTAATTCTGAGTCTGCTATTTTGCAGTTGCCGTAACTCCGCTGTTGGTCCAAGCTGAAAAGTGAAAGAAGAAAATGAAGCCCTCCATATCATTACAGGGTCCCAGCTATTAAAGTGGGATCTGGAAACGTTTTTCTTCAGTGTTTTCTTTGCTCCTCGATGGGCGTTGTTTGATGGTAATGGACTGCTGTAGTCGGTAAGGCACGCAAGAAAGCAGACAGCACTGCCCCGCACGCAGACCCTAACGCCTAATTACATAATTGCTCCTGACACCTACGTCAAGTTGCCTGCTCATACAAACTTCTTTTATTGCCAGAATTTTATCCGCCCTCTTCTGTGTTCAAATTAACTCCTTTCTGCTTTATTTCTGGTTTTCTGTTTACTTCAGATAGTACATTTCGTCGGCTTACTTCTCTGACTTCATAAGGGGGATTCCAAATAAAAGTAGACATGGTGGTCTGAATTTGAAGTATACATCTCTGTGGAGACCTCTGTTGTACTAATTTGCAGAGCAAATGTAATAGTTCAATTTCTTTGCTGTCCGCATCAGCAAGAAGCTATTTGATTGAATTAGCGGTTCCATAAAGTGATAAAATTGTCAAATATTAGCTTAATTTATAACCATCGTCACATATGACAAATAATTTCAGGGATAACCTCATTCCATCAAGCGATAACAGACCAATTCCTGAGGTACAGGTACCCAGCGGGCGGTATACATTACCTCCGAACTTAGGGTGAATGTGAGGATGCCGATGGAATGAGAGGACTTACAGCTGTACACGTTGAACCTTGGGGATACTCCACATGGTCTAGTCACAGGTAAAGGCTTGAACAGAGCCAACCACGCCTCCCTAGAGCCGGAAATTGAACTATGGGCTCAGCACAAGAACTGTAAACTAAACCACTGACATATGCCGGTGCCCAAATAAACAAATGTCATATAATAGAAAATGTGTCGAATGTTTACAATTACCACAGACGTAACATGGGTAGCTGAACGTTGATTTGAGATGATTTTATAACAAAACGTAGAATTTTAATTTTGCTTTGGTGTAAATATAATTGAAGATGATCGGTATTAACAAAGCTGAACAACGCTGAACGGTGATTTACAGATGTGGCGGGATCTCGGTCTGAGCTCGGGCGCCGCATTAAGTCTCAGGTTCGATTTTCTGCCAGTCGATTATGGTACTTGAAGCTGCTATAGAAACCTACACCCTATCGACTGTTTTCTCATGAGAACAATAATATGGCAGACACTTTAGAATTTGTAGCTGGATTTTATTTTACTTGCAAACAGAATATCTGAAAGCGGCTAGCCAAATTGCTTTCTCTTAATTTCTTGTTTTGCACCTTTTATCCATATTCATGATTATTTTCCAGTTACTCCACTACTTTTAAAGGATATTAGGGAATGTTAAAATCTTTGTAATACAAACATAATATTGTGGGGTGGGGTAACTCCCAGTCAAAGAAATATCGTGCCCTCCCCCCAAACAGTCACTAGGATTAGGCAAATAAGAAAAAAAAAACATTGCAAACCACTATTTCACCAGTTGAGAACACTTGCTGTTTTTATCTATTGTTTTATCATTACATTCCGTAGGACTATTGCTTTATTTTACTTAGAAGTTATGGGACGCAGTTGCCTGCCGCACTATCAATTGGATGGTGCTAACAGGCCGATCGGTAAGAAATAGATAGTGTATGCAGCAGCTTATATGTGTTAGCATTCTCGCGAAAGAGCCAGTGAGTAGATAAATGAGTTCGTGAGCACGTTTCTGATGCGACATCAAGTGCTCTTTTCCGAGCGAGTTTGTGGTGGTTGCTGTGACGTACAGCGAGTGCTGCTTTCGCGAGAGACTATAGACGACATCGTGTGTTTGACTCCCCAGTTGTGAAGTGAACCGAAAAGAAGTTTACGCGTGCATGTTTATTTACGAGCTACGTCGCGAAGAAAGTGAAGTGGCAGGGAAAATTGAACTAGTTCACATTAGTCAAGCGACAGCGTGAACTAAGCTAAGCTGCAGTGACAGTTGAACTAGATCAAAACAGTGAAGTGACAATGAAATATGGACAAAATCATAGTATTCTTAAATTGCCAACCCTGTGATCGCGTAGGACTCAAATGTATACTTCTAATATTATTATAATGTTTGTAATGTGAACACTTGTAGTATTCGTTAATAAATACATAATAATAATAATAATAATAATAATAATAATAATAATAATAATAATAATAATAATAATAATAATAATAATAATAATAATAATAATAATAATAATAATAATAATAATAATGGAGAAGGTGTTCCATCTGCTCCTCAACAGGCGTCTGAACCCAGACGTTGACTCGCAAGTCCTACACTCAAGGAGGGTGAGGAGAGAGAGAGGGAGAGACGAAGAAGACGAGTTATTGGAAATATGTAAAGAAGGCAAGCACAAAATGTGACCTAAAGAGAGGTATTCCTCTCCAAAAATATTTATACCAGGCGCCGAAATGCCCCGTATTTGCCATGTGCAGATATCCTTCGTGCGTTAAAAAAGTTGTAGAACTTAACGGGGCCTTTTCAAGTTAAAAACCGTCAGTAGAGAACTGTCGAGAGTGACCTTCCCTTTCTCCTTGTTGCTTATCAGCGGAGAAGGTAAGGCCAGTACTCCACTGCCGGGTTTTAACTTGAAATAGCTCCGTTGAGTCCTGCAACTCTTTTAACGCACCAAAGGATGTGTGTGCACGTCAAATACGGGGCAGTTGCCACCTATATATCCGTGGCATCAGCAGCTGCAGAATTCAACATGGGATACTAAAAACAATAGTGCTCAGGTACAGTGTAGCTGATTCTGATACGAGCGGACCAGGAAAAAAAATAATGCGAAAAGTAAAGTATCCATTGAATCAAAGTGAACTCATTGGACTGAAACATGCAAAAACTTATGGAAGAAACCCAAATGTGCAAAAGAAAGAAGGAAACAGGAAACAGAAGGTTTTCTGTAAGCTGCTGGGGAATGATGAGACCAGCAATAGTAAATATAGTTAAAAATGCTTTGCTAAACAAACTAAAATAATTTTTAAACAATGAAACAACATAGCTATGGAGTTAGAACAAATATTTATTAACTAACAAACTTCAGAGAACACGGTAAAAACAAAAAGGTACAGATTTTATAAACACTGTTATTCCATGAATACAGAACTTTTTTGAATATTTCTAAAAGTTCATGATATGGGGAATTTTTAAATGTATAAAATATTTCAAAATTAAGATATTAAAACAATAATTTCTGAGCAAGTATTTGTGCTAGATAGATGACATTTAGTACTAGCATCAGGATAACATTCCTGTAATGTAGTAACATTTCAAATTGATTACATCAAATTATAGAAGTTAGTATTTTTATGGCAAATTAAAATGTGATAATTTTTGAAAAACACTGAATTGTTTAAATAAGGTAGCGCATGCCCCTTCTGTTTCTGTATTTACACCGTGAAACGAAAGGGAAGCCTCAAAAAACAGCAAAAGTAACCTCACCATTGACTGATCCACAAGTGATTGGCTAAAAATAGGTTATTTAGCATGTAGTTTTTTGGACAATATTTTGTCATGTATGTAAACCTCAAGAGGGTTTTTGCACCCGTTGCCAGCAGGGTAGGTATCAAGGCCAGCAATGGATATAGTAACAAATCAGCAACAAGCCAGCCGTTTCCCTCTGCTGGAAGAGAGAGAGAGAGAGAGAGAGAGTGAGAGGGAGGGAGAGATAGAGTGTGTGTGAGTGAAAGGTTACAGAGTGATATTTTGCACTGCTGTCATTGGCTTATTGTACGTCAGACTCCTGGAGGAGAGGATGAGATGAGAGTAATTTCAAAGGGTGGCCGACATCTGGACAGGTTGAGAGCCGCCGTGGAGGGCCCCCTAACAGTTCGCAAGCAGTTCATCAATGCGGGGACCGTCAGGAGCCCGTGGCTCAGTACATGATAGACCACCTGATTCCACAGACAACTGCCAGCGCTATCCGGCCGCCAAGAGCTGCATTTCCAGAGCGCAGTCACCTTCATGGAATGACGCCACTGTCGCAGTCCTCGTCTACACTTACAATCCTGAAAGAGACCGGATGGGGTGAAATGAAGACGAAACGAAGGGACAGAAAATACTCCTTGGACCACAGACTGTGTACTGGTTAAAATATATTAAATAGTTCAGTTGCAATTTTTTTCCATAACTCACGTTGAAAAGGTTGGAAAATGTAATAACTTGTACACAGACATTTTATTTTCTTAAACAAATTAAAATTAAGACATGCCTACATAACAATTTTTCTTTTCTTTGTATGTTAAACTCGAATTACAATTTTGGGAGTGATATAGTAAACTGTAGTTTACAAGAAGTATTTCCTATTACTATAATTATGAATCAACATTAATATCTTAACAAATCTTGTTAAAATGGCATGTGCACAATGTTTTAAGTTTTGAGTAAATAAGATGTCAAGGCAATTAGAAGGATACTGGATTTTTACCTTCTCTAGCACATATGTACATACAATACACATAGTATTAGAGAGGGTATTGTATTCCAAACAAAAATTCTATGGCGAGATTTCACCGGAAATATATATTTTGAGCTCCCCTGAGTCTGAAAACAATTTTTAGGAAAAGGTACGTAAGTGTGTCTGTGGTCAGCATAGCCTAAAAACGAAAATACCGTTAAAAACCAAACTTGGTATTTATGTTTAGTATCTTACAAGAATGCGACACGAAAATTGAAAAAAAAATCCCCCACCACAGAGTACGCTTTACTTGGACAAATTTTTGAAAACTCTGTTTTTCTCAAAAAGAAAAGAAATTAAGAATTTTGATAAAATGCCATATACTAAAGATATTTACGTGACAAATAAAATCTATATTTTGGATTTTTGGGCAATAGCTTCTGAAGGCCTCTTTATTCTGAATTTTGCATAACTGTTAAACCGTAAGAAATAGACAAGAAGCTAAAACACAAAAATAAAAAATGAAATTCTCGTTAAAACAGATAATTTATATCATATACTTTTTTCTTGTAGAGTTTACTGTTGTTGAGGTATTTCTTGTTATTGGTTTCAGTTTGAAACTACCTAACTTTTCTCAAACGGGTCCATTCGAAGCGAACCGTACCACAATTTTTTTCACATAGCAACCAGCTTTTAAAAGATTTGACTATTGCTTTAACTTAACGCATTCCCTATTTTCCCTTCTTCTTACAGTGAAGCAAATAATAAGATCAATTCCACTAATATTTATCTCTATTAGCATGATGCGGATAAAGGAATAATCTTTTGTAGGAATAGTTTGTATGTAGAACAGCTAGAGAAAGTTATGTGATGGAACACAAGATTTTTTTCATTCTCGCAGGTGCATTGCCAATTAGCAATTTGGTACCAAACTGAACTTTCCCATTCTATAACGAGCGGGATGGCTCAGGAGGTAATGTCTGTGGCACGTATTTTGGAAATCCTGGGTTTCATCCCCAGCAACCACCCACACTGTCTCATGTTTATTCTTTTTTTATGGTTACCCGGGGTTGGCAGGCGAATGCTGGCTCCATTCATCTTCTACCACGACTCTTCTGTCCATTATTTCCTGTACTATTACTTCTTTGTCATCTGTCTCAGGGTCGGCCAACGACGGTGTTCGGTGTTTTGCGGCGGAGTGCTGTGCTCTGTGAATGTTACTTTCGCATGGCGTTGCGGGTGCTTCCTGGTAATCATCTGACTCCGGGATTCTTTGGCGGAGGTTCAAGGCTTGTGTGACTGCGCCAAGGAACATCGGATGCTTTATATCTGGAAATTTTCGAGTCCCTGTTCATGTTTGCACCCGTGGATCTGTGCATGCATGGATGTTTTCGCCCTTCGAATCTCTCCCCTAATCCCTCTCTACCTTCCAGGGATCACTTACATTACAAAGAGCCAAAATGAGCGATGAGCTGCTGTACCCCAGTGCATGAGGATCCCAAATACGATACTCTTCTCCAAAGGAGCAGGTGGCTCAACTGTCCCGTATTTGACGTTTGTAGGTATTCTTTTGTGCGTTTAAAGAGTTGAAGAACTTAACAGGGCTATTTAAAGTTAAAACCTACCAGTAAGGAACTGGTCGGAGCGATCTTTATTTCCCCCTTTCATTGAGTACAATCTGATCACTGTCTCCGATGATAAGCAAGACTGGTAAAACGAAGGTCAGTTCCCTTCTTCCAAGTTCAACATCTTTTTTAACGCACGAAGGGATATCGTACATGTCAAATATGGGGTAGTTGGGCCAATTGGTATAGATGTTTGAAATTCTTATTTAATATTAGAGTCTTGCACTGTTATATATTAATCAATTTTGTTTTATACTTTAGATGAATTTAAATAGCATCTCATCTCTAATGAAAGTGATTTTTTGGAGAATGTATGGTGTGACTCTGAATAATCATTTGTAAGTAGTCTCAAAATCGACAGTTTGCAGCGCTCTAATATCTATCTTCGTCCTTTTCATTGCTCAACGGTGTTCACTGTCGTCTATCGAAGACATTAATTCCCTTCCCCACCGGACAGAAAGACCAAGGTCATGGCGGATTCACAGAATCACAAGTGCATTGTGAAGTATATTCTACCATAAACATGTGAACATTTCAGTAATACATTTTATGAAACTTGTTGGATATACAAAATAAGTCCAAGAGTAAAACAGGCTCTATTTGTTTTAAATCTTTCGTAGACTTAAACAAGCAATAATGCTTTAAGGTATCGCAACAGAGTAACAACATAGATGTCCCACAGAAGCAAAGCTTTGGCGGCGAATCTACCGCCCATATATAATGTACTGAAATACTTAGTTTGGATAGGTAACACTTAGAATAATAGATCATTAATTGTCTTTTCAAATAAGCTGTGGGGAGAACAAGGTCACGAAATTGCCGGATTGAGGTTCGGTACACACACAGTGTAACTATGACATGATGGAGTAGGCGTGATCTCAACAGCCTGTTTTGAAACCTGTTGCAATATCTGGTATTGCTCTCTGCCTGCTCTCGTCCAGTTCCTGCTAGTAGATAAACCAGTGAATACCGAAAGAGAGCGCAGATTGAAAAATGTCGAGAATACGAAAAGGTAGGTGTTCGTCACTGAACAAACTTGTATTTCCAAAGAAAACTCGTATCCAATTTTTGGGCAGAGTACATCTTTTCTATCTATGTGCGCTGTACATTATATGCTAAGGAAGGTAAAAAACGATCCCAAATTTTAAGGTGCCGTGCTATTGCGGGACGATGAAAGTCACGATGATGCCTAAAAGAAATAGTACTCAAGAGCCCAGTTCGGGTTCTTAATTAGCTATATTCTGGATATGTATAGGTCTAACTGAAGTTGAACGTTTGTTTTCCTTGGTTATTTACAAGGGATTTACTGATTTAAGCAATGAAAATCTTTTCAGAAAGTGATACAGAAGCTGTGGCGGTGCCGTGGCAGAGTGGTTAAACCACTCGCCTCCCACCTAGGTAGCCCGGGTTCGATCCCAAGTGCCCGCATGTGAGACTTATGGACGAAACGGTTTCTGAGCGGGTTTTCTCAGGGTCCTCCGATTTTCCCCGTCGCTCATTCCACCAATTGACCGACCACTCGTTCCACGTTCTTCATTATGCGGTTACGGAGCGTTCTGACCCCTGCCAATCCTACATACTGCGAGGTTAAGCCAACTACGATACAGAAGCTGAATATGTTGTTAAGAAGATGGCATCTTTAAAGAAAAGACAAACTGTAAATCGAGTGTGTGATATTGAGAAGCACACAAACAACCACTTTTTCCTGACTTTATATGAATCACCAAAACTACTACAAGAAGTATTAGAAAATGACGTAAAAATTGTGTGTAATATGTATAAGACTAGGTCCTAAACTCATAACACTGTATATAAAAAGCTTAACGTTTTTAGGACAGTTGCAATATTTTAGAAAGCTAAGAACTGCAAAAGAAGCTATTGTTGTACTACAGCAGTGTTTATGGAACTGAATAGTTTTATAACGGGTGTTTCAAATGTGTCTCTGCAGTGAGCTGAATGCGCTAGCACACTCACTCGTGACCTTTCAGTTGGTAACGGATCCCGCTAATTGTTGTTGGGAATGAAGATGAGCTGAACTGAAATTGATAATAATTATTTACTACTATCACAGAAGATGTTAGAAATGCTTTTCTCATCCCTGTAGGCAGAGTTCGACTCATTTGTTCTTGTTTTGGACACTGCTTATGGTTTCCCGCGTAATACATAACTTGTGATTTCTTCCTTTAGTTAATTTTGTTTTCGGGTCTTTTACATTTATAAGAAGCAATTTCGTTTTCTTACTAACAGCTCTATTTGCTGACTACATAGAAATGGTTGTTCCCTGTGCTGTTTTCCGTTTCATTTAGTGGGGCTTCTTAACATTACATCTGAAATTTCTCCCAGTTTAGTATCTCAAAAGTTTAGGCCTACCGCTTTTCGGAGCATCATGTACAGGCCCAGTTTCACAGAATTTAGTAACTAAATCTATCACGTACCGCGACAAAGATATACTGAATATGTAAAACGTTCAAGAAATTTACCTTTTACATTTTTAAAAACTTATCACCATCAAAGAATAGGTACGTCAACTTAAAAAGTTCTCTCTTCAATGATTAACATGCTGACTTCGCTTCACGAGCACAATCACACAGCATTGACTTAAATTACACAGTTCTCAGAAGGACAAACCTGCTCCCCCTCCATAGTTCCGTCACCAACGTAATCACTGTTACAACCGTCCGAGTTCACTACGGAGACTCTTTTAAGGCATCGCATAATTACTATACTATCTTCACACCAGAATAAGATGATTATTTACTATCGGAATATCCATATTTTGTCACTTTGGTTGTGACTGAGCATTCCTCAATAGAATTTCATAAAATTACTCTTAAAATGGGTCAGTTACACTTTAAACTAGATTTTGAAGTTTTTACACAGTATTATAACTAAACATCAGATTTGCATGCACTAAGAACCCGAAAAACATTCATGCATGTATGCTGTCAATTTTCAAAATATGCTCTATAATTTCGAATATGAACCAAGGTTGCACCAAAACTGTTACTGTAAGTATACGTTTTGGTGCTTACTATGTACATTTTCCTTAGATATATTCCGGTCGTTGCAATTTTATTTGCAGTATACAGTGGACGTTATCTGCAAAGGTTCAGGTGTAGGTTTATGACGTTTAGGTCCTGAGAACAACAGCATGTGAGATTTGTGGTGGACAAAGCGGCGTAGGGGCGGGTTTTTTCCGGGTTCCCAGGCTTCCCCCGTCATTGCATTCCACCGGCGCGCCATCTTCATTCAATGTATCACCAGTGTCATCGCCTGCAGTGCCATGGTAGTAAAAGCGGGCCTTGAACACTATAAAAAAAAAAAAAGATCCTGAGAAGGACCTTTACACATCAGTAGACATTACTGGGCAACATTTCAGGGTACTTACTAACTATGGGGAAATTTCTTCAGGAAGCTCAACATTTTACTGTTGAAGATGTTTATCCACAGAGCAGGAAACGATAAATATTTCTCTAAAAGCTGCACAATTTACAGCATAACTTTATTTACTTGCACGTTTTGAGGAGTACTCTCAGGTAGAGCTGAATATTCATAGGAGTGACTCCATAATAAGAACTTTTTTTTTTGGCATCAATGTGTTTAAATTATTTTAAAGTTAAATAGTAAAAAATACGTGAATTATATGCGTGAACAAATAATTAAATACGCAGCAACATCGAAAACATGCAATTATATGCACCATAAAACTTTAATTACAAGCATAGAAGAAGAGATTTAAAAAATTAATTCCTTATCACAAATAAATAAAAACTAATTATGCATTTGGGAAGGTTGTTTCAGCCCAAAATATCCAATGCTATAGCCGGATTTGAACGACGGATCTCCTTTGAGTAGCTCTAACCACTGAGCTAGCATGCCAACGTGCTGGCACGGCACTAAATTCTCAAACTGACTCATGTTTTCCAGCTCCTGTCTGACACACGGCTATTGTAGAAAAAACAATTAATTCACATTTATTGACCTCATACTTGGTTAACTATAGAGCCCGGGACTGGATACTTAGTTTGTAAGTCGCAATTGAGGTATGTCATACCGAATAATTTAAGATTTACTTGTGGTTTAACGGGAAAAAGCGGGAGTCAGTTGGAGAATTTAGTGTCGTGTCGACAGGCTGCAATTGTAGCTCAGTGGTTAGAGCAACTGGACGGAGACCAGTTCTAATCCCGGCTAAGGCAGGGCTTTTTTTGGTCTGACTCTAACCTTCCAGTTCCTATCCTACACACAACTGATGTGGAATAAACTATTAATTCATATAAATATGCATTTGTGTACAAATCCGATGTCCAGTTATTAAAAAAGTGCTCCATTATAAAGTAATAATTCAAACTTCGTATAACTGTGACTCTGAATGTACAAATTGTGACTCTGATCCCTTTTCCCGTGTGGTTTATCATAAGATTTCTGGTGGTAGTAACCATGATGGATAAGAAAAGGAGAACGTGCAAGAAATGGAAAGAAGGTGGAGAGTAACAGGCAAGAAAGAACAACAGAAATAAGTAATGAAGGACAAGCGAATATATGAATGAACTGAGAAAAACTGCGGCAGTAGACATGGAATATAATGAATGTAATATCATTACGTACCATGACGAGTCCACAGTAGCATCGGAGATGACGCATGTTGTGCTTTTGTTTTGTTCGTTCATCTCAGACAGGAGCAGGGTGTGGTGTGGGAGCGGATGTTGATTCTTCATTCATTCATTTGACGGTTTATTCAAGGATCAGCTCCTTGTGGCGTCATCACAAGATATGACTGTCTCCCGAAAAACAATATCTATTATTACCGTTATGTGTTCAAATGGAGACGGACGGGAAACTGTTACCGCATTGTACTATTAATCCTAGAAGTTTCTCAGATGCCGATTTGAATATAACCGCACATTAATAGAAAGAATATTTTGTGCAGCGAAAATCTCACCACCTAGCGCTATACTGTGGTATCATTCAAAAACACCTAAATATTTTACCTCGTCTGAATAACTGTGTCACAAATCTCGTTGTAGAAACTAGAGCATAGTCCAGCTGTGTCTTCCATTCCTTGTGGCAGTGCTACTGATTTCCTTCCAAAGAAATTCGCCCAGAAAAAACAGGGAGGCACCACACTACCATAATACAGTGCCTTTGTTTTATGCCAAGGCCGCGGATCACTCAAATGCGTAGTGCATCATTCTAAATGCACGAAACATTATCTGAGAAATTATCTATAATTCAAAACATTCGGCTCTTAAGCCCTACTTAAGCCCAGGCTGAGCAGATAAAGTTTTGAGTACTGTTCAATTATCTTCGTTACCTTTCAAGACAGATGAAACTGTTATTGAACTTTATTGTTCGTCATATCTGGATCTCTCAGCACGCGAAATCTGCGCACCCATACCCCTAACACCCTACACACACACACACACACACACACACACACACACACACACACACACACACACACACACAAAGAGAGAAACTATATGGCTTGTGCACACAGACACATCCTTATTTAAGAATACATATCTCTGAAAATTAAAAAATCACAATCTCAGGCCGATTCATTTGAAATTTAATTACATAAGTGGGGGTTTCAATATAATATTTAGATAAAGTTTCATGCGTATTTCTCAATTATTTCCAAGATATTAATTTTTATTGTCTTGAAAAATGGTTCCAATTGATAAAATTACTTTTTGAAAAAATATTTTAGCGACGAATTATTTAAGAGTATACAAATACATTTTAAGGATCACTTTTGTTATCCTATAGGTTTGGGAAAAAATAAATGTTAAATATGAGAATTAAATCTTTTACTTAAAAATTTACACAATATACTATTGTTTAATAAGATCACAACAAACCATATTAACAAAAATTTATTTCACCATGATTTTTCCTGTTATTTATAAGATGGTATACAAAACTTTATTGACTTACATCAGCATCATGTGGGCCAATTTAAAAATGCGAATGTGCCAAGAAATGAAAACCCATGAAAAAAACAAAAAAAAAACAAAAAAAAAACATAACGCTAAAACAACGGTGTTACTGACCTGATGCTGTTTAAAGTATTCAGTGCATGTACCTCCTGTTTCTCTTCTGCAGCTAATTTAGTAATTTAAGATTCCGTAGGCTCCCTTTGAATGGTCGGTTCATCTTTATATGAGGAAAACTTATTCGTTTGAATATATTCTTAGAGGGATTTAGGCTTACATGCAGACACTGAACTCATTATATGGCATGCCTTAAAACATGGTATGGCTATGAAACATGGAACAAAAGCAGAAGGTTTTTAGTGTTTGATAACAATAAAATCCATCTGCATGAATTTTAGCAAATTTCACAAATAGGTATCCTTTTAATATCAGTGCCGAGTTATAAAGCACAGCTTCCCCTAAAATATGCGAAAATGTTATAACCTTACTTAGTAGTGTGTAGAGGTTATGCTCTTTTTTATGAAGTGGTATAAAATTCACAATATAAATCAGCGGCTACAGTGCAATATTAAAAAAAAAACACTGGTATTTAAAATAAAAATAGATATTATGTCTACAATAAAATACATATCAAATTAAAGGGGTAAATTCTAATTTACAAGGCCGTGCAAAACATTAATCACATAAGGAAAAGTGCAAAACAAGGATCTGCATTGTCGCCAATACACTTTATTGTATACATACAAAGAACGCTAAATGTAGTTATTGAGGAAATAGCCATGGGTATAAAACTAGAGACTTAAAATTAACATGCTCCGACACACACTAAGAAATGATTAGAACTAAAACATTACTAAATCGAAAACAAGCGTTGGAATTGTAGGAAACAGGTACATAATAAAACACAAATTAGATTAAATGCAAATTGTTGGATTAAACTAAAGAATTTACATACAGCAAAGCAACAGCTGACGGAAGAAACAAAGGATACCTTATTAATAGAATATGTTGAGCAAAACTTACCTTCTGTAAGAAAAATATATTATTTACATCCAGTAGCATTAGCTTAGAAATTAGAAAGAATTTGTGGAAAGATATGTATGAAGTATAATGTTAAATGGATGTGAAATTTGGTCAAAACTAACATCAGAGGGAAGAAGAATAGAAGCTTTTTCAGCATAGTGCTAAAGAAAAATGCTGTAAATTAGTTGGTCTGATAAAAATGCCAATGATTTTTGTGAGAGAGCAAAAGCAAAAGAGAAATTTGGAAAATAATAAGAAAAAGAGGAATAACATTTTTTCACGTGTTATAAGACACGAAAGTATTCTGAAAATTACAATCGAAGGTATAATTGAAGATAAGCAAAGAGCGGCAAGACTACAATAGATGGAGCAATTTAAGAACGGCATGAACTGCATAACGTATGCAAAATTAAAGAGGGAGACACAAAGAAGTTCAAAATGGAGAATCGCTGCAAACCAATCCAAGGATTGATGACTAAAGAAAAAAAAAATCTCCTTTTTAAGCAATTTTGTTACCAGTGAGGCACTGCAAAAGTTATTAAGTATTGGATAAATGGTTGGTAAACCTACAATATGATGAATAGATGTGCAAACGAAGTGAATGTTGTGAAATAAATACAGCTTGAATACATAAATACTGTTTTTATATGCAGATGAAATGTTATTGTTATTTTAAACATACCAGCAATAAGTGCCATTATTGACTGATTCGTGCCAAAATTGCAATTGCCGGAAACATAGGTTCAGGTGCAACATTCCATAGTTAACAAACTTCGGAATTAGTGGACTGGGGCAGACTTGATTACAGTTAATATGGATAATGTGGACATGGGATTCCGTACCGTCCTGCATATACACTTAAATCAATATTCACTACTTTTAACGCGTCTGCTTGGATGACATATCGTGATAGTTCTTATTAGCAGACTATTCCAACTCGACTCGTCTGAGTCAGAGTAGTTACGAGTGCTCAACCAGAGACTTCGGTGCTGGCAGGAGGGAGAATGTGGTAGTCAATATTGGCGTAGGTCGTAGCACATTGCTTGCTCTTCCTGACCGTTCATTCCACGTTTTGATTCAGTCATAACGATAGCTGTACCTCAATGACTGGCGATATTGTATATTGTATGCAGACCTATGCGACTCACTGCTCTTTTGGCGCGTACCCAAGCTGTAGTAGCCTGCCTTACAACGTTACCTAAAGGAGGTGTTTTCTATGAAGAAATGTTTGCACGATACGTTAATCTGAGTGAAGAATATGGCAGTAATCTCATCAGAACTGAAATGCGTGATATTGTTGTTTAGAAAATAGGTGCAGAGTACCACTTTAAGGGTATACACACGTGAAGTTTTTGAATCTTACTTCAAGTAACACATCTAATAATTAGCACGTATACTCATTTTCACTGCAGCAACTCCAGTAGTTTTCAAATTGTCAATTATTTAATTAGTTATTCTAATGTAAACAAATATGATCCATGGGTGAGAAACCTAAAGTTCGTTTATAAATACATAGTTTGTGTCTAACAAGAATGCTAAAGAAATATTGAAAACAGATTTTGTATTGATGCTTTAGTTTTTGAGGAAAAATGATAAACCTGTAAGAAACAGTAGATTTCGCTAACTTTAGTATAGGGTGCTTGTAATGTTCACGCACTGAGGGTTTTATTAATTTTTTCTCAGATTTTATTTCAGATTCAAAGTGAATTGATTTGCATATTTATTGCACATATCTTTACATACTTGAAACCAATTCTAACCCCATTTTTAAGAATCTCTCAATCTCCGAGGACAAAAATGACATGCCAGTAAACCATTTTGCGCACATTACTTTAGCGACGTTCCTGTTTTAAGCAAGTGTTGAAAATTGACACTATTTTCTTCCAAACACAAAATAATGGAAACACTCCAGTTTCAGACATATTATTAGAAGAGGTTGCCTACCCTGAAGTTCTAATTAGATCTGCATTCTCTTGTTTGTGAGTACAAAGTGGATATAGTAGAACTGTTTTCCAGCATTATTATTGTTTCAGGTGTGCTGCAAGTGTAAACCATTGGACAATGAAAGACCTTTCTGATTTTCAAAGAGGGCAAATTGTTGGTGCCCGGCTAGCAGGAGCTACAGTGACTCAAACTGCCAATCTATTAAATATTGCAAGAAGTACAGTTTCTAAGGTTATGTCAGCATACTTGTCAAAAGGTAAAACATCTTCTGCAAAAAGTAACAGTGGCCGCAAACAGAAGTTAAACGACAGAGACAGGAGAGCCTTAAAGAAGATTATATTAAGAAATCGTAAAACTACTGCAGATAAAGTGACAGCAGAACTGAATACATGTGTCAGTCAACCTGTTTCTATCAGAACTGTGAGGAGAGAGCTTCACAAGTTCGGATTACATGGCAGAGCAGCAATTGCCAAACCACTAATCACACAGACTAATGCAACAAAGCGAAAACAATGGTGCCATGAACATAAGACTTGGACAGTTGATAACTGGAAACATGTGATATGGTCTGATGAATCATCATTCAGACTTTTCCCTACCTCTGGCAGAGTATATGTTTGGAGAACACCTAAAGAAGCTTATGATCCTGACTGTTTAATGCCTACTGTTAAGCATGGTGGTGGGTCAGTCATGGTTTGGGCTGCAATATCTTGGTTTTCTGTAGGTCCTATCATAACACTGACTGGTAAAGTGACTGCTAATGTCTATAAGGGAATTCTTGGGGACCATGTGCACTCTATGGTGCAAACATTGTTTCCTGCAAGCAATGCAATATTCCAAGATGACAATGCACCTGTTCATACTGCTGGATGTGTAGCAGAGTGGTTTGAAGAGCATGAAGATGAAGTAAACATCTTCCATGGCCAGCTCAATCTCCAGATCTGAACATTATTGAGCCCAGTGGGATGAATTGGAAAGAAGAGTGAGGGCGAGATTTCCTCCTCCTTCATCCCTTAAGGAGCTTGAAACTATTATTCATGATGAGTGGTATAAAATACCTCTAGTAACAATTCATGCACTGTATGGATCAATTCCACGAAGGATTGAAGCTGTTTTGAAAGCAAATGGTGGAGCAACACCATATTAATAAAGTGTTTGTTCATTTCAAGAGGTGTTTCCATTATTTTGTCTACCCCCTGTACATGTTCTGCAGTATTTTTATTTAAATGTTTTACAGCTAGTGCTGAAAATGACCACCATTTTCTTGTAAACAAAATTTCCCGCATTCTCGCCAAACACAACATCAAGGCCTAATTTTCCGCCCCAAGAAAATCCAGTAATATCTAAGAGCGATAAAAGACCCATTGTTGCTCAAAGTTCAAGGTGTGTACAGCATTCTGTGCGAATGCGGGAAGGTGTACGTTGAAGAGAGGTGCAAAGACATCTGCGCAATATCAGGCTGCTTCAAACGGAAAAGTCGGCAGCAGCCCAACATTGCATAGATAAGGTTCATAAAGTCAACTTCAACGACATTTCGGTTTGCATCAAACGGATAAGTACTATGACAGACTTAAATCAAACTATACCCTTGGAATTATAATAGAGAAGCGGGACTTCAACTAAGCGCAGCTTGGACACCAACCATAAAACACACATGCAACAGCAACTCCAATCACCCGGGAAAGATGATGGACCTAGCAGGAAACGCCAGAAAAACCGAAACGCGTCCCTTGAATCAGCCGGGCCAATCCCAGATCGTCACGCGATCATTGGCCTGGGCAGCGCAAGCTAGAGTACATAGTAGAACAGTTCCCAGCAACTTCACTCAGTCCCTGAAGAAGGTCATTGGGTTTAGTTAGTGCGAAAGTTCGGGTTTTATAAACCTAACTCGGTTGATCATCCGTGAAGCCATGATTTATTATTATTATTATTATTATTATTATTATTATTATTATTATTATTATTAGTAGTAGTAGTAGTAGTAGTAGTGGTACTCTATTATTACTATAATCATTATTATGGTCACCTTTATTAACATTATCATAAATATTTCATAAATTCATCGAGTTTTAAACGTGCTTAATATTTTCTTACGGATGTATAAATGCGATAATGGATAAAAGTGTATAATTCATAACCGCACTATAGGGATGAAAAATAAAATACAACAAAATTGTAGGAACTGAAGAATGTTTCAAAACTGAAAACCGTAAAATCGTATTCACATCTCTGATACCAGATGCAAATCTATGTGTGCAATTAAAAATAATTGCATGTGACAGTGAAGTAGATTTGAATACTCTTGTGCTATAATTCCTCTACCAGATTTACTCTTCACTTTGATCTGTGGCAGATATTTACTTTCTCCCCTACCGCCAACTGCCCCCAATACCTTTGTAGTGCGGCACAGTATCTCTGGCGATAATTCCCCTACCAAATTCACTCTTCACTGTGACCTGGCAGGTATTTACAGTACAGTACTGCGACTTTGTCACCTATTGCTAACTGTCCCCAGTATATAGTTTTCTCCAAAACATGATGGCCCCCAAACGGGACTGCTCCCCCCCTTACCACTGTACATAACCATTAAAAAACAAAAAACTACCCTGTACTAGGGGAGACAGCAACTAAAATCTGTTTCCTGGTGACAGTGCTTGCAAGTCTAGAATCGTACCTGAGATAAGGGATCAGTAAGTGGAAGACTTGGCTATAGCGAGGGTTGTTATCCAACCGCACACACCCTAATCCCAAATTTGAATGTCAAGAGTGGGGCAGGGTCATCATGTTCTGTAAAATACTGCATTTGCAGTGGGGTACAGTATCTCTGGTGACGTAGACCTTGGAGACACCTGCCTTACGGAGAAAAACATTAATTTTTATGCACGCAAGTGTATACGGTATGCACCCAAGATTAGTAAACCAATCAGCATCGTCCTCAACCAAAGTCACAAAGAAATAAGGAACCATTTTGTGTTGTTTGTGCGAGGGAGTGTCTCTTGGAAGGTCAAGTGTAAAGTACATCGGTCAAGGTAACACTGTAGGTATATTTGTGCTGCCGAATAGAAAACAAATGGTGTGCGTTTCAAGGCGAAACGTCGCTGTTAGCAAGTCCTGAAGCATCTTGTTAGCGCTGCAGCCTTTGTTTCCGTTGGGTGGTCGGGCCCTCATCTGTCAGACAAGGTGCGAACTGCTGCCGGCCTAATTCGGATCAATATTGTTCTGTCAGAAGTTCCAGCAGTCTGTAATCATTTCTGATACAATCTGCCACGTAATTGAGATATTTACAAGTCATTTTATTCACTCATTTTCAGAGAATGCAACGGAATATGCTAATATCTCAACAGATGGGACGTTTTGCTCGTGCGTTTCCGATCGCACATGTTAACTTGGGAGCAGCTAATAACCTATCGTATATTCAGTTTCTAAAAAAACATTTTGTCGCATATTTGCAATTATGACTGAGCTTTTCCATCAAGAAAATTTTACTATATGTTTGGCTCAGAGTTTTCATATTTTGAAATATATACCATCAAGACTTTGTATTATATAATCAGGGTCATTTTTGATCACCTAAAATATTTAGAAAATAAAATAATGACATAGGAATTGCAAAGGTCGGTTGTGTTTAATTCACATGACTTTCTCTACCTATTCAGCAGTAAACTATTCCTACAAAAGCTTATTCTTCGCTGCACTTCGTGCTAGCCAAGATAAACATTAGCAGAAATGGTCTTATTACTTAGTTCCGTATAAGTATAAGGGAATACACTAGGCTAAAGCGATGGTTAAATCTTTTAAGAGCTTGTTGCTATATGATTAAGATTTTGTTATCTTTGCTTGGCCAAAAGTAAAACAAAAGAAAAAGGAATGAAAAAGTTAGATTGAGATAAACTTTAAGTATACAATGAAAGAAAGTCGGAAATGGTTAACTCCCCAAAAAATAAATAAATAAAACATAATACATATGACAAATGCCACGTTTCAACGAGGTCTACATTTTGTGCGGTAATTTTTTGTCTGTATTTTACGGTATACCAGTTATGTAAAAGTAATCCAGAATGAAGAGGTCTGTAAAGGCTATTCACAGAAAAATACACTTTTGCGTTTTATATATCGTGTAAATATCTTTAATATAAGGCATTTTAGTCAAAATCATCAGAGCCATTTTGAGAAAATCAAATTTAGAAAATATTTCCATGTGAAGTGTAGTTTGGTTTGGGGGGCTTTCTTGGAAATCTTCGTGTCGCATCCTTAGGAGATTCTGGACTTAATTATCAACTTAGTATTTAACCACCTAGAGCAAATTAAAAAGTACAGCAAAAGCCATTTGATGATTTTTATAGTTCGTTCTCTCTGAGTTTCTTCTGAGAATTTGATCAAGATCGGTTACAGGCTACATCGTGTGGCACAACTTTAGTGTTCAAATTTGACATCCTTGTTGTTGCTTTCAATTTTAAACTACGTTTACTTCCCAAGTGGGAACTTTCGTTTCATCTCTTTTGTTTTACTTCTGGAAATTCAAAAAAGAACAGAGTATCAATTGTTTCACATAGCGATAGCTTTAAAAGATCTAACTGTCGATTTAGCCTAGTGTATTCCCTTATCTCCCATCTGCTTACAAGGGAGCATGTATTAAGATCAATTCGGCTGATGTTTATCTAGATTAGCTTGACCTAGATAAAAGAATAATCTTTTGTAACGAAATTTTGTTTTTGGAACAGATAGAGAAGGTTATTTGAATGGAACACATTAGATTTTTTATAACAGGGGTCCACAAAACATATATTTTCGGTGATATCTCGGTAGCGAAATTTTGAGTGGAATGAAATACATTCTCTGCCGTCTATTATATGTATAAGAATAATGAAATAATTCAGAAACTCGGTTTCAATTTTAAGCTAGCTAAACTTTTATCAAACGGGAAGTCATCTTTCTTTTCTGGTCTCTTTTGTTCTACTACTTTACATATAAAGAGAACCGAATTGCAATTGTTTCACGCAGTGACCAGCTTTTAAAATATTTTATTATCGTCTTAGCCTAGTATATTCCCTTATTCCCCTTCTACTCATATCAAAGAAAGCAATAAGATCAGTTCTGCTAATTTTTATCTCGATTAGCGTGATGTAGTTAAAAGAATAATGTTCTTTAAGAATAATTTGTTTGCAGAACAGATAGAGAAAGCCATGTTGATGTAACACATTCGATCTTTTTTCAGTAGAATAGTGAACATTTTTTAATTGTAATTGGAAAAAATGTGAAAAATATAAAACTATCTATATAATTGATGTAAATGACGAAATAAAGACACAAAGGCAAAGAAAAAAAAAAAAAAAAAAAAAAAAGAATAAGGACCTAATAGGAAAAAAAAAAAAAGGAAATGGTATAGAATAACTAAACAATGACATAATAAATAGGCTTTTTCACAATTTAGGACCAATAATAAGAATTTATGCACATATTAGCAAAACCTATAATGCAACATTAATGTTCTCTTTGGTCCCTTATCGCAACCCAAAATTTCTATCTGTCAAATTAGTGGAGAGAAAGTTCTTATTTTTAATATTCCGAAAGAGCAAATGATATTACAGTTTAGATAAGTGTTCTGACCGAGCGAAGTGGTGGAGGGGTAGTGTGTGCGAATCGTAATTGGGAGGTCGTGGGCTCGATTAATGTGATATACAGAATGATAATGAACTTCATCGAAATATTTTCAGAGAATAAGGAGGTGTCTGAAACAAATAATTTGAGATAGGAAATCTCTGATCTGTCTGTTCAAATTTCGAAGTATGTTTCCAAAGTACCAGTCTGCCACTAGCTGACAAAACACAAAAATGAAGGGCCGTTGGCGAGCGTATCTTTCTGGTGTAATGGTTACGACGTTAACTTCGCATAGTAGACAATCTTTTTTTCGAGTTCGAATGTCCCCATCAAGCAGCACTTCTTCGTGAGCAGTTAAAGGAAAAAAGAATAAAAGTTTAATCTCTAGCAGGAAACGAACCTGTGACCTTCGGGCTATTAGCTTTTGGCCGTAGGAGCAATTAAATTAATGCCTCTAGAGTAGACTACATAACGCAAGAATGAAGTTAATCTATGGACAGCGTCGCTCTGTCAAGTGATCTGTTCGATATTTGAGTGAACTTTATGGCAGCAAATATTGAGAACGCGAATAACAAATAACTGAACATCGATATTTCTAAATTCATGTGCCAGTTTTAAAGACATTCTAAGCCAGGATTCCATCTAATTTTGATTTAGCATAGACTTATATGCATTTGAAACCAATTTAACACTTTATAACTGCGTATGTTTAGCCGTGGACCATGCATTTCCTGTCCGAAATTATTTGCATTATACACATCTTAATCTCTTAAATTATTTCGATGAAGTTCATTAACAGTATATATTTTGGGAACAGAATTTCCCCGGTTGCCCGGCGAATGCTGAGTAGGTTCATTACAACTTTTGAATTTTCCTATCCATCATTCTTGTTCACATAATTTTCTTGTCATCTGTTTTAGGCTTGAAGGACTAGGCCACGGGTTTCAGTTGGATGGTGACTTGCGCACTGTACAGGTTTTATCTTGGTGTCCTCATCGTACCGCCCTATGGGGACTTGCCTTCGGGGCTTTCGGTTCCGGGCCCGCTCGCGAAACCACCGGAGGCTTGAGGCTCTAAGTAGGAGCAGACGACGTCGGAGGGATCCCATCCGTAAACATTCATGCTTGCGCCCGTCGTCATACAGCTCTGATCGTCCTTGGTGTTTATCCCCTCAATTCTTGCTCCTCAGGGCCACTTAAGACGCAACCCTCCGGGCCTGCGGTGCCCTGTTCCAATGACTAGGCAACCCGACCTTGTAGATTTATAATTCCTTTAATTCTTACGTGTTCAAGTTTATATTCACAGTTTTAAATTTATTGCTTGTATACTTTTTTGAAAACTGCACCAATTTTTTCGGTTCTTCAAAGCTACTTTATATAGGGTCTTCAGATTTAAACTGCCTTTGCCGCCAGTCGTTCGTCCGCGCATTTCGTTAATACTAGACAGCGAGTATATCAGACATTGCCTCTTGCAGAGGAATACGAACGGTGAGTAGAAATGGTGAATGTGAATACTTTCGAGACCACATTAGTGAAATGGGTCTTGTATCGTACCTCTCCAATATTTATGTTTGGAGCATTCGCTTGCGACTTGTAAACACACAATCGCAGCATTTATGCCAATAGGTATCTCAAATAATCAACTGGATGATTATGGTTTAGGGCTTTAATGGCACAATTTCCACATTAAAATAAACGCTTGTTCATACTCTTTACAGCAGTAAATAAAAACTGGCCTACATAGAATAAATTAAGAAAACACAGATCGACATGCAGTCCAAGGTTCAATTCCGCATCTCCCCTTTCAGGCAAGGGGCTCGCTGAACTAATAATTACGTCATACATTTAGCACACTGCTGCTTAAGACCGAATAAATCTGAAGACCAGTATTACCTACTTAAGCTGGTATTCATGAATAACATTTTTGGGGGCGGATATTTAACCCGTTCAATTATTTCAACTTTAATGGGTGTTATTATGCTGAATCTTTAGCATAATTAATTTATTTCCATACTTGTGAGCATTCTCCATCCCTCTTCTTCTTTAGTCGGTTAATTTTCCTCAATATCTTTCTTTCCCATTTCCCAAACGTGAATTTAGGTATATCTTTTGTCATTACTCAGGTTTCACATCCATACATAGAATAGGATATGGTCGAAGGGAAGTCGGCACCGAATCTGAGGTACCTAATTCCCAAGAGGGAAGAGATGAGGTGAAAGGATACACTGGGCGCCCGGATCCAGGATGAATGAAATGACATTGGAAACGACATGGTAGGATAGCATATTTGGGGGATGAAAGAAATCTACCCAGCATTCGCCTGGTGACCTGAGAAAACCATGTAAAACCTCATGGGTCTGGAATGCCGGCCATGGAAAGCGAACCCGAATGCTGACCACAGCGAAAGCTCCTTCATCCCGCTCGATTCACTGGTGATTACCAGTTACTTTTACTGCGTGTAATGAATTACCCCCGTGAGCTGAACTTTACAATCTGGACAAAAAGTTGAAAGCTGGAAGAGAGGAGAAGCTTCTGCTAACCTTAATCGTTTAGGAACGTTTGTTTCTTAAGTAGGGAGTTTACCCTGGGGGTCTGTTCAGAGCTAGTGCTCAATGGTTTCCCGTATCACACTATATCGCATGCTACATCATGTGCTGCGTACAGTAGTCCCGCCTCAGGCATACATGTATCATCCCTTCACTTTTCCAAAATGGGCGTCGCTGCTGTTGCTGACGCTAATGTTCCAAGACTTTGGGAGACCTAAACTCTGGTGTGTGCTTGTGTTTGTGTATGTGTGTGTGTGTGTGAGAGAGAGAGAGAGAGAGAGAGAGAGAGAGAGAGAGAGAGAGAGAGAGAGAGAGAGAGAGAGAGAGAGAGAGAGAGTCCAACTACGCACAGCGAGCGCATCGTTCATAGAAAAGAAATCATTACAGTTTAATTTAAAAGATATGGCAGTAGCGTTTGTTTCGTTTTCTTGGAAATTTTAACACGAATTGAAGCTGGAACGAACAGAAGGGCCCCTCGGCAACTAGGGCAGAGCACCGCACCTAGGCTACAAAACCCTTCTACCGTGATCCCTGGGAGGGATGAGAAGACAGACCCTAACGGTGTCCGCTATGCGCGCACCTTTTCTTGGTCGCTAGTTCTACGAGAGAGCTAGGGCTGGGGGGAAGAAAAACTCGTGGTTTATAAGTGCAATGTGTTTCCGCAATGTTGTGAACCAAAGGAAGTTTCTTTCTTTTAGACCGTCATCTATTATGGTGAATAGGTTATCTAATTTACTAAGAACAAGCTGACTTATTAAACTTATTAAACAAAACAACGCAGGTGCATATGTGTGAACTCTGGGATCTACAGGAAACTTTGGCATTGAAGCCACTAGAGACCCAGGTGTTATACTGGATTGTAAATATAATTGACCTAGTTGGTACTTGTCCTTGATGTGGACCGACAACGAAGTTTCTTAAAACATCCTTATGCCTTAAAGGTCTACAGGAGTTTGTAATGGTGATAACAAAGAAGATTTACTTTATCCCAAACAGGATTTATCAACGATTGCTTTAAAGTATTTAACAAATATAATTTATGGCCTTAATTGATATAATCGTGTATCATAATCTTACTAATCATCATGAGCATGTGTTATTAATACCTTTATGAAAATAAGCTCTTTCCTTTGTTTGACTATCTTTTCTGTAAAATAAAATTTGTGACAAGATTGTGCTGCGTTCTCCTCGTCCCCAATAGGAGTATTAGTTAGAATACATTTTAACTTACCGAAAATAAGAAATGTCCAATTTTGCCCTGCCGAAAAGTACCCTTTAGTACTTTCACTATAGAAACGTGCATATAGTCATTGCTTCGTTGCTATTGGTGTTCCATTTTGAACTTGCCGTCTCGCTGTTTAGACTCACTATCGACTCACTCTTTGTGAGAGGTCCTGGGTTGAAGAAGTCCTGCGTCGAGGGAGGGTTTCCTATCTTTTCCCCTTGGAGGACCCAAAGTAGCCACATAACGTGGTTGGTGACAAATATGCCTATCACCGCCATGCTCTGATGATGTCACCATGCTACGTAATTACTGTACTGCTGCAACTATCGGAAAGGGTGCACACGGTACAGTGTATAGCGTACACGTCTCAATATTGACGCTCTGATCTGCTACCGATTGGGCGAAACCTACCGGATAGGGAGCCGAGCGCCCCAGAATAGTGCGCGCATATCCAGCTCCAACGCATCCGATGACGTCAGCCTACCCACAAGCCCATAACCACCTAAAGTTCTCTCTGGTGACGCACTGACAGGTCCTAGCTGAATAGCTGACGCCAGGGAAGAAACCTCTACAAAGTGCATATCCAGGACCCAAGTGCAACCTTCAAACACCGTCGCCTGATTCCACAACCTCGTAACAGATAGCATGAAGGGTATGATGAACACAGGAAATGAGGGACAGAAAAGTCGTGGTAGAAAAGGAACCATGTCAGGTTTGCTTACCGACCCGGGGAAACCGCGAAAAACCCATGGGTCAGAGTTGGCGGTCGCCGGATACCGAACCTGGGATCTCCCAAATGCGAGTAGAACGCGTCATCGCTAAACCACCATTCTTGGCTTCGATGATGGGTACCTTAAAACCTTGTGAACGATTTAGAGTATCCTTTGTAAAAATATCTAATTACACTTGAACCTCACTTAAGCCGGTCCCAATTGCCACTGTCGCTTAAGTGTCTAGCTTTGGTGCTTCGTGGCGCAGGGGATCCCAATTTATAGTCCCGCCTTGGACATGGAGTTTGTGGTGTATTTCTGTGTTTGTGTTCTAGGTTATTCTCTCTCCCCTGATGATCAACTAGGCCAAGCCAGAAGGCCAATATGTGTGTAAAAAAGCCCTCACTTAAACATAGTTTATTCACTTCTAAGTTTATCGCATATGTACGCTAAAGTCTTATGCATTGAACTTTGGCGCAGTTAAAGTTTTCACGTTAATACGCCAATTTTGTGGTCCACCCGGACATACATGTATCAATTTACTTATGTATGACATGTTTATATTATAAGGTTACTGGAATATTATGCTTTATTTTTGTATTCCGCATTCTTGCAGTTGCAGCAACAAGTAATACACATCTTGGGCGAGACATTAATATTTTAAGATTGCATTATTGCTGCGCACCTTCGGGCAAGGATATTCATTTCCAAGCTGCATCTGATCATACTGATGGAGTTGAAACACTCCTAAATAATGAAAGTGTTCCCAATGCGCATGACGCACAATTTTTATAACAGGGCCCAAATAATGACAGCGTTTCTGTGATTAGTGCATAACAATTGACTAGTGCATGGCTATGGAGAAATCAAAGCAGAAAAGAAAGATTGACGTTTTTTTAACCAGTGAAAAACACGAGTACTGTGAACTTTTTTACTTTCTGCAGCATGTATGTACAATGTATTCATTAGACAGAGAGGGTATTGTATTCCACCCAAAATTCTAATCGGAGATTTCACCGGAAATATATGTTTTGAGGCAACTGAATCTAAAGAAGAGCATTTTTAGGAAAAGGTCCATGTGTGTGAATATCTGTCACAAAAATTACTAAAATGAGTACAACTTGTATTTTCTGGGAATAGCCTCGGAAAACTGCATTCTGGATGACTTTTGTTTAAGTGGTAAATCGTAATAGACGAAGACCTACAACACAAAAAATGTAGATATTACCAAAACACACAATTTATGCCATATGCATTTATACTAGAGTTAACTGTTTCCGAGATATTCCGTGCTATTGGTTTAAATTTTAAAATGTTTTTCTCAACTAGGAAATGGTCAAAGTTTCTTTTGTTTTACTCATGGCTACGCAAAGAAACGTATTCTATGACAATCGTATTGCGACTGCTTTTAAAAGAATTGATTATCGCTTTAGCCTAGTTTATACTTTAGTTTCATTTTACTTATAAGGAACTAATTAATAACACCATTCGGCTAATGTTTATCTAGATTAGGATGAACTAAAAAGAAGAATAATCTTTTGTATGAAGTTTGTTTGCTGAGCAGGTCATGTGAATGGAACACATCAGGGTTCTTTTAGCTTGAAATATGGATTATAATATTGGTATTCATGTAAGTACTCTAAATAGAGTATTATGCTTATTATGTATATGATTGATTTATTAATGATTTTCTTATATTAAATGATAATTAGATCGCGTAATAAGGTAATAAAGCAATTTCAGTTCTATTAGAAAATTTAATTTAACGTTTTCTGAATTATAGGTTAGTTTAGCTGTCTCTCTTTGAAAAAGTATAATTGAGATTATACACACTAGAAAATACAATCTTAGAAATTCTGTATTACAAGCACAGGTTTTGTTAATTCTAAGCGGTCATGTTCCTAATTGTAAGACCTTCAATTTTTTGGGAACATCCTCTGAAGTCTTTTTCCCTTTGAATGACTTGTATAACTAGCAAAAAATTAAGAGATTGACAAAACGTGATACACAAACATGCAGATTTCTTTATAACACACAATTTACGTAATATATATTTTTTTATATAGTTAATCGTTTCTGAGATATTTCTTGTTTTTGGTTTCAGTTTTAACTCAAACGGGATGCCATGTGTTGTTTCATATATCTTTTTTGATTTAATCCTCGCTGTGAAAAAAAGAATTAAATATTTTACGTAGATACCAGCTTTTAAAAGATTTGTCTATCACTTTAGCCCATTGTATTCTCTTATTTCGTTTCTACTTACAAGTATGCAAGTAATAAGGCAATTTCTGTCGAACTTGAACTCGATTAGCATGACGTAGACAAAAGAATAATGTTTTTATCAGAATAGATTGTTTCCAGAACAGGTAACGAAAATAATGTGAATGGAACGCTTCAGATATTTCTTTCTTCCTATCTGTTACAATAAGGCTGTTAAAATAGGGTTTGAAACAGTATCCAGAAGATTGTTTCTATGGTATGCAACATATCTCTGTCCCACTTGCCTATCATGCGACATATTTATTATAGTTGGGGAGCGCATTCGGGGTATGTTAAGACGCCGGTCCACGTGGCTGCGCTCGCTAAAGTGACTAACTTTGATGCTTCGTGGCTCAAGGGATCGCATGTTCGAGTCCCGCTTCGGGCATGGGTGTTTGTGTGTTTGTAAATGTGTATATGTATGTTGTATTTGTAGGTAAAACGAAAACGCTAAACAGATGGGAAAATAATAGAAATGTAAGGGAAATGTAAAAAACAAAAAAAAAAAAAAACAAAAAAAAAACCATTGAAATAGTGCCGTTGAGGTCTGCAACTCTTTAAAAGACAAGTGCTGTCCATATTCACCTGTAGATGGCAACATCACGTGGACTCCGAACCGATTTTTGAACAGAGAAGACGAAACACAAGCAGGCGGGAGCAGTACTCCCCTGTCGCGAGTGGACGTTGTGTGTAACGACCTAGCCGCTTGTCTCTGAGATCATCAATCACCGTAGTGCCGTTAACTTGCGATTCTTCAAACGATACCCCGCCTGCGCTCACTATTCATAATGTTGTGCATTATTTTATGTAATTTTATTTGACCTTTAAATAAATACATTATAGTTAGGGTTAGAATGAAAAATTCAGTACCATAGCCCGGGTGGAACCAGGGATTCCCGTCTTCCCATACTGCTACTCTAACTAACTGAGCTACCATGGAAAAAAGCCACTTCTACGTTAAATTTAGCGAGTGAAATGCCATTACCGGGTTTGAAACCGGATCTTCCGCTTACTGGGCCACTGTTTTAACCACCCAAGCTACATAACAACATGCAAGCTAGACTTTAGAATTACCCAAACGATATGCCATTCATAGTATTTAAATCGCAGATCTTCGTCCTGCCGTGCCATTCCTCTAACCGGGATACCTTGGCAACTTGCCAGCAAGAGATTTTTTCTACTTTTCTTCCTTTTTCCTATATTTTTCTGTTGTTTTCTTACAGATACACATACACATTTACAAGTACACATACATGCACAATTGAAGTGGGACTCCGAGCCCTTGATCCCCTACGCTACGAAGCATCAAAGTGAGCGTGGCCAAGGGGACCGGCAAAACTAAATGTCCCAACAGCTCTGGGCGCAAAGGATGCAACATTAACCATCCTAGTTGGTCGGGTTGAGGGCCTTGATGATGTGGCATGGAATGAGCCGACATAAAAATTCCTTTGCAAATGTAATTTGCAGTCGCTACCAAAAATTAAACGATGGTAGGTAGAGAAAATAATGCGAATGCAACCATCAAGAATTTTTTCTTTCTCTTGCATGATTAGAATGTACATAGTATATAGAGAAGGTGTTGTACTTCACCTATAATTCGATATCGAGAATTCACCGGAAATAAATGTTTTAGTATCCTCTGAATCCAAAAAGAAGCATTTTTAGGAAAATTTTCGTGTATATATATATATATATATATATATATATATATATATATATATATATATATATATTTAAGCTATCCGCCACCTGGAGTTTTGAGTATAAGCAAGACCGCTCTCAGGAAGGAAGGGGCTCCTAGCAGCTCCGCAAGGGCCAGCGCAAATTCCACCGTCCTACCGCAGCAATCAAAGTGCCGCCGCCTGGTTCTACAACCTTGAAGCTGATGAGGCAAAACAGAAGAATGTAAATGATGGGTACAGGAAATTTGTGGTAGAACCAACACAGCATTCGTCTAACGACCAGGGGAACCACGAAAACACCTTAGTCAAGCTGGCCGGCCCTACGATAATGGAATCCGGCACTTCCCAAATGCGAATCTTGCACATTACCGCGAATTCATTTCCCTCGGTGATAGAAAGGTAGAGGAAGACAGAAGGGTAGAAAGATCGAGCGAAAGACAAAAGTGGAGAGTTGGAGACGGATGGCGGAAGTAGGAATGCTAGAAGGAAGGGTGAGGGAGAGAAGCAATTTTGGTAGGTAACTTAATTCGCGAGTGAAGCTACAAGTTATTTTATTATTAGTATACGATGGTTCCACCACTTGATATTACTTCAATACGTGGGTAATTTTGTTATTTCGTCATTACAGCCACTTTGTGGTTACTTACTGGTATATTATAAACGTTTAGGGCCCTAAGCCGCAAAGCGTAGCCCAACATGGAGTGCCCTAAGCTGCAAAGCGAAACGGAGGGATATTTTTCATAAGTAGAGGAGTGTAGCAGTTGCGCCTAACAGAGCGTAGCCAAGGGATCTGTGAAGCTAAAACCCCAATGATCCCAAGAATCAGGCAAAACCTTGGCAATCTGGCGACTTTCACATCTGAACAGCTTAATGTTTTCAACACTTTCAAATTTGGATCGCCAGTAAAAGTCACTTAAACTACTTCTTAAGAGCGTTGTGGGTGTGCGTGTGTGTGTGCATGTGTGTGTGTGTAAGCGCGCGCGCCTGTACGTGTGCTGCAACCTTCGTATAACTTTACCGTTATTTTTAGCACATCTGTAGAACTAAATATGAGAAGAAGAAGAAGAAGAAGAAGAAGAAGAAAAACCTTTGTTATAAAAATATTTGGATAGTCGTTAGAGGTAAGAATGATTTGTCGAATATGTGGCGGTTATCATTGGAAGCCAAACATCAGTTTCCAACAACAGAAGACGTTTCAGCTGCAGAGACATATTTGAGTAATTGCTGGAGTGGTCACTGATGCGTCATTAAGAAAAGGATGCATGTTCGTTTGAATATGAACATCAGTCAACATGTCAGCTCCCTTTTCTCAACGCAGTGGGTGTCATCCATAAGAAAAGATGCTTATAGGAAGTTCTTCTTTGCCCTACTTTAGTAAGAATGCGAACAATGGCTATAAAATTAATTATCTTATGAGAAAACGCTTACTAAACGGCATTAGAATGCAATAAGACGTATTCATAAGACTTTAAAGCAGTTTCGATGTTCAGTATTTGCTTTTTAATCTGTAACTGATACTTCCGGAGTAAAATAGGCCGCTTTGGGTGTTCTGGAATGTACAGTTGAGATGTTTCTATCGGAAACAGCCTATTTTACATACCACTAATTATATTGTAAAGATTATGAACAAAATACGACCTGTAGACTAATGAGGCCAAATAATGGTTTCTGAAAAACTTCTGCATAATATCAATAAATGGCAGCATCTCCTTGATCGCAATGCTCTTTTGCAAAGTCGGGTTATCATAGCAAATCAAGAATAAGGAGTAGTGATACCCGTCTTCACGCTAAAAGGGACATAAAGAATAATAACCTGTTCTCTTGGTACCCTCATCTCAAAAAGAACACTGCAAATGTCAAATTTCGCATTACCTAAGTAGTAGTGGTAGTGGTATGGTAATGGTGGTAGTAGAAGTGGTGATATTGGTGGTGTGGTAGTGGTAGTAGTGCTATGGTAATGGTGGTAGTAGTGGTAGTGGTATCGGTAGTGGTAATTTATTGTGCCTTCCTTAGCTTTCTATTCTTTGTTTCTTTTCTTCAACATCCGGTATATTCACTTTTCCCTTAATTCGTCTGGTAGTAGAATTCAACCGCGTCTAATTGTTCATTTTATCTTTTCTTCTATGACATACAAGAGGCAATTTCTTCTTAGAAATTGCTCTATCCAGTATTTCTTCTTCCTGCGGATTATTAATAAGGTTGCTTTCTTCTCACCCACTCTACTAGGGATCTTTTCATTTGTGATCATGTCTGTCCACTTTATATTTTCTATTCGTCTCCTAAACCAGGTCTCAAAACTCTACAAATATTTCTGTTCCATTTTCCTCAAAGCCCACGTCTCTGATCTATAGCTATTATACATATATGTATTTAATGCTCAATATCATATTAATCTTTATACTGTCACTACTGCTATATACGTATTACTATAACTATTGTGACTGGCAGTAATGGTGCCACTGATACCTGAAGAAAATGCATATGGCTCCCAAACCTCGGTAGGCGTCGATTAGAGCAGTGAATGAGGCGCTGAAGAGAAATACCGTGGAGAATATGCTGTAAAAATAATTTTTGTTTGTGACGAATCTGTCAATTTCCAGAATCATATCAGTGTGCCGAAATTTCGTCCCGTTGAGTTCTTTTACTTTCTAGCAAGTCCACTGACTGTTGGTTTTGAACACACTTAAACCCATCGGCATGGGCTGGATTTTGAATCCAGAGCTTGGCACCAAAAAATCAGTGCCTAACCAACCGAGCCACTCAGAGCGATGGAGAATCCTAATGAATTTGCAGTGGGTATGGGTATTACTGGTTTGGGAACCACAATAGGTTCTTGACCTTCCCGCATACGACAGAAGTTGTCGTTGTGGAAGTTCAGTGTGCCTGACAGGTACATGTCCATGTATGACGTAGCCTATTAGAGGCACTGTCGGGCCATGACAGGGATCCAACTGGAAAGCCGTCATAGCAGATTCTAAGACCGTGTATTAAAATTTGGCTTTCTTTGTTTATAATTTCTTTCTGCATTTGGACGAATGCATGCCTATATAAATAAGTAAACACTTAAATTACCTTAACCAATAAGGTAGAAATAAAAATGTATTAAACATGTAGGATGCAATTAAAACCATTGTCATGCAGTTGGACATGTGTAAGGGAGAGTTACAAGGGGGGATATACGTATTATTTTTCCTCTTTGCAATCCTCCCAAAATACAAATAACAACATGGGATTTAATATATATGTCTGTATAGATTTTCCCTTACTAGAAATTTTAAAGAGTAAATAAATTACCGGGAAATAATTTTCACCCTTTTGTAAATCCTATGCATGTTGAACCTGCAAGGGTAAGCCTGGATTTGAAGCTGCAATTAATATCCGTAACAAATGATACGTTTTTTAGTACCTGTACAACATTAAACACAGTGTTGATCTATTTAAACAGTTATCAGGTTTTAAAACAGCGGCATTAAAATGCTTTTTAGTTAAAACGTTGGCTATGTGTGCTTCTACATATTTTTATGAGGAATTGTTTCCACAAGTAAATTATGCCAAGCCAAAATGTAAATCTCATTTGCCTGTCAAACTTCTGTTCACGCAGTTGAAAATATCTCTGTAGATGGTAGCCCAGATTTAAAAAACACTTGTAAATGTAGAAGGATGTGATTAAAATACAATGTTTTTGTATTATTTTACTGTAGCCGAAGCTGTTTACAAAAGAATTCCGTACTATGCATCTAAGAATCAGCAAATGCCACTGCCCCAGTATCGTTTCTTCATTTACCGGTTCGTTTTAAACTGTGGACTGGAAATGTGTCCGGTGGTTCGGGGCTTGCTGATAGCTGGTTTCCGTTGTCCTCCGTGGTCTAGGGGTAACATGCTAGCCTCCCGTTCTCAAGGAAGGGTTTAAACCCGGCGGAGGGCGATGGATTTTTTCGGGTATTAGGATCCTTAGCATGGCTTCCTTCGGAAGGGAGGTAAAGCTGTTAAACCCATGTCGTAGATTTACTGATCGTAAAAGAACCTCAAGCCTGATAAAGAGGTCTCTGAGCAATTTTTAGCTGTTTTTTAAGCCCAATGTAAAATGGCTGGGAACTGAGCAGTTAAAGGATGTCTCCATAAATAAAACTTATTTTAATTTTTACCTGGTCTGCGGGTTCTTTGATATCCCGTTTAACTTTAAACATTATTTTTAAAAACGTTGCCCTGAAAGAAACCATGGAATGTGATTAAGAAGAGTATTTGAAGCTTTGTAATAATTATGAACATTACCTCAGATTTGTTTTGTGTTGCGTTATGCTAGGAGAAAACCAAATAATAATAATAATAATAATAATAATAATAATAATAATAAATGTATAACCACTTCAAAATGTAAAAAGCACTCGTATTGAAAAAAAGAAACGCTCAAACTAAAGACGAGGAATATTTCGGAAATGGCTTGATGCCACAGAAAATTTATTTGAAATAGATTGTACGTTGTATAGTTACACTTATGTACTTTCTCTAGCATGCATGTACAATTTACATAGTAGGCAGAAAAGGTATTGTATTCCATCCAAAATTTCAGTCCCGAGATTTCATCGGAAATGCATGCTTTGAGGACCCATGAATAAAATAATTTTTTTTAGAAAGATCCACTTGTATCATCAGTAGGTATGTGTTTGTGGGTAGCATAACTAAAAAAATCTGATCTGTTCCATTCACAATATTTCTCTACATCTCAGAAACATATTGTTTAAAAGATAATTCTTATATCTACTTTAGGCTAATCGAGATCAACATTAGCAGAAATGGTTCTTATTACTTAGTCCCTTACAAGTAGAACGGCAATAAGGGAGTACCTTAGGCTAAAGCGATAGTCAACTCTTTTAAAAGCTAGTTGCTAGTGATGGAAATTTTCTTACCACTGCCAGAATTTGACAAATTTCCTGTATGAGAAAAGTTCAAGTATTTTGAAAGTAAAACCAATACTATGTAATATTGTGGAGTAATTTTTTGTCTATCTCTTTCGGTTTACCATTTATGGAAAATTAAGCAAAATTCATCCAGAATGAAGAGCTATTTAGAGGCTCTTTCCAGAAAATTCAAGATATACATTTTGTTTGTAATGTAAATATCTTTAACTATGGAATATTAATCAAAATGGTTAGAACCATTTTTGAGGAAAACAAACTTTTCAAAAAGTTTCCATGTGAAGGGTAGTTTGGGGCGTGGGAATTTTTCTGAAAATCTTCATTTCGTTTTTGAGTTACTCTGTCCAAAGGCACACAAGCACACACAGGTACATAGACACACTGACCTTTTCCTAAAATGTCTTAATTCAAAGGCCCTCAAAACAGGCATTTCCGGTGAAATCTCGGTATAGAATTTTTGCCTGGAATACAATACTTCTCTATACACTATGTACAATAGTACGTGTAGAGAAGACAAAATCGATATGTCAGATAAATACCAAACTTGGTATTTGTGTTTATTATCTTCCAAGGATGCAACACAAGGATTTTCAAGAAAGTTCTACACGCCAAACCACCCTTTGCATAAAAAAAATCGAAATTTTTAATTTTATCAAAACATCTCTAACAATGTTGATTAAATGCCGTATATTAAAGGCATTTACATGACACATAATATGCATATCTTGCGTTTCCTGGGAATAGACTTTGAAGATAACTTTTGCGTAACTGTTAAATCGTCAGAGATAATCAAAAGCTTAAACACAGCAGCTGTTGAACTCATCAAAACACACAATTTACGTCATATACATATGTATTGTGGAACTAACCATTTCCGATATATTCCTAGTTATTGATTATCATTTAAAATGATATAGTTTTCTCAAACTGTAATTCGCAATCCACGTATCTTTTGTATGACTCCTGGCCATAGAAAGAAAACTGAATTTCAATGCCAAAAGCATAGGGACAACTTTTAAAAGGTTTGACTATTGCCTTAGGCTTGTTTCTTCCCATATTTCCCTTCTGCTTTGCCTGTCTCATATAGTTTTCCAGTTAAAACTTTGAAATTACTTTGCAAACTTTTACCAGAACTTCCAAGATATAAATGTTGTCATGTAAACATTCTAATCAACATTATTAGAGACATCAGGGCAATATCTGGTAGAGAAAATCTGTGCATCATATTTTTTGGTAAATACTGAACATAAACTCCAAATTTGGTGTTTTTAGGACACTGCGCACACACAACACATGTGCATACACATCACTCATGAAACTTTTATAAAATGCTTGTTATTCATGGACCTCAAAACTTTTATTTCCAGTGCAACATCCCTAGAATTTTTGGATTTACAATATCTCATATACCTACTAGCTAAGTGGTAGAGAAAGTAATATAAAGGTAGCAGAATCCGGCAAAGTATTTAGAAGTGGAAACCCACTCGATCTTTATCAATGTATTCTCCCCCCCCCCTTTTTTTTTTCCTTTTTCTTCCAAGTACAACCTCATTCTTCCGCTTACTTCTGCAATTTTGAGAAGCAGCCGCTATGCTAGTAGCAGCTTTTAAACATTTGAATCACCTAATTATTTTCATATATAGTATGTAAGTTTCATTTAAATAGAAAGGTGTATAGTTTTATTCTTTTTTGAGAACAGAACACAAGTCCAGTAAAATTAAAGTGAAAAAAAAGGACACAGGCAATGAACAGCAAAGGTTCGATCACTAGAATAACAAAGAGCAGTAAAGAACGCCAACCTCAATCATTTCCCTTAGGAGCTGAATAAGAAATGGAACACAAAGGACGGACCTGGAGGATTTGAAGTGGGTTAATCTCTCTCAAACGGTGCATTTGATAGCAGATGGTCTTGAGGTAGTTGACTGCGAATCCTGGTGGGGAGTAAATAGCCCGCCGAGAGAAAGGGGTGCTTCTCCGGAGACGTTCGGAAGTTAATGAAGGAATCTTTTAGTCTGTTTACGGATGAACTGTTGAAAACTGAGAGGTTCAAGTTCACTGTGTAGCGCGTGTTGTGAATAAATTACAGTAGCACCATTCAGAATGAAAATTATTTGTAAACGTATTGTATACTTAAAAATAGATGCTATATATTGTAATGGAAGCGTTTACATTGAATCACTTGATCATAAAAGTAAATATTGAATTACATTAAATTTAGTAGCTTATAAGATCCAAGCTTAAGTTTAGGTCCACGTCAAACATAAGAAACTAGCCAATTAAAGACCGAGTCTCACCAGATGATTATTCTACCATCTCACACAAGACTTTACATCGTCATGTTGACTTGCTGTCTATCTGTGTAAGAGCACGAGTTAGAAAATACACTTGGATACCTATAAAATTAAAAAAAAAAAAAGTGGTTATGTTAGTTTTGTGAGTTTTATGCCCCATAAACTGTTGTCCATTTTGATTTTCTATAGTTTTCTATTTCCTGCGTTAACGTGCGGTTTCGTTTGATAACTGATACACGGACGGAATCAGCAGGTAGAAAACAAACATCCTGCTGTCGCTACTGCCACCACCGCAACGTGCCAAGTTTATTTCATTTCGAAATATATTGTTTACCGCTACTGCTCTTATCGTCACTGTATATATTAATAATAAGGTATCGTCTTCATTAAACCTGTTAAAATATCCCAGTTCATTTTCCCACACGTTTTACACTATTAGTCGGTATTCTTGTTAATTTTAATTACACCTTCTCGAAGAGCTTGGCATGCACTTACACTGAAAGATGGCGTCAGAATATGGTTCCTTGAATGGCCAAATTGAACGTTAAAAATGCAATGGTAATGTGGAAGGCTGTGTTATCTTGAGAAATTGCTGTTTCATCACTCACTCTTAATGTTTGTCTCTAGATGGGAGTAAATTTTTTTTTGGTAGTGCTTAACGCCCGCTTTAACTACTTATGGTACCACAGGCGGTGACACTGATGATACATGAATGATGATGAGCACCGGTGGAATGTGATGGCGGGGGAAACCGGAGTACCCGTAGAAAACCCGCCCCAGCGCCGCTTTGTCCACCACAAATCTCACATGCGGTCGCCTGGGATGGAACCTAGGCCATCTAGGTGAGAGGCGAACGGTATAACCAGTCGACCACAGCGCGGCCCTTTTCAATCATCGTGGATGTCAAACCACGTTTCTTCCAAGTATATCATGAGATCGAGACACTATCATGACTTTCCTTAAAAACTTATAATGATATAACACTATTCGCAGCGATTCCGATTCCATGGTCATTCTTTTACAATTCAGCATTCTTGAAAGGTAGGAAGAGTTCATTTTGAAAACAGTTTATAGATTTCCAGACGAATGGCGTCACACATAGCATTATCGATCCTTCAAACCTTTTATTTTACTTCTTAGCTTTTGTGGAAATTTCGGGTATCGCTTTACAATATTACTTTCTCTCTGTACAAACAAATTTTTGCCTTTTCTGTAATGAGGCCTTCAATTAATTTAATTTTAACAGCATGATCATAAAGGCTGCAAACCGATTTTTGAGGTCGTTCGCTTAGAGTACCTGTAATTTTCCCCTTGGAGCCTGTTACACACGTTTAAAAGGTTTGTTAATTGTAAACTTTATAATTTCTAGAAAATCTGTTTCACAATAGAAGTTTTTAAAATTAATCTTTACAAAGAAACAAGTGCCATTTTACTAGTGCCATTTTATTGAGTTTACAAGTGTTTTGTTTCACAATCAAAGATTAATTCCATACATTTGTAATTTGTGTTTGTGAAGTAAGCAGATTATCTACAAAGGGCGTAAGTTTTGTACAGTAACCTATATTTTATTATTTGTGAGCAAAAATGCAGAGAACAGGATACAATTAATATGCAACAGTATATCTGAAATCTGCATAATATGTTATTTAGCAGAAGATCCAGTGATTTAGATAATGATGAAATCATGCAAGGGAAGGTGGAAGACACAAACATTATAGGCTCAAAATTAGTAACGGTTTACATCCCTATATGAACAAAAGGAGAGATTACAGACGGTCCTTTTACAAAGGAATCATTATTGCAAGACACATTCAGCATGCAACAGGTATAAGTGGAGCTCTAACCTCAAAACAACAGCTGTGTGTGTTGCTTTGCACTGGATGGGAACTGGCTGTTAATTTTATACAGTTGCAGACATGCATGGAGTTTTTAAGGCTTCAGTATGTAGAAGTGTGCAGAGTGTATCCTGCGTTGGCACTTACAAGTTACATTCGCGTAGTGTCCCACCAATGCTACATAAAATTAATTACGATCGAAATATTAATTAATAAGTCAGCTGTAATCAATAATTACTGCACCAATTTACCTACCCATAGCGCTAATTACTCATGTAGGTGGACCTTATAGATAGTGGCGTAATAATGAATAGGACAGGAAACACAGGCATAACTTAATGAGTATCCTATTCCATTTACCTGTACATACCTATTATTAAGCATGCTTGTGGGTCTTAGTGTAGAAATCTGCTGAACAAATATGTTATCGACAATATGCGCATCGGATAAATGATGCAGTTTGAGCAACTTCCGAACTCCAAATAACAATGCGCATATTGTTGTTTACATTTGTATTGAACAGATTTGTACATCAAGACTCACAAACATACTTAATAATATGCACGTAAAGCTAACTAGAATAGAATATTCATTATGCTATACCTGTGTTTCCTGTCCTATTCATTATTAAGCAACTATCTATAACACTGGCCAAGATGTGCAATTACCTCTATGGGCAGCTAACAGTGGTGCAGTAACAACTGATTACATCTGACGTTCCCATCGTGATTAATTTTATTTCAATATCAGTTAATCTCTTCGCCAATGTACCTTATTAGACGAATCTACGCAATGTATGGCGTAATAGTCCACATTCTGCAAACGACCAATAAAATCATAGGTCATCAGCGCAGCCAATATATTATAATGCGTGACTTTCTAATTGCCTGCTGTTAATATTTCATATCTTTGTATTTTCAAATACGACTAAACAGCTTTATATAGTGCAATTCATATTAAAAAAAACACACACATACAAAAAACTTATTGAATGTGCTGGATGAGTGCAGATTTAAATTATATTTTTTAAATTCTTTATTTATAGTCGCCTAACTACTAGGTCTTTTAGCGAATTTTCATTTACAAAGTGGGTTTTTACAGCATAAACTTAAATAAATAATACAATAATAATTACATTAGGATTATTAACAATAAACAAGCAACAAGATAGGATCTTAAATGTCTGAACATGAATAATAACAGAGTCACGATTACAGTAGAATTTGTAACTATGAGAGTAAACCGTGGTAGGTTTAAACAATATAACAAAATGCGGTCAATTAATAACAATAAGTGTGTGGCAAGATAAGATTTAAACAAAATGAACATTAAGTACTATAACATAATCATAGTGAAAACAACATTTGTAACAATGTTGTCTTATTAATCAATAGATTAATATCTTCCAATTAACAACAACAATTATAGGTTATATCAACCGTTTATGAAAATTAATTTTTTATAACATTTTGTACAAAGAGATATCTTTTAAAAATTGTAAGATTCGTGGAATCATGTAGATTACGTTGAGAGCAGTAAGATCTTCTGGAATTTGATTCTTCAGTCTCCATCTGTGGTATAGGGTACATTTTGAGATGATGTGGATGGTAGTTAAACTTGTTTGGCATCTATCACATTTCGGAGCCTGTTCTTTAGAGAGCAGGAAGCTGTGTGTGAGATTGCTGTGGCCAGTTCTAACCCTGGTGATGACAATTTGATCTTGACGTTTTAAATTATTCAGAGTGATTTTCTTTTCAGGGTTGGGTAAAATAACGTGAAGTTTACTGGTGGGATTGTTTGACCATTGATGGAACCATTTGGCTTTTATTTTCCTGTTTACTTATTTAATGTAACCTTGATGAGTTGTAGGTATTGAACTATTTTGAGGGTGTTTAGTGGCTTCAAGTGCTTCGCAATCAGCTTTCTCGTTACCTTCTATTTGTTTGTGTGAAGGCACCCACGTTAGAACTATTTGTTCTCCTTTGTTTGATGCTTTTAAGTATGTTAATATTACTTCTTGCACTAGAGCATTTGCATTTGTTTTCCTTTGTATGGCTAATAGTGCACTCAGTGAATCGGTAAATAGTATAAATTTATTTGATTCTGTTTCTTCAGCTATGTAGTGAAGACTTTGCTTTATAGCAAATAATTCACACGAGAAGATGGAGTAATAGTTAGGTAGTGTGTGTTTTAGGGTGTGTCCTGAAAGTACTATTGCACAACCTCTATTTGTATCTATTGCTGAACCATCGGTGTAACAGTTTTCGTATTCCGAGTATTTTTCTTGGATCTCCGTGAACATTTTTGAAAGAATATGTTGTTGCTTTCAGATTTGCCCTACTTAAGCATTTGTAAATTAACAACTGGTGATGGAAGCTTTCAGGGAGCCACGTCTAGTACATCTCGTCTTACAGTTATTTGGGGAGGTTCCAGGGCATATTCTTGTAGGTAACTTGCAATTCTTGCGAAGAAGGCGGGGTAACGATGTTTCTTTTGGTTTATTTCTTTTAGTTTTGGAATACAAACTTATACATGTAGGAAGTTGGGTTTGCAGCAATCTTCATAGCATGAGATAAACTTAGATATTTCCTCCTATTTTCGAGTGGTAATTCATCCGCTTCTATTTGTAGACTGGTAGAGGGACTTGTTCGAAAGGCTCCAAGTGCTATTCTAAGACCACTTGTTTGTATAGTATCTAGCATTTTAAGAGCTGTTGGTGATGCTGAATTGTAGAGGATCGATCCGTAATCTAATTTTGATCTTACAATTGTTCTGTAAGCTGTCAGTAGCACTTTTAGATCAGTGCCCCAGTTTTTAGCTGTCAAGGATTTCAATACAGCAATTTTCCGGATACAATCAGATTTTAGTCTTTTAAGATGATTAATCTAATGTCAGTTTATTGTCTAATGTCATTCCAGCTCTTTAACGGAATTTACCGTTTCAATCTTGTGATTATTTATATACAGCTGAGGACCATTCTCAATTTTATTTTTGGAGAATGTAATACATTTAGTTTTCTTTATTGAAAATCTAAACCCTATATATTCAGCCAATTTTTGAAGAGATAGTAAAGTATATTGTGGGATGTCTTTGTTGGTTTTAGGATTTTTGCCTTTACAGAATATACTCAAGTCATCTGCAAACAAACAACCTTTGACTGGTAATTTAATACATGTTGTTACGCTATTCAGAATGGTTAAAAATAGAGTAACACTAAGGGAAGAACCTTGTGGTATTCCATTTTTTAAAGTCTGGGATACTGTCATATTAGTTTTTACTTATATTCGTCTTCCATTAAGGAAGTTATGTATGAAGGCGATCATATTGCCAGTGATTTGGTTTGCTAAGAGAATCTGTACCACCTTTTTTCTGTATATTGTGTCGTAAGCTTTCTCTATATCAAGACTAGCTAGAGTGCATTGTTGTGATTTGTTGAATGTGTCCATAACTTTTGATTCTAGTGTTATTAGGCAGTCCATTGGGGAATGGTATTGTCGGAAACCATGTTGTATAGGGATGAAAAACATCATGTGTTCCAGTGTCCAACGCAGTCTCCTCTCCACAATTTTTTCTAGTAGTTTACTCATTGTGCAACTAAGGGTAATAAGACGATAGCCTTCAGGTAGAGTGGGATCATTGTTTGGTTTAGGTATAGCTATTATGTAGGATTTTTTCCAGCTTGTAGGACATACTTGTTGTGTCCATATATAATTGAACAATTTTTGTAGGTACAATAAGCCATTGTTAGATAGTTGTTTTAGCATCATGTAAGGGATATTATCCGGTCCTGGGGTGTAAGAGTTGCAGATATGTAGGGTTTCTTGTATATCAGTTATAGTGATCTTTTCATTGTAATCTTGGTCAATTATTTTGGTCGCTCTTCTTAAATTTGATTTAACCCGCTTTGTAGCATCCTGAAGCTTTATAAAATCTTCTCCATGATGACTGCCATATGAAATTTCAGCAAAATATTTGCAAAAAATGTCGGATATTTGTTTAGGGTCGCTGGTTAATTTATTTGTGGTTTTATCCCATAGATAAGATATGGATAGTTTCCTATTGTTTCCATTTATTTTTCTTATTTTGTTCCAAATAATGTTTGGGGGAGTTTTTTTATTCATTGAGGATACAAATTTGATCCAGGAAACCCTTTTACTTTCTTTTATAACGTGACGTGCCTTAGCCCTAACTTTTTGGAATTGCATTTTATTTTCCATTGTTGGATGCTTCTTAAATTTGAAATAGTGAATATTTTTGTTTTTTATTGCCCTCTTGCAGTTTTCATTCCACCAAGGAACTCTTTGGTTCCGTATCTTAATAGTTTTGGTTTTGGGTATGTTAATTTCTACACTTATAAATATTACTTCAGTGAAGTCTTCAACGGCGTTATCAATGTTTACAGAGTTATAATCTTCGAATTGATTTAAGGAGACTACGGCAACGTCTATTAATTTTTTATATTTAGGCATGTCAGCTTGATTCATTTTCCATCTTGGGGATGCTGTAGAGTACGTCAATTGTAATGGGAAAGTGATCACTTCCATGTAATACAGAGTTAACTGACCAATTAAGCGTATGTGCGATTAGCTAGTGTTAGATCAATAGTACTGAAAGATCCAAACCTTGTGGGTTGGAATGTATTAATAATAATTAGGTCATTTTTCTGTATTAATGCCTGTATTATTTTACCTCTTTGATTAGTGGATTTAAATCCCCATATTACGTTGTGTCTATTAAAGTCTCCCAACAATATAAATGGTGGAGGAAGTTGGTTTCAGAGTAATTGAAGTTTATTAAGATCTAAATTCATGCTGTTAGGTAAGTATATGTTATATATGCATATAGGATTTGGTAATAAAACTGTCAATGTTATCGCTTCCATTGTTGTATTCAAGTTAATTTCTTTGTGGGATAACTTATCTCTAATAAAAGTGATTACACCTCCACTTGCGCGACCCGCAATAACTCAGTTTTATTATAAGCAAAATAAAGCCTAATATTTGGAGCAAAATTGCCTTTAAAGTTAGTTTCTTATAAACATACTATTTTGGGTCTATATTTATTGATAAGAATATTAAAATATTCTATTTTTCCACAGTATTCTTGAATATTCCACTGGAAAATTCTACTTTTCATCATATCTAAGTAGTGATATGGGAAGGGATTTCAACAGGGGCTGATGGTTTACTGTTAGATTTCTGTATATCATAAAGCAGTTTGTTTTCTATGCGAGTGAATCTATTCTTGAGCGATTTGTTGTTAAGTAAGGGATGGATTCTTTTAATGGTGTCTAAAAGACCGTGTTAATCTTCTGTGTAGTTCAGTGCTACCGATACTACATCAGGTACACCTACAGTGTTTTCCAGAAACATTTTTAATTGGTCATAGTTACCGGGGGAGCTCTGTATTGTTTCTAGGATTGTTGACAACTGATCATTAATCAATGTCGGATTTCTTGGATTTTTTTGGAATATGTTTGGTTTTTGGTATTCTTTGTCACGCTTTGAAATGGAAATTTGACATATTGCGCATAATGTTTATGTTTGTAAATTATACATCTCGAGCTGTAAAATTTCTCTAACTTTACAAGTTAACAAACGTTTATTATGAGAGTTTACAAGCATTTGTAACATTTCCATCTGTAAATTGTTAATGTGTAATTGTAAACATTGTGAAACAGGTCGCATCTTCTTGAATAAAGGGAACCTCTAACTGCCCTCGTGTTCCTCTACGCCTCCACATTATTTCAGCACTAGTCGAAGTTTAGCAAATACGCATAGCCAGTCAATATCACCTACTCCACGTGAGTAGAATTGCAGTTGTCCCTGCACAACAGGTACGCTACCATTAGTTACAAGAGGAACACCATTGGACAAACGCTAAAGCTGTTGCTGAGCTTTATATATATATACATACACACACACACACACACACACACACACACACGTACCTTTTTCGTCGTGAGTACTGTCGGTGGTCGGTGGTCGCAGGCGCTAGTCTTTTGCTTAAGTTGTACGTCACTATGTTCCTGCGTTTTACTTACTTGGCCACGTGTGTGCAATACATATAAAAGGCAGTGAAATTATTGTATTCCAGCCCAAAAATTGATGCCAAAATTTCTCGAAAATGCATGTTTTTAGACACCTGAATCCAAGAATATAATTTTAAGAAGAAGGTCCGCATGTGCATGCGTGTGTATGGATATGTGTGCTTGTATGCTTTGAACAGCATAACTCAAAAACGAAAAGTCCGTTGAATACCACAGTTGATATTAAAGTTCAGCATTTTCCAAGATTACGACAGGAGGATTTTAAAAAAGTTCCCATCCAAACAAACCTTTACGTGGATTATTTTTCTGAAAATATTGATTTTCTCAAAATGGTTCTACAGATTTTAATTAAGATAAGATATGTTTAAGATATTTTATGGTAAATGAAATGTGTATCTTGAATTTCCTGGGAACAGTCTCTGAAGACTCTTCATTCTGGATGACTATTGTAGAAGTGGTAAACTGTAAGGGGTAGACAAAGGTTACTACACAAAAAAAGTGGATCTTGTTGAAGCGTACAATTTATCATGCACATTTTTGTAGGGTTAACCATTTACGAGGTATTCCTTCATATACTTTTAAATTTCAAAGTACTTTAACTCCTTTCAAATGAGAGTCTTCATTCCTTTCATATCTCTTTTGTTTTACTTCTGGCTATGCAATGAGAACTGCTTTCAATTGTATCACAGAATTATCAGGTTCTAAAAGATTTGACTATCGCTTTAGCCTAGTGTATTCCTTTGTTTAGCTCTACTTACAGGGGAGAAAGTAATAAACCGTTTGTGCTAATGGTTATCTCGATTAGCGAGATGTGGATAAAGGAATAAGCTTTTGTAAGTTCAGTTGGCTTGCAGAGCAAGTAAAGACAGTCATGTGAATGTGACAAATAAGACTTGTTTGATTGTGAATGGCCCAATTTGGATCATTTCTTCTTAGAGAGATTGTAATCCTTAGGTTTACCCTTCTCTTTACGATTCTTTTTAATTGCCATCATCTTCTTAATTTTTGATGTTGAAATTGCATTAATCCTACCAATAAATATTATTTTAACTAGTTCAAATATAAAAATATAAATAATTACAAGAATTTTATTCTTATTAATTTTAACAATTGGGCTCTACCATGAATGAAATCAAGGATCTCTAGCACCCTACAAGTGGACGGTGTAGGTCAACAAAGGTCTTATAAGAAAGGTGTAAAGTATAACGGTGATAGTCAAGGCCCGGATTCTGATGACGTGTCACCTTTTAAGGCAGCGCATTTATGGAAAATCCAAAGTGTACCGTTTTCTCCATATTGCTTTGATTTTTTACCTTATACTAAGGACATAAACCAGTACACAAGGACTGTAATGTGATGGGTCAACCTGTTGTTAAAATATTAATGTTTTACTTATAATATTAATTAATCACTCACGGATTATACTGTACATTCACTATAGTTATATAGAGTGCTTCTTGGACCTATGATTTATTGCATCACTCTCAAATGTCTAATTTCTTCATAATATACAATTAGAGAAATTATTGTTCCTGCAGGTCTTAATTTTCATTAGTTTAAGAGAACAACTTTTCTGTGTATATATTTTTTAATTATTCAACTTATTCAATGTGAGATATGAAAATAATTTAAACTGAATTATTTAATATTTTAAACTAGTGTGCATTACATTTTAAATCCAATTCTGGAAGCTAACCTGAAAATTTCAAGCTATTGAGTTATATATGTGGTCCAAGGAACATTTTGAATGTTGAATAATGCTGAAAGGAAGAAATTGGGAAAACTGAATGAAGTTTAATGTAGTGCTTTACCTAAATGATAAATGACCGATTAGATAGGCTTTTGTGATTTTAAAATTTTGACATTAAAAATTATACCACGAAAATACAAGTTATAAGTATAATAAAATTTAAAAAGTCAACATGTTTTACCAAAATTCACCGATGCATTGCCTTAATTGTTGCACCATTGCCATTTGTAATTTGTATAATATACATCCTTATCATATGTACCATATTATGAAAATGCTCTTTTTTCTATTTATGCAAATTTCTTTATTTAGGATATGTAGGTCAATATCCCATAATTTCTTGCCCTTTGCATTGTCTTTATTTTGTCATGTTCTTGTGTACATCATGGCTCATAAAACTAATTATAGTATTTACATTTCTAAAGTAGGTAATCTTTCAAATATCACAAATGTTACTAATCGAAATATGAGAAATAAGCGTAAATTGTACCTATAGCATATCCACGGAAAAATAATGCTTCTTAATGATTAATCTGGAAAGGATTGCTTGTGAGTGGCGGAGTGGCTATTTTCAAGAGAGCAGTTATACCTGGTGGCTCAACAGCGCCGTACTTAAGGTTAGTAGATAACCCTTCGTGAGTTTAAAGAATTGCAGAGCTCAACGGGGCAGATTTAGGAAACATCGCTCAGTGACGGTGATAGTGCGGGAGATCTGCGTTCTATTCCTTTTGCGATTAGGGGAAATAATGAGGCATTCTCGCTCATTGAGAGGAGTTCACAAGTTTGTACTAGCGTCCGAAATCTCGTATACAGAAAGAATGCAAACAGATTTAAAAGGTGGCCGATTGGTTAGACCACTCGCCTATCAACTAGACGGCCCGAGTTCGATCCCAAGTGACTGCATGTGGGATTTGTGGTGCACAAAGCGGCGCAGGGGCAGGTTTTCTCCATGTTCTCCGGTTTCCCCCGCCATCGCATTCCACCTGTGCTCCACTATCATTCCATGTATCACCAGTGTCATCGCCTGCGGTGCCACAAGTAGTAAAAGTGAGCGTTAAACACTACCAAAAAAAAAAAGATTGAAAAGGTTAACATGTTTTCCACTTCAGTTACAGACCCTTTATTTTGAGAGAACAAAGCCTCCTATTAGTTTGGGAATTAATGAAAAAGTCTTTACTTCATCTATAAGTATCCGGCAACAGCTAGTAGTATAATTGTGTATACGCTGTTATTATTTAACATTTTTTTTATATTGCTTTTACTACTTGAGACACCGCAGGCGAGACTGATGATAAATAAAATGAAGATGGAACACCCGTGGAAGGCAATGGCGGTGGAAACCGGAGAACCCGGAGAAAACCCGCCCTTGTGCCGCTTTGTCCCCGACAGATCTCACATGCGGTCGCATGGGATATAGGTGAGAGGCGAGTTGTCTAACCACTCGGCCATGGCACAGCCCTTTATTTAACATTGGAGACTAGACCCACTGTAGGGACAAATCAAAACATTAAGGCGCCATAACAAAAAACATGCATGGGAGTAGGTGGTGTTTAACTTTATTATTATTATTATTATTATTATTATTATTATTATTATTATTATTATTATTATTATTATTATTATTATTATTAACACTAACCCAATAAGCAGAGCAATTCGAAATACGAGAGCCTCTTACCGAAAATTTGTAAATATGACTGAGCGGTGTTCACTTGATTTTGCCACGTTGAGCTCTATAATTTTTTGACGCTCGAAGGGTTATCTAAGGTGAAATACGGCGCTGTTGGGCCATCTGGTAATTGTGTTTATGAGTTTGTGACCAAAACTGGGAACGAGATAGGCCAGTTTTTCCTTTTTTGCTTCAATATATATATATATATATATATATATATGGTAATGTACTTATTCTTGTGTCGTGCCAGAGGCTGTAAAATCCTCTTCATTCGTTAAGAAGTTTCCATAGTTTGAGTAGTCAAAAGAGATAATACTTCAGCTTTGTGTATCCTGCTTCAAATACATTTTCTTAAAATTCTTTCAAGAATGTGGAACAAATTTTGTTTGTATTAATTCTCTAAATTGTCATATTATTCTTATAACTATTTTTCTTCTTGCATAGTAGTTATATCCTTGTATAAATTATTGTATAGCCTTCTGTGTACTAATTTTAATAGAGTAAGTGAAATCAATTTAAGGGCATATTAGCAATTTGTATGTAATTTAAATGTTGCACTAGATAGGACTTAATAAAGAAATCAAATATTTAGAAAGAAATTAATACGTATAAATTATATTATAAAACGAAAGAAAATGATCTCTCTTTTATCTACATAATACTAATCAAGATAAATATTGCCAGCAACACTCATAGTACTTAGTTCCTTATAAGTAGAAGGGAAATAAGAGAATACACTAGATTAAAGCGAGTAAAATATTTTAAAATCATTACTATGTGATTGTCTTTGAAATTCGGTTCTCTTTCCGTGGCCAGGAGTAAAACAAAGAGACTTGGAACAAAGAGCACTCACCGTTTGAGAAACCTTTAAGTGTTTTCAAATTGAAACAAATAACGACGAGTATTTCGGAAATGGTTAGCTCTACATAACAAATATTGTATATGATATTGTTTTAACAGGATCTACAGTTTGTGTGCAGCAACCTGTTGTCTCCTTATGATTTACTAGTTACGCAAAAGTCATTCAGATTGAAGAGATGTTCCGAAGAGATTTAGGATATATATTTTGTTGCCATGTAAATATCTTTAGTATACGTATTTTAATTAAGATTCGTTAGGGTTATTTTTGAGAAAATCATAAATTTCCAAAATTTCATCCATATAAAGGGTAGTTTGAGGTCGGAGGATTTTTCCTGAAAATCTTCGTGTTGTCTCCTTGGAAGACCCTGAACTTAAATATCAAGTTTGGTATTTAACCATCCTTTCGTTTTTTAGCTATGCTGTCCTTCGACACACACATACACAGATACACACATACTTACGTACATATAAGTAGATACACACATACATCATTCATACAAACATACAAAGCCTGCCTGCCTACACACATACACATACGGATTTTTTTTCTAATTTTTTTAGGATTCAGGGACCCTACAAACATGTAATTTTTGTATCGATTTTGTGGGTGGAAGCAATACCTTCCATATCTACTATGTGCCGTACAATGTTAATACTTGCTAGAGAAATTAAAAGAGGACACGTTGTACGGTCCAGAAAGAGATGGAAATAAACTGAAGAATGGGATAACAGAACAGGTGGACTGCTTAATCCTTTAAGTGAAGAGGAAGAACTTCTAAAACTTTTTAGCCATTTTATGCCGTTTTTCGAACATTTTAGGTCATCATAATCCGGACCATGGTGAAATTCCTTCTAAGAAAAGATTTTCTTTTCATCGAAGTGTATAGTTTAGACGGTGTATACAGTGGAATTCTTATTAAAGGAACACGGTTTATCTCTTTCATGTAACCCATTTAACGCATGATTCTCTGCTTCTCTCTGACCCCTCTTGCAGGGAAGAAATGCGCCCGCTTTACCTTCGACATACAGCACGTGAGTACTTCTTTGAAAGGTAACAGTTAGTCGAAACAACCAACCACTTCTTGGCCTGTTATTTTTACAGAAATGCCATTCCACAAACACGCAAGGGGCCTTGCACCTTCGGCATAAGGAAGGCTGTCGTGTTGTGTGCAAACGCCACGGCTGCAATTACCGACGTATAATCGCTTCCTTTTACATACCAGTTTTCATATAAGTGCATGCGGTTAACAGAGCCCGGAATTCAACAGAGAACCTACCACACAAATCCGTGTAGAGCTATTGTTGCGGAAAACAGCGTCTTAGCCATTTTTTGTACCATCAGTTGCGATAAGGATGAATTATCTTCAAACACTTGATAGCTCTGGCTTGTTCTCACTACGTGAGAAAATATATGGAGTTAGAGGTTAGGAGTAGACAGACTGAAGGTCCTCTGATAATGAGTACGCATCTCAAGTAGCTAGCAGTTGGAGTTTTTGCTTTCAACGTGATTCCTGCGACGAAGGGATGAGGGAGAGATCCGAAAGGTATCTAGATTCCGACGACCATATGCGCTAGCATGAACCGGTCTCTAATGATTACTTATGGAGCACCTCCTGAGGCCAACTTGCACTGACTAATCCTCGTACCCCCAGGGGTCCCGTAGCAATCGAGACAGCTGCCAGGAAGTGGGCCCCAACAACAGGACAGCTTTTCCAAAGCGCAAATTCCGTCGTCCTGCCGCAACAGACAAAAACGCCATAGTCTGGTCCTTTAATCCTGAAACACGTGATAAAAGTGATGGAGACAGGGAATGAAAAGCAAATTCATTGTAGTAGCGGAGCATCTCATCGCTTAACGCCACGGGAAAATCAAGAAAACACCCTTGATCAGATTGGCCGACCAAACGGGAAACGAACTCAGGAAATATCGAATTGGAGCCTCACATGTTTCCATGGAGTCATCTCGTTGCATGAAAAGGCATTGACGTATCTTTATTTTATATTAAAATTGTGCACGAGAACACATTTTTTGTTTGTTTTTGAGGATTTCTTGATGTCAAAAACAGAACTGCATTAAGCTGTAGCAGAATTACCCTTATTGTGCACATATCTGTGGGAGGGGTATTAGAGTAGCACTGAAGTCTACTTAAAGATAAAGAAGAAAGAAAGAAAGAGAAAACGTTTGCTCTCACATGAATTTCTGTAATCACTCTTCTAAAACTATCCCTATAAAAGCTTATTATTTTCTCTACTTCTTGTGAATACATATAAACCTTCATCACACATTTATATTTCATAGTAGGTATAAAAACGTTACAGAAACGTAAAGCAACATTCCAATTTTTCAAATTAAATTGAATTAAATGTTATTTATGAACGCTCTTTAACTGCTGTAATTCTCAGCGTCCCATTCTATACTAGGTGTCAAATACCACTTAATTTTTCCCAGGGGCCTGTTTATCAGGCATGAGGCTCCTTTACGCGCCGTAAATCTACGAACGGGACTAACGACTTTACTTCCTCCCAAAAGATGCCATGTCAAGGATTTTTACGCCCGAAAAAAAAAAACTTCTGCGAAGTTTGAACCTGCGACCTTGGGAACCAGAGGCTAGCAGTTTACTCTTAGACCACGAAGGATGACTATTCAATTCTTTCAAACCGATTTGCTGTTTAGAAAGATATTGATATTTGAAAGTTCAAAGAATATCTCGGAAATGGTTAACACTATAACATTATATTTGGCATAAATGATGTGCTCTAACGGGATCTAATTTTTTGTGTCTTAGATTTGTTATCTCTTGCCAAGTATACAAGAGTCATTCAAAAAAGAGTACTTCACAGACTATTCCCAGAAAATCAAAAGTATACATGTTATTTGTCATGCAAATTCTTATTTATTGCATTTCTAAAAACAAAAAAGAATTGAGAACAGCATATTAAGGTTGTAGTTTGACAAGTAGGTACTATTAGCAAACAGATTGAACATTATGATGAAAAGCTTATTAAAAATGCGATGGATGTTGGAAAGTGAGAAATACTATGTTTAATGTGTGAAATAGAATATTAATCAGCTCATTGTTACAAAGTTCAGGTGATTGCCTCTAGCAGAGACGTCCAAAATAGGGTCCGCGGTTACATCGTGCATCGTGATTACCTCCCCGTAATCGGTGGTAATCACCAGCGTCTTTCCTCCCTGTGCACTATTTTGGGAACTTATGAATGTGAGCAACTGTTCTCACAAATGAACATTTTAAAATCTAAAAGTAGAAGTGTCTTTCACACAGACATTTATGTGAGCTGCTGCGATTGGTTGTGTGACGCTTGCGATATAACTCCTGACTTCGATTCCATAATAATGCAAACAATACACGAGGATGAATCTTAAAACATGTACAGTGGTGGGTCAAAAGCTAGTTGCATTTGCCGAGAAACTTCTGTATGAAATACAAATTTCTTAGTGTGTAGCACAGTCCATTAGCAGATACATTGACATTTGCGAAAATAACGTTTTATGTATTAATTGCAAGTGCTTCTTTGTAATTAAACATTACTACTGCACAACTTTAGAAATACTTCAGTTTTCTGTCCGGGTACATTTATTTTGCATAGTCGTAGGAAATCATGGTCGTCTGCTTAGCGCGATGATAGCGCGGCTGGTTGCCAAGCGGGAGACCTGGGTTGCCGGCGTGGGGAATTTTCCCTGTCTGGAAGACCTGTCCGGGCCGCACTCAGCCTCGTGAGGTCCCTGGGGCACCAATTAAGAAGTAGTGGCTCCAGATCGAGGCACTGATCACGTCTCACCCTGCAGCACTGCACCCCATTCATGAAGCCTTCGGGGAGAGATGGGGGATGCAGCGGCCGGGCGATAGGCCAAGGTCTCTTGTGGGTGGGTTGTCGTAGCACAGAGTTACGTTACATAGGAAATCCCTTGTTGACTGTGTCCCGCGCAAACAGCGCAGCCGCTGTGCCTGCGTTACGGGATGCATTTCCAGTAGGACTCGCAGCTGAAAGCACTTTTGGCCGCCATTGGCCTAGGGCAAGGGCTTGATCTTCCAAATATTCCGAAATCGGGTAATGTGCAGTTTGAGGGGATCCACGGAAGTATTAATAATCAACTGGGGCATTGGCCTTAAATCGCTGCAAATATGAGTTAAATTTAGCATGACCAGATAGGAATTGAGCAAATACAAAGCTCGGCACAAATATTTTGTTATGGAGTCCCAGTTCTCCCTTAACGTGTTCTTACAGGGTTGTGATCCAGATGTTCTATTGGAGAGTAGTGTGATACTTAATTTTCCTTTTCAGGTACTATAGTATACCAGGTAACCCAACTGCTCCCTACTTGTCGTGTGCAGACATCCATTCGTGCAGAACAGGGGAACGATTTCAAGTTAAAGCCCGCCATTGGAGAACTGGTGTGAGTGATCTTCGCTTGACCCGTCTTGCTTATCGCGGAGACGGTGAACGCGTCGCGCTCCTTGCGAGGGGTAAAGCCAAGATTGCTCTAGCTAGTTCTCTGCTGGTAGGTGCTAACTTGAAATAGCCCCGTTGAGTTCTGCAGCTCTTTGAACACACCAAGAGATATACATGGCAAATACGGGGCAGCTGGTTCACCTAGCATAAGAGTTCTATCGTAGGAAACATCCATTGTGGATCAGTTTGTTTTGCTAGTAGGTTTGCTTTGTCATTTCCGATAGCACCTACCTGTGTGACCGCGAACCCAGGAGATACAGGTGTGGAGGCCGAATTGAGCTACTATCCTGTAACAGTGACTATTGGGTTTGTATTGTATCACACTTATCATGTGTTGAGTTAAACGCTGATTGTGGATCATTGTATACCTTTGATTTTGATTTTCTGCACCATACTCGTGTTGACTTAATGGCCCAAGATTCAGCGTGATAGACTGAATAATTTGAGTAGAGCTTACGTTGTCCTATGTGTTCACAAACACAAAATAGAAAGCAAGAAAAACGAATAGCGATTTGCAGTTTACATAAGTAATGGTTTTAAAATTTCTAATAAAATTTGCAATAATTGCAAATATTTCTATTAGGCTTTGAGGATGATGTGATGATTTTCTAAAATTATGCTCACCAGGAAAATTTCACGATGTTCTTAGGATGGCTGTCATTTCCTATTTCAGACGCTCGGTAATTGTTTACGTAATAGAACTCACGGTTGACCCTCCTCTGACCTCCCTATCCCTTGACCGACTATAGGTTGTGTGGTGTGAGGGAAGAATATTGATGGTACTGAAACTTCAACCTGCGTTACCGTATGTTTTTGTTTTTATATAGAATTTTCTGATTAGAATTAACAGTGTATTCAGGGTTCAACTTAAAAATATTGAACACAATGGCGTTGTGCTTCATTTAAATTTGGTTTTACTAACAAATATATAATTCAAATCAATATGTAAATCATTTGCATTTCCGTTCTTTAAAGTACAAAATCAGTCTGGTTAATCTTATAATAATAAAATTAAACCCAAAAAAAATTAAAAATATTTGGAAATTAAGAGAACCCGAATCACAGATCCGTTGATCCACTGCAGTATACTTTCATATTTTAGTAAGATGATAATTTAGAAATTGCTGGTGAAACAGTCCCTCTTAGGATTGGCAGACTCCTCAGTTGTGGCGTAAATGAAATGAGCATCTGCTAGTTCAATATTTGTAAAGTCATTCATTGTGTAAAGGAAAGTTTACAACTGAATCCGTCCCTCGACTCCTCACCGTGAATCACATGAATGCAGGCTGACGGTGAGCGAGTGTTAGGAATGTTATACAGGAGCTGCCATTGCGTGATGGATGTAAACACAGCAGAGACATAACGCAGGGCTTTCAAAACATATTACACTCCGAAATTTGAGCTTTATTTATGACAGTGCTGTTAGTAAGCAGACTGAATGATATACTTATGTGTTCTCTATTAAATATCAAATTAGTTGCACTTATAAACCTCCCACTCTGCATATGCACCCTACTATTACATCATATAGATTAGAGCAACCGCTTTACTGTACAAAAAATACGAATTGAGAGACAATGCATTCTTTTATTAGAAAATACTGAGAAAGCTACTTATAGAGAGTTGTAACCAGTGTTATGCTCAACGATACCAAAGGCATTTCCTGCTCTCAGCGCTTCATGATGCTGAAGGGATATGAAATCAATGAAATTTATTGCACACGTGCCGAAGTGTTTCATCTGGTTAACTGTTGGCAGACCTTCTAACTGCAAAGTTGTTCTTTTTTTTCTTTTACTATCTCTATTTCATACACTATACGGAAGTACTATGTTTCAGTCAAAACTACAATGTGGAGGTTTCATCGGAATACATGTTTTTGGGCCTCCTGAATCACCACAGAACATGTTTAGAAAAATCCGCGCGTGCACGTGTGTGTGTGCACACAGCAGATCTCAAAAACGAAAATGCTATCTGGTATTAGTTCAGCATCTTCCAAAGATGCGATAAGAAGAGTATTAAAAATATGGCACCAAAAGCCCACTCTTTAAATAGAACATGTTTCGAAGTTTTTCATTTTTTTTAAACAATGGCTATGACGATTTTGATTAAAATAACACATGTTTAACATATTTTCATGAAAAATTAAATGTATATGCGTATTTTCAGGGAATAGCCTGTGAAATGCGCTCATTCTGAATGACTTATAGCTTGTAAAGAGTAAAGATAGACAACATTTTATTAATCAAATATGTAGATCTCTCTGAAGTACACGGTTTATGTGATATCGATGTGTTTTTTGCAGTTCACTATTTCTGACATATTTCTTGTTATTTGTTTGATTTTTCAAAATCTTGTACTTTTCTCGAATGGAAGGTCATTCGTTTTTTTTTCTCTTCTTGGCCATGCTAATATAATGGAGTTTCAAAGGCAACACCCGTACTTAAAAGTTTTGAATATCATTTACTGTATTCCCCATTTCCCACTATGACTAGAAGGAAGTATGTAATGAGCTAATTTCTGCAAAGTTTTGTATCTATTAACATGAAGTAGATAGAAAGATAGGCTTTTAAAAATAGCTTCATGAAGCAATGTGCAACTCACCAGACGTTTATAAAATGCCGTTGCATCATGTTTGATTTCCGGCTAACCCAAAAATTATACATATATTTTTCACATCAATATTCAAGCAAGGTCTGATACAATAAAACATTATACAATACGTTAGTTATACTTAATTTATATAAATTAGTTTTCATATGCTGAATTCAACTTTTGGTGTAAAAACTGCATTTCAAGTTTTAGGTTACTTTCCTCATAAAATTGTTTTGTGGAATTTACTATTTGGTGAAAAGTTACATTTTTGTTATAAATAACCAAATCTGTAATATAAATAACAAGAATCTCTGTTTAGCAACACTCAAATGAATGAGTGCCGCTGTGAAAATTAGAGATTGGCAAACTACTTAAGCACTCTGAACACACTGAGTAGGGGTGCTATTTATTATTTAAACGCAGAAACGTGAAAATTATTAGGAAAATGATGGCGCCCATTCTGCTGTATCTTTTTATTCTGCATTTGACAAAGCTATCCACAAAGAGCTAAAATTGCCTCAGTTGAGTTATAATTTTATGCTGAGAAAACGAACGACACCTGCTTTAATACACGGTGGAAGATTTTTTCATATTACTTTTTCAACGAGAGAGAGAGAGCTCATCTTAATGAAAACTTTGAAAATGTTATAAGCATCTTTCTTATATATTTAATAGATATTAATAAAACCATTTCCGAAGAAAGAGAACGCTTCTCCTGCTACGGGCGAGAAGACCTGCGCTGGAGGGGTAAGGTGATGGGTTGTCCCACAGTAGAATGCGCTCTGAATTTCCAAAGGTGCCCTGGATTGGATTTCGGAAATTTTAGCTTTGACTAGGTTCATTTAATTCCGATAACGATTTCGTGTATCTATGAAACGTACACTCTATAAGCTATTATAACCGCAATAACAAATACGATTACAAAAGTATGAACCATATGCTTGAATAACTATCTATGTGAGGATAATTACTAATATAAAGCTAGATAGCATAGAAAAACGCTATATTATTCTACTTTAATCATCCAGCGTTACAGAGCGTCATAGGATATTATGTTGCATTACATTCTAAATAAGGTACATCATGTAGCATTAGCAGATACACTAGGTTAAGTGAAGTTTTAGTATGAAATGATCAATAACAGCATAGATTAATATAATACTAATAGAATACCTGGATGTTATTTAGGATAGAATTATAAAGCTACCAAGAAAACCGACAAAACAATGATTAGAATTAGTATGTAGTGTTGTTAATACACAGTAAAAAAATAAATACACTCCTACTATGTACAGATAATAGGATTGTGTTAGTGCCACACCAATAGCTTTCAGAAATGACTCAAATTCATTGTAATGAGACATAAAAGTGAAAATGTTCGTATTAGTTTGCAGTAAAGATAGAATTTGGCTATAGTTGTAATCTTCATTTATAGTAAAGTTACATTTTCTCTGATTGTGTTCTGTTTCTCCAGATTTACGGTCTTTTGAACACCACTTTCCTTCACCAAACTCAACAATACAAAAAGATTTTGACCTTCTTTTAAAGCGGTTCAGCTTAAAAGGAAGCATTTCGAAAAATAGTAACTCAATTAAATGTAACAATATTGGTCCCGTTGTGCCTTTGAAGGCATTAAGGGGTCCTTGCAGGTTAAAATTTATAAAAAAATTACAGTTTATGATTTTTAAGATTATTTCATCCAATTATTTAGGATCGTTTTCTTGTAAACATTATTGTATCGGAGTGAAAATGGGAGAGTTAGGTAGCGATGTAAGCAAACTTGAGTCGGGGGGGAGGGTTGGTTACTCACTAGAGACTTGTTCTGATATTTCTCACATATTCCCCAAAAGTTCTAGGTATGTTTGCTATACACTTTTTTGATAGTGTTTAACACTCGCTTTTACTACATATGACACCGCAGGTGATGACACTGATGATACATGGAATAAGGATGGAGCACCGATGGGATGCGATGGCGGGGGAAACCGGAGAACCCGGAGAAAATCCGCCCTGTGGCGCTTTGTCCACCACAAATTCCACTTGCGGTCGCCTGGGATCGAGCCTGGGCCATCTAGGTGAGAGGTACACATAGCTATGTTAATAAGTTTTTAAATTGTGTATTTTAAGTAATACTGTACACTATTTAAAAAAAAAAAACAAGAATTTCAGGCCAGTTTTTGTGTGTGAACTTCCTGGCACAGTTTTTTTTTTTCAGTTTCATATTTTTATCATTTAAAATACTGCTTACCCTGCAATTTTTAAGTTATCAGGTTTTGGTTTTCACAAACCCTTCCTATGCGGTTATGTTACATATTATGTCACGCTACCAGCTAACCAAAGTATTATAAGAGTGTGTATAATATATTATTTCTGCAAAAAGTTCAATGTCACAATTTAATTTCCTAAACCAGTTAATTTAAAGGTACATTTCTTATCAAATTTATTTTTAGCTTAATAGGGAACATAAAGCTATAATGTTGTTGTTTGAAAATTATGAAAACTGCATCATAAGTGTTTTTTTTTTGTTTTTGTTTTTTTTTTTGTAAAATAGTTTAAATCTTTGTTTAAAACGCATAATACAATAACGATTTGCATACATGTATCAAACTTGCAACCACACTTATGTGTAAAAACATAAAATGATACTGAAATAAACACGCAGTAGAACATTTGATTTTGGAAAATTCACAGAACGTCTCCCTATGGGGCTAGGAGTTTTGGGAGTCTATTTACCTTTTATGTTGTTCTTAAGGTTAACTTTGGTATCATTTTGGTAATATTATTATCATCTTAATTGCTATATATTTAATATCTTAGTTATCATTAGTATATCTTGTTAAGCATTAAACTTATTATTTTTATTTTTATTATTACTATTATTATTATTATTATTATTTTTATTACTATTATTATTATCATCATCATCATTATTATTCAGGTGAACTCAGTTCTCCTGATAAATTTTGTTCTAAACCATTTTATCAAGGACTGCACTCCCGAGCGTGTAATCTGAAAGTAACACTTTGTTAAAAACGGATCACTAGTGTGCTTAGGTGCATCAAGTTGCATGTGCCGCTGGAAATTCTGCACTTCTCTTGTGGTTCAGAGATCCTGTGCGCGAAACCTTAAGTTAGCCAGGGGCTTTGTGCATGGTAGACGTGAGGGCGCTACTTGGCCTTTGAGGGAGGTTGTGGTGGGTGACCACGCGCCGTACACGCTTCTTCTTTTCGCGTCTTCAGCCATCTGGAGACAGTTGGTTAGCGAGACCATTCGACCGGAACCCTTGGTTGCCTCAGCCGCCAAAGAATAAGGTGGGTGAAGGAAGGGAAACGTTGGTGGTGGTGTGGGATGGGAAGGAGGCTATCTTAAATAAATGGTGCCCTGAAGGAGTGGAAAGAGGGCATAAGTGTGCAAGGTACGCCCGATATCGCTCCAAGTTGCGACGACACGCATGCCATTTCTTTTGTGTATCACTACCACAGCTTGCAACTTCACATAACCGGAAGAATTTCTTATTTGAGTCACTCAGGTTAAGCATTACGATTAAGAAAAATAGAAAATACAGGGATGCTGGTTCTAGTACGAGGTACCAGTTTTATCGGATATTGTTGTACACCTAATCCCTTTCTGGCTTCACCCACCCACCAACGTCGTCTTGGCTTTTGGCAACTGCCACTGCTATTTGAGGATGGACAGAAGCGCCAACTGACGTGGCAGCAGGCACTTCCCCTAAGGCAATGAAAACATTGTCTAGAGGACTTCTCATTTGAATCCTTATTTACAAACCATCTGTAGGCTTCATTACGTTACATCTGTACATTTGCCTCTCAGTAGAGTTATTGTTTCTCTGAAGGGCAAGGCAATGTAGAGTTTGATACTAACATCTTACCTCACATTATCGGCTTAAACTATAAACAGGAATAAAGGGAACAAACTACTAAAGATTAATGTGTATGTAAGCTCAGGGGCTCAAACCTTATTTCCATTAAAACGAAGTAAATTAAGCAGCACACCCCCAAATAATATCCTCTATTTCCTATTTTTAAGCTGCTGTAAATCAATCAAGGTGCCATAAGTTCTTTAAGCATTGAATACCAGAAAACTGGACTTGGCATTGAATTATTCAGTCTGCCTCTATCTTCCCTACTCTTGTCTTACACACGACTTGTGTGAGGGGGAAAAAGGAAAGAAAACAACCCACATAATTTAATTACAATTTATTGACTTAAAAACCACTGAGGTATGCTTTCTCAAAATAAGTTGAGATCTCCTTGTGGTTTATCGAAAAATGCGAGGTAGTTGGGGATTTTTTTACTTCACATTGTATTTATCGAACGACTGCCGGGGCGCCGGGCACCGCAGCTTATTCTCCTGCCGAAACAGCTATAATATTTCCGCCTCACGCTTTCATAGTTACAGTATTAATATGCAACACCGTGTCATATAAAACGCTGAAATTGTTTGCTTCTTATCTTCTTATTTTTCATGCGATCATCTATAGTGGGATGTTTCGAAATGGTAAAGTAATATTTTTCTCTGAAGAATCATGGTTCCATTTACCTGGCTATATTTTGTCACGAAATAACGCATTTTGATTACCTAGAAACACGATTTTACAACACGAGATTCCATTTTATGACGCAAATATAGGTGTGCATTAAATACATAACAGAACCAATATTTTTTAACTAACAATAAATGCAGAGAGATACAGGAATGACTTAATCATACCATTTTTATGAACAGCTGAAAGACCTCAGCCTGGATTTTTGGAACAAGACTCTGCTACCGCACACACCACTGATGATGAGTTATGTTATTCAATTTAATTCATTTTTCTTAAATAGGATAATTACAAAATAATCATGGCCCTCGCGATCGCCTGATTTAATTGTATACAAGAATTGTTCCTATGGAGAAGTGTGAAAAATGAAATGTATGCAGCAAACCCCACACACTGTTAGAACTAAAATAAAACCTCAGATAAGAAATTCACTCAATTTCGGATGTTGAACTCTCGAGTATAACTAAATATTTTCTAACAAGATGCCAGAAATGTGTGTGAAAGACATCTTCAGCATCTCTTATTGTAAAACGTGTGTATTAGCATTGTACATGTAACAATGACAATGAGAGCGTGAAGCGATTACAAGGTTGTTATACCTTTTTCGGTAGTAGACCGAGCCGCCGAACAGTCACCCCAGTATGAGGTAAAACAATGTAATTCATGATATCCGTTATTAGCACTATGCATTACTGTTTGAAAAAAAAACATTTTAATTTCTCTACACGTACTATGTACATAGTTTATAGACAAGGAACTGTATTCCACCCCCCTACCAAAACGTTATCGAGATTTCACCCGAAATATATATTTTGGGACTCACTGATTCCAAATAAAGCATTTTTAGAAAAAGGAGGCGGTAGTATGTACCTAATGTGTGAGTGTGTGTCTGTGTGTGTACCTTTGGACAGCATACTTTAAAAACGAAAAGTCCATTAAATATCAAACTTGGTATTTAAGTTTAGTATCTCCCAAGAATGCGACACGAAGCTTTTCAGGAAAATCTCCTTTACATGGAAAAAAATTCGAAAATTGTTATTTTCTCATAAGTGGCTTTAACAATTTTGATGAAAATATTTTAAAGATGAGGATAAACATGCATATTTTGAATTTTCTGGGAATAGCCTTAAGGACCTGTTCATTCTACATGAGTTCTGCTGAATTTTACATAACTGGTAAACCGCAAGAGATAGAACTTACTACGCAAAAAATGTACATTTTTTTCGTAGAGTTGTCCATTTCCGAGATATAATCTGTTATTGGTTTCTGTTTTATAATACTTCAAATTTTCTCATACGGGAAATTGTCAACTCCTAGGCGTGCAAAGTAAACGAATTTCAATCACATAGCAATTAAATGATTTAACTATCACTTTAGGCTAGTGTACTCCCTTATTTCCCTTCTACTTACAAGGAATCAAGTAACAAGACCATCTTCTGCTGATGGTTATCTCGATTAGCATGAAGTACATAGAAATATACGCTTTCTAATAATAATTGACTGGGATAGAGATACGCGAATGGAACACATACTTTTTTTTTTTTTGATCGGTTCTACTGTGTCCATTAGTGCTTTATTATTCTTTATATAAACAGTAACTTAGGATACTAAGGGTATAATACCCTTTAAAAGGATTAGCGCCTTTATCATCGGAATTTGATGCAAAAAATGCACTTGTGGCAACAACGATCACGAATATGTAGCACAATTTTACTGTGTAAAATATCTTGAGTTATTCTCTGTGGTGGTAGAGTTTGCCACAGAACTGCCGTTCCTTATTTTGTGTACAATAGCCAACCCAATCGTGCCATTAGGAATGCCTACAACTCCTGTCCTATAACGGTTTATGTGAAAAAATAATTAACACTGTTTGACCTAAGAGTTGGTCCAACTATGAAACCTCTTGCTCCTCCTGAAATAAATAAAGTTCCTAGCTCCCTAACAGAAATTGCTTGAATTCTAGTAAAAAACAAAACAAACAAAAACAAAAAAGAGATATTGAAATATAAATAAAAAACAAACATGCGGTGCAAAAAAACAGGCTGGTAATTTTAAAAAGAAAAATAAAAAATTAAAAAAACAAAACAAAAAAGGGAAAAAAGAAAAAAAACTGGGACTTGAAGTGCTTACGACATTGTAAGTCGTTGTTGGGTATATCATCCCAAACAAATGGCATATCTTCTTGTGGTTTACCAGAAAATGCGAGGCGGAGAATTTAAAGTTGTCTTTTCATATCATGGTAGCTCAGTGTAACGGAGACCGAGAGATCTGTGGTTCAAATCCAATAAGCATTGAACTTTTCGGTCTGGCTATACCTCATCGATGCGTATATTTGTTTATTTTTGGCATTATGCAATATTCGATGCCAGTATTCTTGTATGTCAATCGTCCTTTTGCTATATCTTTATTAGTTTTGTGACTTTTTCTAAATAAAAAAGAAATTTAACGGAATAAATACGTTTTTAAAGTTATAACTTTAATATAGAAAGCAATTGCTTTTAGCTACACTAGTAATTTTAAAACACTTGATTATCATGTTTCAGATTTTGGTTATAATTTTCAGGTTATCTTGAAAACATACTGCTAATTTGCTTCTTTTTGATATCTTACAGCTTATAACTTCAGTAACCAGACTGTTTTATCAGTATAATCACTTAACCTCTTAGTGGCCTTTTAGGAGCAGAAAAAAATAGTTTTTGGCCCACCACACTATAATCCACTGATAGAATGTGACGTAACTGAATTGTTATGGGACACATAATACATCGGCGATTCATGATTTTAATCGGCGGCGCGCATAGTTGATCCCCCCCACATATTTGGTCTTCTGGCATAAACTAATTGGCCATCAGTTGAGAGAGAATGTCTTACCTTGAACGCAAACACAGAAACGCACAATAGACATCCATGCTCATAGCGGGCTTCGAACCGCGGCCTTTTCGCGGCAGAGTGCCAACGACCACGGCTGGAGGTACCTCGTCACTTGCAAAGCAGCAGTCCAAGGTGGCAGAAATAACAGGCGTGACTTTTAAAACTGTCGATGGTTTAGAAAATCGAACAACGTTCGGAAATTGAGACGTATGCTTTGAATGCTTACAAAGTTTTTACCTCAAAAATGAAGGAAGTAATTGAAAAATACCGTGTGTAGTTGAAAAGCGTTACTTTATGCAAAAAGTAAAAAATACGGCGTGGACTCAACAGGTGCCATCTGTTGCACTATTTGCAAACACGCTCAAGGTTCTGCCATCAGTGATGTAGTCTGAACATTATTTAATTACCGCACTTAACAAGGTAAGATCAATTTTTAAAATCACACAGTTTTTAAATGATGGTGTGGTCAACCAAAACCAGTCGGATGCAACAGACTATAATGCTGCGTAATTAAGACAGCTGTATGAAAATTTTGAAATGGGCAGTGTTCGCTTCATAAAAATACTCGCGTCTTAATTAATCCCACTAAAGCCTTCTTATATAATATTAAACGTAACAGTACATATTATTATTGCAAAGTCTGAGCCTATATAACCCCGGAAGAAAACGTTAAACCAATAACAAGCAACATCTCGAAAGCAATCGACTCCACAAAAAGACAGCATAGAACATAAATTCCGTGTTTTCACGATATCTACATTTTTTGTACAGTAACATTTTGTCTATCTCTTACGGTTTACCACTTATTCAACAGTCATCCAGAAAGAAGAGGTCTTCAGACGCTATTTCCAGAAAATGCAAGATATACATTTTATTTGTGATGAAAATATCTTAAACATTTAGTATTTTAAACAAAATCTTTAGAACTGTTTTTGAGAAAGTAAAAATGTTTGACAAAGTTTCCAAGTAGAGAGTACTTTGGGTTTGGGGATTTTTTTAAACCTTCGTGTCGCATCCTTGAAAGATGGTGAACTTAAATACTAAGTTTAGTATATGACGGACTTTCCATTTTTGAGTAATGCTGTTCATAGACACATACCCGCCACTGTATGTATGTATGTATGTATGTATGTATGTATGTATGTATGTATGTATGTATGTATGTATGTATGTATGTATGTATGTATGTATGTATGTATGTATGTGTGTATGTACGTATGTACGAATGTATGTATGTATGAATGAATGTATGTATGTATGTATGAATGAATGTATGTATGTATGTATGACTCACTTGCATTTCTCCTCCTTCCCCGGAGTCGGGAAAAACGAAGTTCTGACGACAGCACCTTGCAAGGTTTGCTTTTGTACATGCCAGGTTTAGAGCAACCGGACGGTAACCGAAGTTCCGTGGCCCATAGGATCAAACATCTAATGTGTTCCAATCATATAGCTTATTCTAGCTGTAGCATATACAAACTATTCTTACAAAAGATTATTCTTTCATCTGCATCATGCTAATTGAGATAAACATTAGCACATCCTTTAAAAACTGGTCACTATTTGAAGCAATTGAGGTTTAGTTCGCTTTGAATGGTCCCGTTTGAGTAAGGTTACGTAGTTTAAAATTGAAACCAATAAGAGGGAATATCTCGAAAACGTTCAACTCTACAAGAAACACATATATGATTTAAATTGTGTGTTTTAACGAGATCTATATTTATGTGAAGAAAGCACTTATCTATCTGTTACGGTTTAGCAGGTATACAAAGTTATGCAAATTTCATCCAAAATAAAGAGGTTTTCAGAGGCTATTCCCGGAAAATTAAAATTATACATTTTATTTGTTAGGTACATATGTATAGGCGGAGTCGTGGTTGAGCGGTTAGACCGCCTAGGCGGCCCTGTTTCGAATCCAAACGCCCGCCTGTGGGATTTTTGGTGAAGGAAGCGGCGTCCGGGCGTGGTTTTTCTTGGTGCTTAGGTTTTCCCCGCCAATCATTTCACCATTTACTCCATTATCAGGTTTCCTATCATCCATTTCGCTTGCATTTCATATCATCCTTTTCCATACGCTCATTCGGGCTGACCACTCGTTCCAGATTCTCCATTCTGTGGTTTCGTGATGTAGGCTCCGCGACAGGCTTCTGACCCCTAGGAATTCATTTACAAGTCCTAGGGAGCTGTCATTCCTAAAAGTGGGGAGGGTAAGCTGACTACGAAAATGTAAATGTCATTTATATACGGTATTTTAAACAAAATCGTTAGAGCAATTTTTGAGAAGAACAAAACTTTCAACTATTTTCCACGTAAAGGGTAGTTAGTGGTGGGGGGATTTTTCTGAAAATCCTCGTGTCGCATCCTTGGAAGATACTAAACGTAAATACCAAATATGTTATTTAACGGTCCTTTCATTTTTGAGCTATGCTGTTCACAGACACACACGGACCTTTTTCTGAAAATTACTTTTTTGGACTCAGGGGACCTCAAAACGTATGCTCCGGTGAAATCTCGACATCAAATATTTGATGGAATACAATATCTTCTGTAGTCACGATGTACATGTATGTGAGAAAACATTCCGTAATACGTTCAGGTTTGTTTTCTAAAAGCTAAAAAACAAAAGTATTGCAGTTGAAGACCCAACAACCATAATGGTAGTTTTTTGTTTTCAGACATTGAACTTTGCCTAAATTTATACTGACATGCATAAAATGGGCCCATAATGGAACGCAGCTGTTTATGTTGGTATTTCTGTTCTTTGAATACATTTCTAGCCATTGGATTAGCAGGATACTATACTTCCCCAAAAGCATGGTGAAGCTACTCAAGAGTAACATCCTAAGATAGTTGTCTACGCTCTCGCGGAGGACGTTAACACAATGCAGACATATAATACAATAAAAACGTAGAAATAATTTCGCTAATGAAGGCGCTCATATAAATGACATAGATATCGTTCAGTTTAACGACACATGCAAAATATTCTTTACCCCTTCCCCTAGGAAATCGCGTTATGTTATACTGGTTAAGCCAATCTAAGGGTATCAATCGTAGTGAAACTCTTTCTTAGAGGTGGTATCCGAACGTCCCCTTCTTTTCACATCGATTATAACGTCGTTCATTGGTTCTTTTTATATCCCTGAAATACTTGCTAGGTCAGACTTAGAGAAAACTCTAGCCTCTGGTTCACAAGGTCGTAGGTGCAAACCCGGCGGAGAGAGATGCATTTTTTTCGGGCATAAAAATCCTTAGCATGGCTTCCTCTGGAAGGAGAGCAAAACAGTTGGTCCCGTGTCGTAGATTTACGGCATGTAAAAACACCCCAGGCCTGATAAAGACGCCTCCGAGCAAAATTAAGTGGTCTGTCACGCGCAATATAGAATGTGACGCTAAGGACAGTAGCAATTAAAGAATGTCCAAAAATAAAGCTCAGTTTGATTTTTTAAATATAATTTTACATTTTTTTCAACTATTCATTTTTCTTCCTTTGCTTTACTATTTACCCTGATTTCTTACATGTTTGCTTTTTGATTCCCAGGGCCGCGAAGTACCAAAGCTCGGCACTTTAGCGAGCGCGACCATAGGTACCGGCAATTTTAAGTATAGAAAACTGATATTGGTTGGGTAAAGTGGAATCCATGTTTTGATTACCTGAAGTTAGAAGCCTCATGGAGGGAGACACACTATTGCGATTCAGGGGAATGGTCTGATTTTCTGATTTTATGCTGGTAAATGTAAAAGTTCATGTAATCATTCAAGTGGAAGCTGAGGGGAAATTATGGTTACTTAATAAAATTTTCACACCTCTTTCATCACTGATGAATACTGGAAAGTTTACCCAACATGAGTATCATCTAGAAACTTTTAAACACTACTTTGTTCTGATCAGTTAAAACACTCAACTAATAAGTGTCTGTTTAATATTAAGATCATTTTCATTATTTGGAAAATTTTGGAGTCTAAGTCTCAGTTTTATTCATTTTTTTAAACCATAGATATAAGTGTGACAAATAAAAGTATTGAGAGCTTTTATTTCTATGTCCTTGTCACTTTAGCGCATTCACTGCAAACACATTATCAGGTATATTTAATTGTTATTAAAACTGAAACATTTATTCATCTTTATTTTCCATTAGCATATGGGAATATACAGTTAAGTGTTTTATATACAAATAATCATTTTTGTAACAGATTTACTTTTGTAACAGATTTAAAATGTTGCTTGTTAGTTATTCACCCGAAATGACCAAAAAGTACATCAAAGTCGCCATTGCATTTGCACTAAGTGTTCTCTTCACCTCCAGTCTCCTTGCAGATTATACTCTTGATATCCACATTTGAACTGGTGGATATAGTTCCTTTTTTACTATGAGCGTTCGGGCACGAGTGTTGCGTTTTTTTTTAAATTTCTGGAAACCTTGACTTGTATACGTTCCAAAAACAACATACAGTTATGTCATAATGTGCTAGAATTGTAAAATGCCTGTATAAGAACTATTTTTGCTTTCTCTACCAAGTACTATGTAAGTACGTACACAGTAGGTAGAGAATATATAGTATTCCAAAGCAATTCGATGTCCTTTTTGGTTCTGCTGTCCACAGACACATACACACGGGCGGGTCATTTCTTCTAAAAATTCGATTTTGAGATTTCAACGTAAATACACGTTTTTAGAACCCCCGGATGCAGTTTTATAAAAGGCTCCGCGTGCTCATGTGTGTGTCTGTGGACAGCATAACACGAAAAACGAAAATTCGTTAAATACCAAACTTGGTATTTCAATGCAGTATCTTCTAAGGATGCGACACAAAATCCTCCTATTCCAAACTACCCTTTACACATGGAATATTTTTGGAAATTTTTTATTTTCTCAAAAATGGCTGTAACGATTGTGATTAAAATACCGTATATAAAGGATATAATAAAATGTGTATCTTGAATGTGTTGGGTACAGCCTCTGAACTCTCTTCATTCTGAATGGCCTTTGCATAACTGGTGCACCGCAAGAAACACATATTCACTTACTACACACACACACACACACACACACACACATACACACTCAATGTAGATCACAATAAAACACACAATTTGTCATATACATTTTTTTCATAAAGTTAACCATTACCGAGATATTCCTTATTTTTTGTTTTAAAATTTCCAATACTTACACTTTTCCTATAGGTAAGTCGTTATTCACATATTTTTCCTAGTCATGCAAAGAGAAGGGAATTTTTAATTGCATCGCATAGTAACAGCTTTTTAAAAAAAATTGGCTATCGTTTAACCTAGTGCATTCCCTTATTTTCCTTCTATAAGGAACTAAGTAGTAAAACCATTTTTACAAACGTTTTATCTTGATAAGAATGAAGTAGATAGAAACATAAGCTTTTTTAAGAATAATTTGCTACAGAATAGGCACAGAAAGTCATGTGAATGGAACACATTAGTTTTTTTTATACCAGATGGCCTGTTACCACGAAAAATTAAGTTCAGTAGCAAGCATAAGAGGTTTTCTATGCTGGAGGGAACATCAATGAAATTGACGCTCTTCCTGAGAAAAAAAAAATAGTCATTATGACTTTAGTTCGGCAATAATTTAGCCTATACTGCCGTTAATTTAGCCACCTGGTATTAATATGAGTGCATTTTTTTTTTTTTTTTTTTTTTTTTTCCACCCTTTTGCTGCATGGTCCTATCGGCGACATTTCCCTATGCAAAATATTGCCTATTGGCAATGATATCAACTCCTGTACTGTTTGTTATCGTTTGTTTCTATTTTATTTATTTTTATTCATTAGAGCACACACACATTCACACAATCTTTCATACTTCCGAACTCTGGGGAGGATAGGGAATAATCTGGGCTCTAGAAAAATTCACCACCACCATCCGGGAATGAACCCGGGAGCCCTAGCACAGCAGCCAGGAGCCCTACTGACTGAGATCTTGAGTGCATTGTGTTCCATGAAATACATATATAAATGTTTATGAAGAAAAAGTTAATTACTGTATTCTTTGCCATTATTTGACGCCTTCATCTATTGTGCAAGTGCATTGAAATATAAAAGTCGTGCTCTTAAGGATAAAAATGTAGAATACTCAATTGGTAGAGAACCTGTCTGCTGTGCGAGGAGTCCGGGTTCGATTCCCTGCTGGGAGAAGGAGTTTTTCTGTATTATATTATTAGATTATTATCTAGCCTCCACAGAGTCTGGAAATATGTATACACACACACACACATATATGTGTGAGCGTGGAAGTGCGTGTGATCTGATGTATGAAACCCAGAAACAACATCCAACGACAATTATATATGACTACTAAGGCTTTCACCACCGGCGTTCATACCATAAAATCTAAATTATGGCCGACATCTGTGAGAAGTCAACTTTCCCTTGAAGATGCCCAACGAAGTTATGGACGAAACGTCAGGTGAACCTTCACCAGTTGGTTCACAGCGTACAAGCCCTGAATCTACGCTTTATGGCGACTGTATATGAGTTAACACTATTTGCAATAGGCAGAGGCAAGACGTGTTGACACTGATTTTAAAATGGTTCATTAATAATTTTAAAATAAGTATTATGTATTGAGTATTTTACCATAAATTCGCATTATTATCGAGCTAATTTTCGGGAATAATTAATGAATAATGACATAAACAAAATGAAAATTGACTGGTAACTAAAGTAACATTGATGCTAAAACCCCTAATTTCCAAATTCAAAACTTTATGTGTGAAATCATTATCATCAATGAGCACAAATCAGACATCACCAAACTACAACTTACATTTTCATTTCTCATAGCTGTCCTTGTGTCTGTTTCATCTAAGCAATATCTAGAGAGAAATCTCTAGCTGTTAGCATTAGATATCGTTAGCCAAAGATATTTCAGAGAAGACGTGGTAAGTCTCACATTGCTTTCAATGCCAAGAGTGGTGTTACAACATCTAATCTGTTAACGTTTCCACCATGGCTTAGCTGTTCAATAATGACACAAAGTTCTTTGTAACAAAGAAGCTAAATGCATTTAGTTGGTTAAATTCAGCCATTGTTATTTAATTCACAAATACTTAATTCGGTAACTAACCTTGAAATCTCAAACAAATAATCTTAAGCTTTTATTACTTTCCCTATCCCCGTATGTACAATGTACATAGCAGATAGAGAAGGAATTGTATTCCACCCAAAAATTCGATATCGAGATTTCACCGGAAATACATATTTTGGGACCCCCTGAATCCAAAAAAAAAAAAGCATTTTTAGAAAAAGGTCCATGTGTGACTGTGGACAGCATAGCTCAGAAACGAAAAGACGGTTAAGCACCAAACTTATAAGGAACTAAGTAATAAGAACACTCTGCTAATGTTAATCTCGATTGGCATGGTGTTGAAAGAAGATCCTTTGTAAGAAGTCTGTTTGTACAGCGGCTAGAGAAAGTCATGTGAGTGTAACGCATCAGATTTGTTTTATACCATCAGTATTTTTTAATGTCTTAATGGAGTACAATTTAGAACAAGCTATACGGTTGCAAACTTTTAAATTGTCTGGCATCGAAACTCTAATATTGGGATCCATAAGCTCTGCAAGTACAGCTATTCTACTTCCCAAGTGAACAATCTCTAATATTTCAAATTAAACGCTCAGCTAGTTAATTCGTCATAAAACAATATGAGCTACAGGATTCTTTTTAAATTCTAAAATTGTATCTATTACCATCCTTCAATTTTCGGAAACTTTTTCTTGTGGGTACCTTATTTTAGTATCTTGTGAGTATTGCATATGCTATCTCCTTTTTTGATGAAATTCGAAACATAGTTTCAATACTTTCAGGTTCATGCTCTGAAGACTCAAAGCCAAATTAAAGTTTTATTTTTGTATTATGAGAAAAATAGAAGTTTTCTATGTGCAATAAAACAGCTATTCCTCATTTATCGCTTAAATAAATTAAATTATAATATGCTCGAAAGTATGACAAATTCTAAAAAAAAGCCTATACATCATTTCAAAATGACATAAAATGCATATAAATATCTTTAATTCCACAACTCTCTCACATATCGCTGAAAACAAAAACTGTTGCCTATGCCGTCGGCCTGGGTAACCCAGTTGGTTAAGCGCTGGCCTTCTAAACCCAAGGTCACGGGTTCAAACCGGGCCAAGACCGATAGTTTTTAAGTGTGCTTAAAAGAAACAGCCCCATGCCAGTAGATTTACTGGCATTTGTTTTTGCCGATAGCAAAATGTTTCAAAGGTAAAGGAACGCCGATATGACCGTTATGGGTAAAACGGGGTATTCTTTGGACAGAACGTTTTGAGACGTCCAAAGGGCAAAGTTAGGAAACAGTTGGTCATGCCAAGGTGGTTACTTGTGGTAGCTGCTGTTCAGCCACGTGACATTATTATTTCCTCCTTCCAGTGCCTCAAAAAACTGACTAAATAATAAATAATAATAATGAACTACACCGAAATACTTTAAGACATTATAGGCGTGTCTGATATATTTAATTTCAGATAGGAAATGCATGGTCCACGGCTAAACATGACGCAGTTATGGTGTTAAACAAATTGGTTTCAAATGCAGATAGCTCGATGTTAAATCAAAGTCAGATGAGAACCTGGCTTTGAATGTCTTTAAAACTGATACGCGAGTTTGGAAATATCGACTTTCAGCAACACGTTATTCGCGTTCTCAAGATCTACTGCCATAAAATTCTCTCAAACTCGAAAAGAAATACTGTCTATTGTGCAAAGTTAATATCATAACCATTACACCAAAAAGGTACGCTCTCAAACGGTTCTTGTTTTGTTGTTATGTTCCCCAATGGTGTCATCATCAGCCAGCGGCAGACAGGTACTTTGGAAACATATTCGTAACTTCGAAATTTCATCAGATAGACCAGAGGTCTACTATTCCAAATTATTTGTTTAAGACACCTCCATTCTCGAACATATTGTTCCGGCAATCGCCATACAAGCAGTGTCTGATGACAGTCGCCAGATACGTAAGCATTTTTTTGTTGTTATTTGCTTGAGTAAACATGGCTGGCGCAAGGCTTACATTCGATGAACGGAAGTCACTTTTGAAGTGGTACACTAGGTACGAAAACATTAGTGAGGTTCAACGCCAATGGAGAAATGAGTATCAAACAGAGCCACCGACACGTTTAACAATTCGAGTCAAGTTTGTAGTCGACGGCTGTGTTACAGATGTACAGAAAAACGATCTGGACGACCTGTAAAGCAACAAGTCCAGCGAAAGGTTTTACTTCCAACAAGATGGTGCACCAGCCCACTATCATAATCGTGTCAGGAAGTATCTCGACGAAAATGTATCTGCACAATGAATAGGCCGAAGAGGTGTTGTAGAGTATCTACCACGTTTCTCAGACTTAACGCTTCTGGATTTTTACGTATGGCAACACTAAAGGATGTTGTTTATGGACAAAAGCCACGCACATTGGACAATCTACGAGAATGTATCGTACATTCGTGTGCTGATATCCAATTGAACAAGTTGCAGTCGGTAGTTCGTGCTTCAATTCGGCGGCATCGTCTGCGTATGGATGTTAATGGTGACCATTTCGAACACCTACAGTGATATCTGTAAGTTGGACTTTAAGCTACACTTCCACAAAAAATGAGACCTTTCCGCCAATTAGTTTACAAGTTATGGACCGTTAAACAGTGTATATATTTTGGGACCACTCTGTATATATATATAGTATATAAAATGTTGAGCAATAATTCATTTTGAATATGTCCCGCAACTAATTGGCTTAAATTAATTTATGGAACGGCAGGAACAATTTAATTATAATCGATTATATTCTTTAAACTGTGCATGAAGAACATTTTCGCCTGTTGATTTTAAACGAGCAAATGAATAAATTACTAGTAAACATTAAAAGAGAAGATTCAATTTTGGGGGTTATTAATTGTGTCAAATGAGGAAGGGGATGACGACATAACGCGCATGTCTCACAAATCGCCCACTATTGGATGATCTAATAGGATGGAGTTGTATTTTCCGCCAATTAACGTAGCTCTGTTCTCTCATGTGTAACATCCAATGGAAATACAGAATTAGTTCCAGTTTACCTTTCCAATAGCATTCGTTTTGGTATATTTACTCGGCAGGTTTAATGACTCTGCTTGAGGTCGATAAATGAAAGCCTGCGCTGTGCAGAAATATAAAAAGATGCAGAGAATTGGGCGTGACATGCTCGGGTTTCGCTTTTAAATCGATTGTGTACCTCCGATAATACAACAAAAGCGGAGTGAAGCGGGATACGTGGGAACGACCATAAAAAATATTCAGCCGCATTTTTGTTGAATGCAACTTATTTCTTGAGTTTTTTCCTTCTTTTCATGAATTTTCCATAGTGTTGTGTATATGAACCTACAACAGTAGTTTGCAGTTTTAGCTTAAACAGTACAGAGGAGACTCTGTAATAATATTACTAAGCAAAACCTGATTAAGTTTTTAGAAAAATACCTGTATTGCATTAAGCATTACATGACAAATTTCAAAGTCATTGATTCCTTATTTTTCAAATATGAAGCTTTAATTTTTCAAATTTGACATATATTTGGGGTATAATTTTTAAAATTAAAATTTGAACCAGGTCATTGAACATCTGCATCTTCATAACAGGGATAACTAATAATAAATCTGTGCATGAGTTTTTAAGATTCCTTTATATTTGTGGAATTATGGATGTTTCGATATTTTAAAGAAAATTAAATGAAAATTTGATACATTTTAAAATAAAATAATTTTAAGTAAATGAACTAATGTTGGTTTTATAATTTGTATTTTTCTTTCAGTAAAATTAAAGATATTCAAATCTGTTCATATGCCTACTATGGGAAGGTCAGAAATATCAACTGTCTCTAATATCAACTTTCTTCTGTATGTTCTTTTTATTGTCCAGTTCTCACATCCATGTGCCAACAGTGCTACTGCCACTGTAATATAAAACACTATTTTATGTAGACGTTAGTAACTCGACTTTCAGGGTGCAGAATATTGTTCTGCGTGTGCCTTAGCATGTTCAATTTTCATTTCCTCCATTATTAATGTACTTAATTCTTCTTATTCTTCAAAAGATTTTGCTGTAAGGTTCACCTCTTTTCGTCCACTTTTTCCGTATTTCTCTATGTATACACATTTCTTTTATTTTCACCTTTGTTTTTCCTCTTTTTCTAGAATATGTATTCTATTGTGTTTTCCCATTTAATTTTTGGTCTTTCAATTCCTATTATTCCTTCTACTCTAAATTATATTGCCTGTTTAGCTTTCTTTCCCTCTGTATTTATAAAGATATGCTAAAACCTTTTAATTGTTTTTCTAGTATAGTTTCAGTTATTGAGTGCTTTAAATTTACCTCTTCGCTTATCTTTTGTTTTTAATCCTATCCCTTTTAGTCTTTCTCATAGTTGTTCTTAAAGTGGAATGTATGTTTAATTACAATTTTATGCAAAATAGTTAATATTTACCACACAATTCACTGTAAACAGAAGAAGGTTTCGAATATGTATTTTAGGCAGCATAAGGGACATTCTAAAATTATTATGGACTCAAAATACAGTTTAATTCTTTCCTGTTATATGCATAGTAAAACATTTAATGGAGATCCAATTAAAAATGAATTACAAAAACTGCATCCAAAAGTGCAAGGTTAGTACATATATTATGGGAAGACTCAATTAAAGTTTGATTTATAAAGAATCGTTGTACGACCATTTAGAATTACTCTGCACCGTAAAATATCTTTCTAGTCATGTTTTGTATCTGCAACTATCTTAGGGCGATACATACCTATGTGAAATTTGACGAAAAATTGTGAAAAATTAAAAAACTTATTTTGTTTCATAATATAATAATATTAATTTTAAACTTTAAGAAAATGTATCGTTTTTCCCACCTGAGGCACTGTAAACACCAATTAACTGACGCTATAAATGGGTAGGGCCATGCTTGTTAATAGGCCTCCCAACTTTGAACCTTATTTTCTAGCAACTTTTTCCCAACACTTTTCCATACTCAAAATGTTCCACGCGATGCAATTTTTCACTAATTTGTTTTAGCATTTTTGTGCTGCCTCGAAAAAGCACGTTAAAATGGTCATATTACCTTTTTGTAACATTGCTCCAGTTTTTGTATTTATTATTACTTATTAAATTTTAAGGAAACGGTAGTTTTGGAGAATACCTTCGTAATAATTTCTCTCCACCAATTAGGGCCAATATAAAACATTTAATATGAGAGAAATATTTTTAAACTCACTAGCTGTAAAAGTGGAGTTTTGTATGTGAATATTTTTAAAAATGCATCACATGCCTCATTTTATTAGAACAATGCATTTAGACCATAACAATAATTATTTAAATTACCGTGAAAATTATAATTTTGATAAATGGCAAAAATATCAGAATTATTGTGTTTAATAACTGATATACGTTTCAATAAGGCATCTTATATGCTGTTGATTTTTCAAATTTCACAGATGCATCACCTTAACCACTCCTATAACGCTTTTCTGACGTTTTCATTTGGTAAAAAATACATTTGAGAATGTGTTGACGCAGTGTTTTGCTTGTATTCCAACTTTAACTTAATTTTAAAATTTTAAAAACCTGGCGACTCAACTTGCCATACCCCATTTTCAGACTAGGCTCCATGTTTGCTTGTTTGTTTATATTCAGAGTGTTAAAATGATTATTTATTCCTTTCAAATTGTATCAAATTAGTTTAAGGTAGTTCATTATAAACGATCAAAATTGTTGGATGTCAACTTAACATACAATATTAGTTAAGATACTTTAGTAATATGTTTTGAAAATGTATAATATAATCGAAATACTATTTTTGTATTCATTTCATAATAAATAAACACATTGTTAGCATATAATAATGAAGATAATTATGGCCGCGCGGTTAGACCACTCGCCTCTCACCTAGACGGTCGGGGTTCGATCCCAAGCGACCGCATGTGTAGTGGACAAGCGGCGCTGGGCGGGTTTTCTCCGGGTACTCCGGTTTCCCCCGCCATCGCATTCCACCGGTGCTCCATCATCATTCATGTATCACCAGTGTCACCGCCTGCGGTGCCATAAATAGTTAAAGCGGGCTTTAAACACCAAAAAAAAAGATAAGGTTCTGAGTAGTGAAACAATTGACAACCTTCCAGCAAGAATTAACACAAAAGCAATAGATAAATAAATGCTATATGTATAAAGGATTAATTCCCAACAAAAATTAGATTTCCCTCAAAATCACATTCTAAGCCATTTTGATAACTGAGTGTTGCCTTAGGGAAGTTATATATATATATTCACTGAATATCATTTATTTCCAAGAAATTCTATCACAATATCTGTTTAAACATCGTAAACCTTAATGAATTTAATAATACCAGCTCTTTATAATTTGTCTTTATACATTATACAGTTTACATCAGTCACATTTTCCACTCCTAGTAAAAGAAGAAGCTGGGGTCAGTGCTTTAACAAGCAAAACTAGTTCGTGCTAAAAATAGAAAGCATGGCAATAACTTTTGCCATAAACACACGGGATAGGGGAGAGTTAATAAGGACTTCGTCGTTTTATTCCGAGCTGGTCGTTAAACTGCAGAACAAACAATCTGTGCTCCAAAAAGGAGACATTCACCTTTCAGAATTTCACATGTTGGTTAGTATTGATGCATATGAAGTATATCTATATGTTTATGCATATCTACAAGGAACATAAACAATAAGAATAATACAATTATGTAGATGAGACCAAATACATTTGCGGGTGATTTATTCTCTCACTTTGCTTTCAAGCCTTCTTAAAATTCCCGGTTATGCCTACACTACTATTCTCTCACTATATATTCCTTTCTGTAAATCTCAGGAGCTGACTTTAAACCCTTGGTTCCAGAAATGTCTAAGTACTGTACTCAACGTTTATCAATGCTCTTCATATTTCAGAACCGTTTTAAAAGGGAATTGTGGTGCATCATCATTATTTTGGACGTAAATATAATTATCGGATATTTGTGTTCTGTGTTTAAATTTTCGGAGAAGAAGTTTGAATGAAAAGCCTTACATGTTTCATCTCTAATTTTCTGATGAATGCTGTACCGATGTGACAATTTAAGTGTTAAATGCTTATGAGAGGTAATCGATATGAAGTTGTCATTTACATATCAAAATGGCAGGACGTTCAATTTTTTTCCTACTATTTTTACATCCCCTTTAACATCTGAGGTCATATTGGGTGATTTTTGCTTTGAACAACTCGTTGACTGTAGATTTACGTTGGGATTTTAATAATTTTATTTTTTCCAAACACACACACACTCACATATATACTTCCAGACTCTGTGGGGGATAGGAAATGATACTGGTGAAAGAAATTTTCCCCATCCCATCCAGGAATCGAACCCAGGGTGAGAATTCAGCTCGCTGACCACTCGACCACTGAGGTTGTTGCAGTCGCTTGTTCAACATTATATATTAGTTATTAACTTTACAAGTGTTAAAAGTGGAGTTAAATTTTGTGAGCAAAATAAAATCACGTTTAACATGTGCTGTCATATAACTACTATTCAAATATCCAGACAAAGAACTATTTCCAAATATACGACGGAGTAGGAAAATCAGAGGTTTATCCCAAACGAATGGTGTACTACAAGGCGATTTTCTATTTAATACAAAGACGGCGCCGTGGCTGATTGGTTAACCGGCTCGTCTCCCACCTAGGCGGCTCGGGTTCGATCCCAAGCGCCCGCATGTAGGATGTGGACGAAACGTCATCTGGGCGGGCTTTCTCCGGGTCCTCCGGTTTCCCCCGCTACTCATTCGACTAATTGCTCCATCATCACTAGGGATAGCATCTTGGAAACCGATTGCGGGACATAATCGAAGTTAGCGCAGTATGGTATATAGTTGTGATAGGTTGACAATGTAGTGTGTACGTAGTGGTACTAACAGAAGGAAAATGGGGCAGTGATTGCATGGTAGACTGTGATGTTTTCACTAGCAGTGGAAGGCGATTAGGTTCGGGTGGGTGGTAAACATAAATACCACTGATTTAAGGGAACTTACAATGTTAAAATGTACGTATATGCAATTGCTGTTGTGCAACAAGTCATCAGCATCATTACCCGTTTCATTTTCTCTCAAGATACATAGATTACATTGCACACTATACATTCGTAACGTCTCAAATGTGAATCGTTTCTGATTGGCACGTAAACAGCCTTTATATTGTGAAAAACTTCACTCCAAATCATAAGATGTGATTGGAGCAAAACGGAAGTAGGACACATCATCGACTATTGGGTAAGATACTCCATCAGCAATTATTTCCGTAGCAACACCTCGTAGCACATTTTGTATTTCACGCATTATTGAAAATCCGATATTTTTTCCAAACACTCTATTCAATTTCCTTTTACACGATCCAAAAACAGTGTCACCGGTCTCTGATTAATTGCTTGCACAAATTCATCGACAGCTTTCAGGGCTCGAGGCATTTCAATGCTCGATGTTTCCAACTATGTGTTATTATATATATTTGCAAAGTTCTTCTGTATGAATTGCAAATCTTCATGCAATCAATTTTAAGCAAGAGATTTTACAATCTTGATTGAAAAGCATGCACTATCATCAAAGGCATTAATTACTGTAAAACAGTATTCTAATATACAGCATAATATACTACTGTATACTATTGAGCTACGTTCCGCAACGCGTTATTACAGGTTGTTTACATGCGGTGCGTGCAGTCGCCAATACAGGTCAGTAGGTATACAACTGGTATTCGCTTGTGTCCCGTTATCGGTCCCCAAGATGCTATCCCTAATCATCACTTTTATTATCATCCATTTCGCTTTCATTTCATATCATCCACTTCTTTACGCTCTTTCCGGGCCAACCACCTGCTCGCGGTTCCGTGCCGTTAGCTCCCCGACAGGTTTCTGACCCTTAGGCACACCCTAGGTGGGTGTCAGTCCTACATACGGGGAGGGTAAGTCGACTACGAAAAAAAAAAAAAAAACACAATACGTCGCGAAAGAAATTGCAAGAGCCAACATGTATATCTACCCCGATGATATGGCTATCGCAGCGCGAGATGAATGTACGCTTCAAATGGCGACAGACACAATAAGTATATGGGTCGAGAAAAACGACATAAAGATAAATCAAGAGAAAGCCGAAATGGCAGTGTCTAGAAACGTTTATAGGCTCACCGAAGTAGAAAAAGTAAAATGCAACGGAAAATTGCTTAAGAGAATGAACAACTTCAAATATATAGGCATTACAATACAGACAACAAGGAAGAGTTTCAGACTTAATATCAGAACAAATACGGTGGTCTCAGTTAGGGCCATGAATTAGATCGGACACATTAGACTTATCAATCGATACAGCTATGGACCTGTTCCAATTAAAGATATTGTGTTTGGAATCGAACTGGTATGGGAACATCTCACGTATAAACAATTAGAAGAGATAGAAAACATAAAATCCAGATACATCAAGATGGTTCTAGGAGTACCGGGGCTGGTCTACGAATTCACCAAGAAACCTTCCTAATAGAGGATCTGCATACGACACTGCTTCTGCCTTCTAGTCAAGCCTAAAGCACATTTCTGCACCACTTACGAGAAAAGATAAAGGACGTGGTAATGGAGTTCTATGCAGCCTGTGCGATCTAAGAGAGAGAATGGAAACAGGCGAACTATGAAAGGCGTCATATGGCTACGAGATTGTCAGTTCATGGTTTCCACCATAAGGTGAGCTCCAAGAAAGCATTCCACGAACCTAGTGATACCTGTATATGTCTTTTATACTCAGAGAAATGTGAAAAATACCATATACTCAAGCGCAAAAAAGTATGTAAATCTATCCTTGCTTATAGCAAAGACAACTAAATATTTGTATTCCTAAATTGAGGTATTGTATTCTGCACAGTTTGTGCGCTCTTATCCATTATTAATCATATACTTACTATGTTTTAGACCAGCGTCACAAATCGCTTGATTTTGTGCTAGAGCAAGCAGGCACTGCAGTGAATAACCACACGGTATCAGTTAGAGACGGCTTCTGACAGAGTGGTAGGTCTCTCGTTCCTTGCACAGTGTGTCGTGTTCGGTTTATAATATCGGGAACAAAAAGCAATCCAACAGACAGGCCATTGACTCCTACGTTTATGCCTACCAGAGGTGGCGGAATAAATGTTTAGTTCAGCCCTAAGAAAATTCAATTTGTAGCGTCATTATGCAATTCGTGCAGATAAGTATAACAGCTGTCAGGGAGAAATACTCTTCGAATTGTTTTAGATACCAGTTAATTGTCAAGCTGCCCCTTTCATATTCGCTGTTATAGATTTGAAAGTTTTCCGTTACAAACTAATTCCCATGCTGTTAGTATTACAAAAGGACAAGTTAAGGAGCTTGTTGTTTTACCACGTTAATACTATTACATTACGGTAGTTTTTCAATTATTTATGTTACGACTACTAAACCTATGAAAACATGTAGGTATATGTTCATATTAAAATACTTCTAGCAATCATGAACCTTCAATATGATATCTTTTGAACGGTGGATTACATATTTCAAACGCAACATTTTGCATAGCTCCACTACACTGAAGTAATTATTTGTTCATGATTACCGCACAATAGGAAGTCACGCATTGCGTGTAGACGATTCAGAAAGAGCAACGAGCGAAATTGCTCCGTCTGATTTTCTTAAAGTGCAACCAGTTGGCAACCTGTTTTGATTGTTGCTTGGTCTTCATTGTTTGACCATCAACAAAATACTCACTTACACAATCATAGCATTTTGTAAAATATATGTTGTAAGCAATTCCGTGCTGATTTTTCGACTTCTTTGCTAGGAATCCCAACGTTATCTCTCCGCTGCTGGAAGATTTCTTCTGTTTCTAGCGAATCCATTTCCAAGTTACCATTCCATTAATAGGTACAAGGCCTCTGCTTAATATATTATAATTTCCATATACAATATAAATGTGTTGTGCACAGCTCGGTTGTTGTGTACAACATGGACACAAAATGTGAGTCATCCCCAGATTACAACGGTCGATTCAAAAAGCTTCGTGTATCTCCGTAAAAGCTGTGTTCACGATGCACACGAAAGAACTGTACAATGGTCTGTGACTGACAGCGCGATGGTTAACCTATGAGTACTGAAAACATATCACACAACAACGTTACGCTGGCCGAGAAATTAAGAAGGTTTTGCTTCCACTCTTAAATTCCTAAGTACTGCTTGTCATTTTTATGTTAATTTTATGACTGGATATGTAGAACATAATATTGCATTAATATTACTTTGGCATTTGTAGTTATGGATATAATTCATAATTCTAACACTCGTGTTAAATAACTAAAAATATGTGTAAATAAACTTATTACTTTCTAAAACTAAAACACAGAAATTAATATAATTAATATAGGATATATGAACCTTCAGCCCGAATGATTGCCCTCGATCTTCGGGGCATAGACACAATTAAACGCCTCCAGTAATGTGGAGGAAGAGCTACAAGATCCCAGGCTTCTTGTATTTGTGCTCAGAAGCCGTCTTTTGTCCTTCACCCACCTACAGGTAAATTGGAGCACAGATCCCTTTTTTACCTCAGCCTACACGTTCTCAAAAGGACTCAAATCTGATGAACAGGGAGGCCGGTCTACCACTCTGATATCCTGCCTCTCTGAAAACTAATTAAAAACCTTTCAGAATGTGTTCAGGATGACTATTCTGTACAAATTCAACAATTTCATCAGGATATCTCATCCTCACAGAGGGAATCAAAATATTATCGACACAGCATACCTAGACCGCCCCATGATATCTAGCCCCAACATGACCACAGATATGCGACCAAGATGGAATTGTGAAGCCAAGTATTTTCCATCGTATCGGGACCCTTTTGAACGGTAGATATTACTTTCCCTTACGTGTGGAAGAAAATATCACATCGTCTGAGAGTATCACGTTATTCCAGCTGCGGTTGGAATTCTCTTGTTGAATCGGGTATGTGTAAAGAGAGTGTTGATTAAAAAAAAGAAAGAAAAAAAAAGAAAAAAAAAGAAAAAAAAAGTTCCTGCCTCCCCCAAACAATCAAATTTGCCCAACTTGAATTCCTAAAAATGTTTCAAAACATTGGTCATATTAACAATAGTTTTGTATTTTTTCATAGTATAAAGATTCCGTTTTTCTTTTCATTGATACAGCACATGCTTGTGAGTGGCATATTGCTGTTCGGTAGAATAAACCATTAAAAAAGCATTATAATAACTAACATATTATTAACTGTGCTGAAAGTCGTGTATAAAATAAGATATCTAAAATAAATTGTCTCTATGTGTTGATTCAATATCATTAAGAGAAGGGAGTAGAATGTTTACTACATGCGAACCTGCGACCCATACCAGGGGAGTAACCTGCGTTTTGCCACAGCGCTAAGAAAACACACAAGTAAGCTGGCAGGTTTAGTAATGCCGTAATGCTGCATAATGTTTTGTGTCGTTAACATTTTTAGTCAATATTGATAGTTTGTTGATGAAGAAGCTTAAGTTATGTATTTGATTATAATTATTGATTATGTGGGTTAGTAATATTAAGATTTGAGATTCTGACAACTTGTTACTGCCACTATATAACTAAATTTCGGATGGTATACACACGGCGCTGTGCCGTGTAGGACTGAGACAAATGAGGCGTTCCAGACATTATTCATTTTTGGGGCGGGGGAGGTGTACAATGTTTTTCTTTCACACTGTGGCGTACGATGACTCGCGCGCTGGCCACTACAGTTCGGACTTCCGCCGAAAAAGTTATAATTAAAGAGCACATTTGAGGTATGTATAGAATGACATTCGCTGGATATTTACCTGTGGAAGCAAGCAGCACGTGCTCTAAGAACCGGTTTTTGAAAAGCGAAGGCAATATAAAGTTCCAGGACTGAATGATGTATTATAGTAAACATTTACATATAAGCATGGAAAGGCTATACATATGTTTATTTATAATTCATGTAACCTATTGTACTATAACAGTAATACCATGCGTGTATATTTATGCATAAGTATTTTTTACAATATTTGTACTCAATTATTTGTTTGCATATGTAGCAATCGATTTATATTTACTATTTTAGTCTTTTTCATTATGGTCACATTGAATGGAATGCACATTTTGAGAGATTTTGGGTTTATATTCCTATGATATTTTGCTAAGCAGCGTTTATACTGACAAAACTTTCTCTCTGCATCACATTAGTAGATAAGACCTCCGATCCAGATTCTTCTACAAATGAGTGCGGCACCTTCTATGCTTCAGGAAAAATATATTCCTAGTAGCTTGGCACATAGTTGAAAATAAACAAAATCAGGAAGGGGTTTCACTGGTCCTTGCGAGTGGACAGGGGCCGTCTCTGACATCATCAATCCGCATAGAGCTTTTAAGTTGGCAATCCCGCAACGATACCGCATCTGCTCTCTTTAGCTATATTATCCGCACAACGACTCACATTATCATATTTACAGTTACAATTTCAATGATAATAAGTACATACCTCATAAGAGATAATGGAAATGCTATCCTTCCCCATCCACAAATTTATGGTATATTCTCAGAGCACTTTCATTTACTCTCAAGAGTTTACTACTGAAAATTGAGTGAAATTCTTGCCACTTTTAATTCTTCCCATTAACGTCCGAGCTGCGGGTCCGGCGCGCGTGCTGCCAGCGGCCACAATGTGAAAGAAAAACATATAGTTTTGAGTATTATGAGAAAGACTGAATATTTAATGCACGAGCGATAGTGAGTAGGTTAAGTTACACCAATATCATAATAAGGATTAAACAAGAACTATATACACTCCCAATTCCTAAATGATCAATTAGAAATTAAAATTACAAAATAATTTGAATTTTATGTGTAACTTTACTACATTAATGTCAATAATGACGCTATTATTTCAGTAGTCAATTTTGTTGCCATTGGCAGGTGATATTCATTTTATTTACTTTTATTTTTCCTTCTTTTTTCTTTTTTATGGGGTATACACATCTGGAAAGCTTTATAAAACCCAAGTTAGTTCAGTAAATCTTAATTGTATTAGTAGTACCGATATGTCGATAATATTTTAAATATAACAAATTGCGAATTTAATATCTATAGACAAAAATAACTGCTTATTAGGTAAAACTCGTTTGTCTAAGGCTTTACTAGTTCTATACGTAGACAAAAGAGAGGTGTTTGGTTTTTATCTTAATAAAATTGTTTGACTATGTTCTTTTGTTAATGTATAGTCTTTTAGTGCACATTTACACGTTGAAAATGTTCGTTTTCAAAATTTTCAATTTTCTTTTATTTTGGTATCACATAACAGCAGTTTTCAAAAACGACTAGCTTATATGATTTTCTTACCAGAAAAGGGTTTAAGTTTTGATATTATGAAGCTATGAACGCTCTGACCTTTTATGCTTAATTTAATCGCATGATTACAAAAAATTGTCCAGATTTGCATCAGTTTAAAATTTCTAAATTAAAAACCTGATGTGCTCCATTTACATAGCGTTCTCTAGCACTTCCGTATACAAAATATTAGTATAAAAGATTATTATGTTATCCACATCATGCTAATCGAGAAAACATAAACAGAATTGGATTTATTGCATGCCTACTTGGAAATAGGGGAAGAGAAATAGGGGAATAGGCTAAAGCGATAGTCAAATGTTTTAAAGGCTGGGCGCTAAAAGTTAGGTGGCTTAAAATTGACACCAATAACAAGGAATAGCTAAAAAACGGTCAACTCTACAAGAAAAGCATAGATATATGACATAAATTATGTGTTTTAACGAGATCTACATTTGTTTGTGTAGTAAGCTTTTGTCTATCTCTTAAGGTTTAACTGTTATACAAAATTCTGCAAAACTCATCCAGAATAAAGGGAACTTCAGAGGCTATACCCAGAAAAGTCGAAAAATACATTTTATTTGTCATGTAAATATCTTCAATATATGGTATTTTATCAAAACGGTTAGAGCCATTTTTGAGAAAAGCACAATTTTAAAAAAAAATCAATATAAAGGGTAGTTTTGTGGTAGGGGATTTCTAGAAAATTTTCGTGTCGCATCCATGGAAGATACTTAACATAAGTACCATGTTTGGTATTTAATGGTCTTTTCGTTTTCGGACCTTTTTCCAAAAATGATTTTTCGGATTCAGGGGACTTCAAACCGTATATTTCCGGTGAAATATGACATCGAGTTTTTGGATAGAATACAACACTTTCTCTAGCTACTATGTACGTGCTGGAGAAAGTAAAATACGCAATTAAAACATTGAAAAAGAATTTTCTAAACTAAAGGCATGTCTTAATTAAATGAATCAAATTAAAATTGAATATTATATAATGTTATCTAAAAAGTATAGGGAAATAGTAACAAGTCACTTCATAGCATATCTATATGCTTTAGTTAAGTTGTTAGTGTTAATTGTAATTAATTTAATTTATTGCAGAATTGTGTATTACTTTGTAGTTATGCGACTAGTTGGTAAGTTAATTCGTTAGGTTTATTTGAAGAATCCGCCCCTGTACACAGGATTTTCCTTTTTTTTATTGCTTCATTTATACCCCGCCTTTAACTGCATGGTCCTGTTGGTGGAATTTCGATGTGGAACATATTGACTAGCGACAATGATGCTAACTCGTGTAGTGTAGTCGTTAGATTCCTAATCATCTTTAATTTTTATCATTAGATCAAACACATATCCGCACTCTGGGGAGGATAAGGAATACTTTGAGCTAGAGAAACACCCTTCCAGCCAGGAATAGAACCTGGGACCCCTCGCACAGTAGACGAGCTCTATAGACTGAGCTATAGGGCCAGCCAAGATTTTCTTACTTAGGGGTAATGCTGGATTCGTTTGTTATAGTTTTCTGCTGTAAATACTTGCTAGCAACAAAGAAGAGAAAAATAGAGAAAGAATTACTATAAAACTTTATATTCAAGTACATAAAAATATGAAACATTTGCTAAACTTAAATTCATGTCAGAAGTTTAAAACAGACTAAATGTATGTATTTACATACTAATTTGATGTTCACTTATAATTTTGGTTATATAGCATCAGATAAAGTTTGTGAAACATTTTGATCAAACCTGCAAAATTTAGAATGTAACCTTAACCCTTTCCAGCCCGATTTATTTGTAACGAAATTGCTTTTTGAAAACTGATGCCATAAAATGCACATTTGCCTTAAAAAGTTGGTCTTTTCTGATTTCTTATTGTTAGCTCAGTTGTCTAAACTTCTAAAACACTGAACATCACTGAACTAGACTTCAATGCACAAGCTAATCTAGATTGGAATCCTCGCTGCAGTGCTACTGTAATAAAAGAAGGAATGGGCCCAGGTAAAACAAACGCTGGATGGCATATCTAATTGCTGACTGGAATTCGGTAGCACTGTGGTGAAATAAAGTTCTGTATTTATTAGAAAAAAGTACCTATCTTTGAAGGGATTTTATTTTCGCTTTTGCTTGTTCTAAGTCGTGTTAATATCAATAAAATTTAGGGAATGTTCTGAAATATGCACAATGAAGGTAGACAATTATTGAAAGTTAACCTTTACCCTTCTCAACAAAAAAAAAAAAAAAAAAAAAAAAAATCAGAGATAATGTTGCCATGGCAACATTTGGCTGGAGAGTGTTAAATTACAAAAGGAACATTATTCTGCTTATAGAATATACTTATACAAGGGACACCTCGGGCACAATGGCAGGAGGAAGGGATGAAGTGAAGGAAGCTCAGACCGCAGGCAGACATGCTCAAAATGCACACAAATGCTCAGAACTCCGTATCATTCTTGACTTGAAGACCCCTCGATATTCAGAAAGGGCAATGAACACCCGTTCAACCAAGCAGCCCTCTAGCTTTAAAGGGGAATACTCTTTGTACAAGTATCCACGCCATCTCTCCGGGCCGCCTACGTCACCAAACCTAAAGCATACGTGTTATTCGTAATATAACCTCGAGAAATGCATGCAAAAATCGTTTTAAAGAGCTTTGTATTATGAATTTACCATCTATATACATTTTTTTTTCTGTATTATGCATGTTCATGAACATTTTAATGAATATATTTTACATAATGCTGTAGGTACATAGGCACTATACAAGAGGATGTAGTAACTTATTAATGCCATCATGTAGACTGAGTGAAAAGCAATTCTTGTATTGGTTTGAAACTTTATAACAAATTGTCAACTTGCCTGCAAAATAGTTTTAATTTTAAAAACAATCTTAGAAACACTCAGAAACCCCAGGTTCGATTCCCGACTGCGGCGGGGAATTTTTCTTTAACCGGAATTATTCCCTATCCTCCATGGAATCTGGAAGTATGAATGTGAGAGTGAACGTGTATGCGTTTAATACCATAAAATTATTAACAATTAAGTTAATGTAATAACCTACAGTTAGTATAGAGCTGTTTCACAAGTTAAAAGCCCCCAAATGAGGGCGTTATACAAATGAAGAAAAAGAAAAATCTCAGGAAATTTAAACTGAGAACTGTATTTATGATTTAAATACTTATTTTAATATGTAATTGTTATCGATCTCATACAATACTAACTTGTGCTTGTTCTGTCCAACCTGCTAAAAATTGTATTTGCTCAATGGGTAATAAAAACATATCTGTCTATGAACCTGATAAACAAGAAGAAAATGGAATAAAGGGGAAATAATGGAAATAAATTCGTGGTAGTTGAGAAGCCACCTCAGCATTTGTGTACTGACTATGGAAAACAAGGTCCGAGTTGGCAGTCGAAAGGAACCGAACCCGGAACCTCCCGTATGTGCGCATCAGACGTTACCCCGGAGCTATCTCGTTCAGTAGTATTCTTCCTAAATAAGCACTTCAAACGAAATAAATGGGAATAAATTATCATTATAAGCATATGGCTTCCTAAATAAGTAAGCCTGGGCGTATGTCTTCTAAACGCTTTGCATTGATACAAGTGATAAAGCAGGTGGTGCTGTTTGTGGCACGAGGACGACCACGAGGAGGGAGCTGATAAAGGAAGCGGAAGGAACAGTTTGGGGAGACCTCCCAGTACTTTACAAAGTATGCACACGACCGGGGTGCAAACCGTTTTGGTCACGTGCCAATCACTTGACCCGAACTGACAAGTTAACCAAGTCTTACGTTTCACAGGAAGTTTAGTTTGAAGCCCTTCCTATACGAGGAGTGTCTCCATTTACTCAATTTCCGTTTCAGACTCCTGCCATCCCTATCTGCATTGAACAGTTATCGTCTCGTTTTTCGTGCCACATTTATTGTCTTCATAAACATACACAGAATTCAATGTTGTTGGAAACACTTATTTCCGATGTGGGAACAAACACATACCGAGTTTACAGCAATGCTAGGAAATACCATCAGATTATAGAACAATGGAACTATTCAGATGTGAGAGACATCATTACCTCGGCCATTAAATGCACATTTTTTTGCAATAAACGTTATAATGGGACTAGGAACAATAAACATGTCTTTATGTATTACCATTTAAGTCAATGGTGGCACAAGATTAGATAGAAACAAGAGTGAACTAAATGTAGATCGCTGGGAAGCTGATAAACAGAAGAAATGTGGGACGTCTCCTCATTTCGCATGGAGTTATTAATAGTGTTGTTGGGCATGTAAAGTACAACAATGGCGAAACTAGCTAATTTAAAAGCGAGTGGCTGGATATCAAAATATGTCTTTCAGTCTTTCTTCCTCAAATAAGGCTTAATAGTCTTTTTCTCGGTTACATAGTAGAACGCTGACACCTTTTCTCGACACAAATTTACCAATGGCAAGATTAATGGTAAACACAGAGAGACGCAGTATCTTCATTCAAACTGGAGGATTATTACTCTTAGTATAGTTCAATTTTTTATAAACATACCTGAAGTTTAGCTGTTCGATGTTGATTTCATAAGCCAAACAGAAGAAGAGACCAGGGAAGTCCAAGGAAACGTTGGAAACAGTCACTGTGAAGCCGCAATAGGCTTAAAGCCTAATCCCTGAAGAAAAGGACACCAATTATAATTCATTTCTCACTTTTACTTTTGCTCTTAACTTTTTCCCTTTCTTGGCATTTTAAACAAACTTTATTAAATAGAGTTTAAGTAAAGCTATGAGATTAAAATTTAAATATTGAATACTGTTTGAGTACCATTAATTTAAATTCATAATCAGGGTCCGGATTCTACTACCTTAAAATGTTTGAAAAATGACATTTAAATGACTAAATTAAAACAAAATTATAATTACAAAAATGTCTAAAATTGAACTTTATTTCATTTATTAAAATTAGTGGAAATAAAGTTATATATTAATTTAGACATGAGTATTACTCCTATACAAGTTGAGAAAGTAGGTATAAGAATAATTGTATACATGTTCTTGTTTGAATAAATCGAAAAGAAAGTTAACAAACTATTTGTGAAGCAGATGATACAAAACTAAGAATTAATTATCTTGAGTTCAGAGATGATACAAACTTAATTGTGAATGAGAACTACACGGTATATTGACAAGACACAAGGACAAGGAAAATAGCAACCCGACTGTACGCACCCTCTAACACGAAAAAGGGAGAACTAACATGTCCCTAGATAACGATATTAATTTTAATTGTAATTTTATTATACCTGCTCCCCTGACAATAGTCGACCCTTCATCCGTAAGCTTTTCAGGCTAATCATTAAGGGATGCAATTGATGAAATCTCAGCAATTGGCATTTTTCTGCCAAAATATGTGTTTTGGTTTTTTTTCAATGAAAAAATACTAGACCTATTAAATAACATTTAGGCAAAGTTTCAAAGTCCTATGAAGTCAGCAATTTACCTTCATTTAATCAATTTTTAAAGGTCTGTAGTAGTTAAATGCTCCCTGGTAGGTACACATAAAGGCATTTTTCACACTCAGCTTTTACAACTTTCAAAATTCTATGCAGTCAACAAAATATATGATTAAAGGCTAAACTTTTACATCTTCTCAAAGCTATTCCTAAGCATGATATTTCTTATTAGAGCATTAATTTTTGAACAGAAAAAATAAAACGTGTACAGAAACAGCATGCATTTTTAGAAATGTTGCTTTAACGGTGGATAAAACTTGTTCTCCTGTTGTAGTAAATGAAGTTACTGAAAATCCGATGTCAAAATTGTTCTATTTGCTTGTGTGGTATTGTCAAATAATCATTTTACTTAAAAAACTGTATGAGAATGTACCTGGTGGCTAAACAGCGCCGTATTGTACGTGCGCAGATAATTCTTCGTGCGTTTGAAGAATTCCAGAGTTCAACGGTGTAAATCCAAGTAAGCATCCGTTAGCGGATTTAGCGTGAGCGACCTGTGTTCTACTACTCAGTTACAGAGCTTTTATTTTTGAGAGAATAAAGTCACAGTTTAGATTGGAAAGTAATTAAAACGTCTTCATTTCGCTTACCAGTATTCGCCAATGGCTGGTTTGTAATTGTGTACGCTCTGTTCTTATTTAACATTAGAGACTAGATCCACTGTAGGGTTAAATCAAAACATTAAGGCGCCGCAACAAAAACCTGCATGGGGGCACGTAGTTTTCGCTAAATGATGATTATTATCATTATTGTTATTATTATTGTTGTTATAGTAATTATTATTACTATTGTTACTATTTAGCAAAACCTACGTGCTTTCGTTTTTTTTTTTTTTTTTTTTCTGCGCGTATAGGTTTTCATATTTTTATTTCCTCTTTATTATTATTATTATTAGATAAAGAAAAAAAAATGCAACATAGCGCTTCACTGTGTTATGGTTATCAGAACTATTTGCCTAAGCAGAATAAATCAAGACATGAAAACTTCGTAACGAAAATTATGCAAACACCTGAGCACGTATTACAGTGAAATCTTACCTGCTCTCACGTTTGCATGTTTTCCGTTACGACGCTGTCATATTTGTTTTACTCTACTTATGCGTACAGTGTGTAATAATAATAATAATAATCATGATGCTGATAATAATAATAACAACAATAACAATACAGTGAAAAGCTAGTGTCCTGGTGTTTTTTTCGCTACGGCGCTTTCATATTCTGATTTCCTCTGCTTATCCGTATAGCGTTTATAATAATGATTATAATAATAATAATAATAATAATAATAATAATAATGATAACAAGAAGAAGATGAAGAAGAAGAATGAACAACAAGAACAATAGAGTGAAACATTACATTCTGTCGCATTTACTTTTTATAGTTTCGACGAGTCCGTGTTTTAACTTACTCTGCTTATACAAATGGTGTGCTGCTGCTGCTGCTGCTACCGCGACCCAACTACTACTACTACTGCTACTGCTGCTGCTACTGCTACCACTGTTACTACCACCAGCACCACTACTACTACTGCTACTACTACTGCTGCTGCTGCTACTGCTACCACTATTACTACCACCAGCACCACCACTACTACTACTACTACTACTACTACTACTACTACTACTACTACTACTACTACTACTACTACTGCTGCTGCTACTACTGCTACTGCTGCTGCTACTACTACCACTATTACTACCACCAGCACCACTACTACTACTACTACTACTACTACTGCTGCTGCTGCTACTACTACCACTATTACTACCACCAGCACCACTACTACTACTACTACTACTACTACTACTACTACTACTACTACTACTACTACTACCACTATTACTACTACTACTACTGCTGCTGCTGCTACCACTATTACTACCACCACCACCACCACCACCACTACTACTGCTACCGCTACCGCGACCCAACTACCACTACTACTACTACTACTACTACTACTACTACTACTACTACTACTGCTGCTGCTACTAATACTACTACTACTACTTCACTTCTACTACTACTACTACTACTACTACTACTACTTCTACTACTACTACTACTACTACTACTACTTCTACTACTACTACTACTAATAATAATAATAATATTGCTACTAATACTGCTACTGCTACTACTACTAATAATAGTAACAATAAGAATAATACAGTGAAACATTACATGTTGTATTTCCTTTTTATCGTGTCGACGCGTCGTCTTACCTTCCTTTGCTTCTGTGTATGGTGTGTAGTAGTAGTAATAATAATAATAATAACAACAATAATAATAATAATAATAATAATAATAATAATGATGATAATAATAATAATAATAATAATAATAATAATAATAATAATAATAATAATAATAATAATAATACAGCGAAACACTTCGTGCTCACATGCATGTTTTTGTTACGGCACCTTAATGTTTGATTTAAGCCTAAAGTGGGTCTAGTCTTTAATGTTAAATAAGAACAGCGAATACACAATTAAAAACTAGCTTTTAGCGAATATTTATTGGTAAAATGAAAAATTTTAAGTTACATTTCAATCTTAAATATGACTTTATTCCCTCAAAAACGAAAGCTTTATAAATGAAGTGGAAAATATGTTACCTTTTTCGATCTGTTTTCACTGTTCTGTATACGAGATCACGGACTCTAATACAATTCCGGCAACTCCTCTCAATGGGTGAAATTCCCTCACAGTTTCTGTTGATACACAAGAGAAATAAAACGCAGGTTGCTCGTGCTAACCCCAGTACTGACCGGTGTTTACTTGAATTTATTTGCCTCGTTGAGTCCTGCAGTTGTTAAAACGCACGAATGATAATAATCTGCACACGAGAAATAAGGCTTTATTGGTCAATCTGCTAATAAACCAAGTCACCGTTTTGAATCGCTGCTGTAGCCTAATGTCGCCAATACCTAATTTCTATATTCTCTCCTCCTTGCTACCACATAATTATGACATCATAATAAAGGCCAGAAATATTAAAGACACACATTCTTAGGCCCGCAAGTGGTACACAAGGTAAACAATAGAACAAGTGCAACCAGGAATTATTGTCTGGAAAAGAAAAGGCAAGGTCAATGCCCCGCCTCTTTCCCTTTAGAGGAGAACATAGAGTGAGACAGGGGGGAACGCGTGTGTGTGTGAGTGCACTTTTGTCGTAGATTTGCGATATTTATTAAGAACCACAAGCCTGATAAATAGACCTATGAGCAAAATTAAACGGTATTTTACGCCCGATATTGAATGGGGCGCTATGAATCACAGCAGTTAAAGAGTGTCCATATATAAAACTAAACTTGAATGTGTTATCAGCAGTATCTGCCAGAAAGTTGACGTCACTTTCTCGCGAGCAAGTCCGCCATACTTGCGCAGTGCCGTACCTGTATGATTCCACTATGTTTGCATCTATATGAATGTGTACGTGGGTATGTGCAAGGTAAAAGTAAAGAGGAAAATTACCAGAGAAAAGCAAGCGCTTCACTCCTTACATGGCAATAGAGTATGAATTTCTCTTCCTTGCTTCACTTCGAAAATTATATCTGAGTATTATATTTTACGAGGGGCATACCGAAAGTCATGAGCAACACTGTTTTACAATCTTAATATTTATTTTTAAGCCAAACCAAATACATCGTCATAATCTACAGACTTTCTTTCACTTTTCGACATAGTCTCCATTGTTTTGCACACATTTTTCCCATCGTTCTACAAGTTTGAAAATGCCCTTGTGATAGAACTCCGTTCCAGCTGCCCGCAGACCCTGACGCACTGCTTTCCGAATATCCTCCAGCGTCTTGTAGCGTTGGCCACGCATCTGCTCCTTCACGAACCGAAAAGATGGTAGTCGGAGGGTGCCAAGTCGGGACTGTAGGGAGGATGTGGAAGAGTGTCCCACCCTAATGCCCTGATCTTCTCCATAGTGGCATGGGCAGTATGCGGACGCGCATTATCCTGTTGAAGGATGATCCTCTTTCCAGGGCGTTTATCACGCAAAGCCCGACGGAGCTTCAGAAGTGTCTTGATGTAGCGGGCAGAATTTATGGTTTGTCCAGGTTCAAGAAAGTCAACCAGAATGCAACCTTGTGCATCCCAAAAGACACTTCACATAACTTTTCCTACAGACTGCACTGTCTTCGCTTTCTTCTCGATGGTGAGTTCAAGTGGTGCCATTCCATACTCTGACATTTCGTTTCTGGCTCATAGTGATGGAACCAGCTCTCATTTCCAGTCACAATACACGTCAAAAATTCATCACCTTCATTATGAAATTTCTGAAGAAGGTTTTGTGCAATGGTTGTTCTCGGAAGTTTGTGGTCTTCAGTCAATAAACGGGGGACCCAACGGGCACAGACCTTTCGATAACTCAAGCTGTGGATAATTTCTTGCACTGCACTATGTCCTATTCCAAGTTGCGCAGCAATTTCATTCACAGTGAAACGCCTATCTCCTGTAATGAGCTCATCAACTCTTTCCTTGTTGCGTTCTGTAGAGGCAGTTCGAGGACGCCCGCTACGAGGCCCATTTTGCAGACTCGTGTTTCCATTTTTGAAATGTTTCACCCATCTTCTAACACTGCTGGCACCCATGCAGACACCTCCATACGCACGTTGAAGTCTGAGATGAATTTCAGGAGTAGATTTTCCTTCTTTCACAAGGAATTCAATGACAGCACGCTGTCGAAACGAAATATCAATGTCAGGCATTTTTCAAACACCGTCTGTGGTCACGTGATAGAAGCTAATGACGTCACAATATGTCAACATGTGGCTTAAAGTCTGTAGATTACGATCCTGCAATTCGTTTCGTTACGTTGTTGAAGTTTAAATTTTTACAATGGGTTGCTCGTGACTTTCAGTATGCCCCTCGTATATACTATGTATCTATGTTTAGATGTTAATCGAAAACTATATATATATATACATGTGTGTTTTATACATATAAACACAGAATATTAATCCCTCGGATCATATCGATATATCCGTTAATATCGAAGTGGATCTTGAACTGGAAGGGAAAGTATGCATTTTGGTATTACATTAATTACAGAAGTCTTTCCTGTATAGCCCTGGTTTACGTTTAGTTATTTTTTAAGACTGACAGATCGATTATCGTTAAATAAAAAATAATCTTTGACACTTTACTAAATCTAAAATACAGTATAAATTGATTAAATGCGGAATTTGGAGCGTTTCTGTCTGGCGCGTTTTTGTTTGCTTTATTTTCAAGCTTAAATGCGAGAAATAAAACAGATTTATTATGGACATAAAACAGCTCTCATATGTGTTTTGATGATGCTGTTTGCTCTTTAAAATATTTAAATCAAATTTTGCAATTACTTAGAATTATACGTGTACTGTACCCGTTTGTATAGACACGTCTAAAAGTGGTTGGATCTGTAAGTAATATGGTTAGAATTCAGAGCGGAAATCTAGTTGGTTTTGACACCGTGCCGGACATCCGAATTCTTTCCACAAGGATACCTTGGGGTTGTTGACCTTGGAAGAGTAGTGATTTCCGATACTTAAGGAGGGCGGTTGGGCGCGTTTTTGTGGGGTGGCCACCCAACTAATGAACTATGGTTTCCAGCCTGAAGCAGTACTTTCGGCCCAAACATAACAAACTACTTTATATTTCTAAACGTGTATATTTACCATGTGTAGCAATTTTCAAAGTACGGATGAGATCCAAAGCTTGCAAATTCCAGAAATGCTGATCTTAAAAGGTCAACCTTGACAACGTCTAAGAGAATGACACATCTTACTGCGGAGGTACAAATAGTTTGACTTGGCATCAACTGCATCATACCGGAAAAATTATCTAAAACTGTTTGACAGTAAATAAACTCCCTTTTCCTCGCCTCTGCTGCTACCATTTTTGTCATTTTCTTCTTGCATTGCTGCTTTCCTTCTTCACAACTTCGTTTTTTACTTTGCATGAAGCGAATGAGATCTCGTTGAACTAAATCCAGTAAAGTTTCACCTCTAATGCTTTGCTGTAGCTCCAGTTAATACATTTAAAAATTGCGCCTGGTGGCCAAGTATACCTTAACTATACTTATAAGCATAAAATCCATAGTGTTTACTAGCAGTATTCAAATGTATTATTGTTGTTATTGTTATCATCTGATTATTATTAATTTTATTATTATTATTATTATTATTAATATTATTATTATTAGTAGTAGTAGTAGTAGTAGTAGTAGTAGTAGTAGTAGTAGTAGTAGTAGTAGTAGTAGTAGTAAAAATAAAATGTAAATTGCGTGTTATTTATGGACGCTCTTTAACTACTGAGGTTCTCAGCGTCCCATTCTAAACTGGGCATGAAAGACCGTTTAATTTTGCTCAGAGGCGTCTCTATCAGGCTTGAGGTTCTTTTACGTGCCGTAAATCTACGACACGGGACCAAAGACTTCACTTCCCTTCCGAAGGAAGCCATACTAAAGATTTTTACACCCGAAAAAATCCACCGTCCTCCGTCGGGTTTGAACCCGCGATCTTGGGTATATGAAGTTAGCATGGTAATCATTACATCACGGAGGGCGACATAATAGTATTAGAAGTAGTAGTAGTCGTAGTAGTAGTAGCAGCAGTAGCAGTAGCAGTAGCAGTAGTAGTAGTAGTAGTAGTAGTAGTAGTAGTAGTAGTAGTAGTAGCAGTAGCAGTAGCAGTAGTAGTAGTAGTAGTAGTAGTAGTAGTAGTAGTAGTAGTAGTAGCAGTAGCAGTAGCAGTAGTAGTAGTAGTAGTAGCAGCAGTAGCAGTAGCAGCAGTAGCAGTAGCAGTAGCAGTAGTAGTAGTAGTAGTAGTAGTAGTAGTAGTAGTAGTAGTAGTAGTAGTAGTAGTAGTAGTAGCAGTAACAGTAGCAGTAGTAGTAGTAACGTTAAGGTGGTTCAGCAGTAAAATTTGACAAAAAATTAATAAAAATTAAAGAAATAAATTTTCTTTCAAAATAAAATAATATGAATTCTAAGGTAACATATATTTTTCCTACTTGGTGCGCAATAAATATTAATTAATTAAAGTTATAAATGTTCAAGCGTATGCTTATTAATAGGAACGCCCAACTTTAGTTCTTGTTCTCTCGCTAACATTTTCCAACACTTTTCATGTTCAAAATGCTCCACACGATGCATTTTTGCTATTTTTTTCAATCTTTTATACTCCCTTTTAAAAGTACACCAAAGATAATGTTCATAATGCTCCAATTATGAGAAATAAACTCTTAAATTACGAAAAATCAAGAGATTTTGAGAGTACAAAATGTAATCATTTTTCTACAATAAACAGGGTCTAATATAACAATTATATATGCGAGATCTCTTTTTAAACTTAGTGTTAAACTTGAATTTTTAATTTGCATATTTTAAAAAAATTCTCACATTGCTCATTTTTATTATAACAATGAATTTATAGAACCAAATTATTATTTAAGTAACCATACAAGCTAGTATGCTGATATATGGCAAAACTATCACAATTATTATGTATAACAACAGTTATAAATTCAAAAATATATTTTATATATTGTGGATTTTCCAAATTTCACAGATGCATTGCCTTAAGATATGATAAAGATAGAAATGGTGCAGTGATTTTAATACATAAGCAGTATCTTATAACAATTAATATTTAACTGAATGACATTCAGAACAGCAAACATTAAAGCTTCAATTAGTAAACCATATTAAATTCTGCATCGCATTATCCATATACTTTAAACAGCATTGAATGGTGGATTCTTAAATCATATTTTCAATGATTCCTGCAGTCTTTACAAGTGAGATCTTTGTATAATGACACGGAAATGTTTGCTTTGGGTTGAACTTCTTTTTAATTTTCCAACTTTATCTATAAATAGAGGAAATATTGTATTCCACCCAAAACTTCCGCATCAAAATTCACCTGAAGTATCTGTACATGTTTTGTGACACTGTGGATGCAAAAAGGAAAGAAAGAAAGAAAAAAACAGATTTAATAAAGTGCCTTATGCGTGTGTGCGCGTATGTGGCCTGTGTACATTTGTATTTCTGACTGCGAGTGTCTATGAACAGCATAAATAAAAAAACTAAAAGTAGGTTAAATATCAAACTTATTTTAAGCTTAGTATTTTTCACACGAAGACTTGCAAGTAAATCCTCTTACTACAAAATACACTTTACATGAAGGGGTTTTAAATATTTTCGATGTTTCTTAAAAATAATTCAAACGAGTTTGATTAAAATATCAATATTAAATATATTTACCTTGCAAATAAAATGTATATATTGCATTTTCTGAAATTAGGCTATGAAGTCCTCTTCATTTGGAATAAAAGTTGTATACGCTTGTATAGGTAACTGGAAAACATTATGCGATAGAACAGAAGTACTACACAACAAATGTAAATCTCTTTGAAGCCACAATTTAGCTTTTGAGCCAAAAGTCCTTTTTTAGATACCGGTTATTAATGGTTTGAATTTTTCAATATGTTGTCATACTTTTTGAAAGTTCTTTCAATATTCATTTATTTCTCATGATTGCATATGACCAGTATAGAACTCTAAAGTCCAATGTAGAACGCCCAGTTCTTAAAAAATTGATTATCTCTATTCGCTTTATATCTATAACGAAATGTGTAATGTAGCTATTTCTGCAAATATTTATCTCGACTGAAATGAAGTAGCCAGAAGAATTGGTAAAATAGATTGTATTCTCGCCATTAAATGAGAGGACAGAGAAGTTTTTGAAATTAATATAATGCATACGATTTTCCCCCTTAGGGAGTTTCTTCCTAAATGATCTGTGTTATTCATAATAAGGGAAGTATGATTTACAGGACAATTATTTGGACAAGTTTTAATTTAGTTATCTCCTACTTTGTTAAAATGAATACACAAAATAGTAAAATGTATTCAGCATGTCTAATGTTGGATATTTATAAGGTGCACCAAGAAATATACGATTGTTAATAAATGTTAACAAAAGAAAAAAGTAGAAAGAAAATCTGATGTGTCACACGCATATGGCTTTCTTGACCTTCTCTGAAAAAAACTATTCTTTAAAACGCTGATGTGTTCCATTCACATTGCCTTTTCTACTTGCTTTGTAAATAAACTATTCTTACAAAAAGATCATTGTTCTATCTCCTTCATGCTAATCCATAAGCAGAAATGACTATATTACTTAATTATTTATAAGTAGAAGAGGAATAAGGGAATACATAAAAGCTTTCATTATGCGCTTATGTTACCATTCGGTTCTCTTTGAATGGCCAGAGGTAAAACAAAGGAGATAAGATATGAATAATAACCTCCCGTGTGAGAAAAGTATAGGTATCTTGAAATCGAAACCAATAACAAGGAATAACTCGGAAACGGTTGGCTCTACAAAAATGCATGACATAGATGGGTATTTTAGCGAGATCTTAATTTTTTGCATAGTAAACTTTTACCTACTGCTTACGGCTTATCAGTTATATAAAATTGATTCAGAATGAATAGGATTTCCCTGGCTGTTACCACAAATTCAGGATATACATCTTATGTGCCATGTAAATATCTTTAATATACGGCATTTTAATCAAAACATTTAGTCATTTTTGGGAAATTCGAACATTTAGGAAAATGTGCCATGTAAAGGGTAGCTTGGGGTGGGGATGATTCGTTTTTAAGTTAGGTTGTCCACAGACATACAAAATTAGAGACACATACAGACAGACACACACACGGAGCTTTTAAACATTTTGGAATCAGGGGACCTTAAAACATGCACTTCCGGTGATATCTCGGCATCGAATTCTTGGGTGGAATACAATACCTTCTCTACCTACCAATTGGTAGAGAAAATAATAATTGTGTTATCATTTATTTAAAACAAAAGTATATTTCCGCGGCATAACAATTTAAACATAGGCGTGCAGCCCAAGTTAGGAATAACAAAACACTATTCCTGGTAATAATAATGATACATAAAGAAAACCTAAAAAGGCATATTTTAAGAGCATAGAAAAACCTAAAACAAAGGCTAACAGAATCTAAAATTTTTTACATTAGTTATAAGTAGTAGAAATTGTTTTGACTTGTTCTCTGTTTTGATTACTTTTAGGTACTAACTAAATTTCAAGCGAAAAGAGAAACAGAAGTATAATTTTGAGTGGTAACAAAGCTCTTTGTAAATATTGCATTATTGATATTACACGGAGCGGACTAGCAGTCTCTTTGCTTGTCTAAATTTTACACTAAAGGAAAGCAGAGTACAGCTTCACACCGGATGTTTGTGCCGTTCTGAGCACACAAGCGCCTGAACGTTTTCACCTGTCAAGATTCCGTAACCCTGCAACGGCCTTCCGGAAGCTTCACGTTTGCTCCGAACTTAGCAGGAAAACAGGATTTACACCTCATTTCTCTCTATCCAGCTTCAACATCCCTTGTCATATGCCCGTTTATGATATCCTGCCTCAGAGGAAACCAAGCATATGCCGGATAAATGACATTTATTGAGAAAGCATACTGGTGTAGCTGTCGGCATAGACTCCTAGAGAATATCTATGTCACCTATCAATTCACTCTATACACACGCTCGTGTGTGTGTTTTATCACCTACATTAGTAGAACCGATATGAAACATGTATAATACCTCGGTGTCCACCTATACACGATGTTCACCAATGAGATGGCTCGTGTGTGGTCTGTATTCGGCAGGTCGCGGGTTTGATCCCCGTGGCCGGCCTATCTAACCTATTGGCGTATTCGAGGTTTCCCCGGGTCTCCAGGCGAATGCTGGATAGGTTTCTTTCTTCCCGCGAATTTCCTGTCACTCCATGTCGTTTCCATTGTCATTTCATTCATCCTTCAACCACTGGTTTCTTTCAGGTTTAGAAGTTTCGGAAATGGCGCTCAGTGCGGCGTGGCAGGGAAAAGACTATAAGTGTCTATTTCCGTTCCCCGTCTTCGAGTGTTTGCCAGGATGAGGATCGTCCCCGACGGGGACGTTGGACCCTATGTAGGGCGGGGTACCCGGTCTACCTGTCCGGCTGCTCTTCGGTCTGGAAACTGTAGGTACCCTTTGATTACTGTGCAACGCTTTTGGTTCCAGCCCCCGGTGTATCCTCTCCCCTATTGTGGAGCGTAGGTGCAATAGCCACCTACGTTCTGTGACGATACCCCTCCGTATGTGTGCTATACACGATGATCCGGAATCGCTGTCCATTTTTTTCAAATAGACAAACCAAATGAAGTTGAACTTGAGTTTTAATTATGGACGCTGTTTAGCTACTGTGGTTCTCAGCGTCCTATTCTATATTGGGCGTGAAAGACCGCTTAATTTTGCTCAGATAACTCTTGGAGGTTCTTTTACGTGCTGTAAATCTGTGACATGGGACCAGCGGCTTTACTTCCCTTCCAAAGGAAGCCATGCTAATGATTTTTACGCCCAAAAATAACCCATCGCCCTCCGCTGGGTTTGAACCCGCAACCCTGAGAACCAGAAGCTACCATATTACCTCTAGACCACGATGGACCTAAATGGTAAAACCAGAAACGGTAAGATAGCGTTATTAATGTATTAATATATTACGTAGGACTACTTGCTGCTCTTTCAGTTACTTCATTTATAGTTGCTATCACTGTCACTGAGTACGAATGAAATGTGTTTTGTCAAGATAATAACTTTTAGCTTTCGATGTCATCCATATAACCGACCTGATGTGTACTTCGCATAGTATTACAATATTTATAATATGAACACTAATGTAATATTCCGTAATGTACAGAATAATGATGATGATAATGATGACGATAATGAACATACTATTACTCGCGCCGTCCGCCATGAATCATAACCCTGAACTGCTTCGAGCTGCTTCGATGGAAATAAATCAGTTGCGCGCGGACAATCTCCATGTCATCATGTCAATGTGGGAATACTTTGATATCAATGAATCAGATACAGTTGAGCTTTTACGTTGAACAGTCTTAAAGTTTTCATGCTGCAATATCGAGTACTTTAAGAGGATTTTGTTAAATATATCGGGTACTGGAACCTTTGCATACAACGTGTGGAGGTACTAAGGATTAAAAATTAATCAGTTGCGCACGAACTACTTCGAGGGATATATAGCAGTTGCGGGTGGACATTACAGTTGGGATTTAACGTTGTGCAGTTTAAAAATGTTCATTCTGCACTCATTTATCGATACTGGAGGTAAAACACCGACTAGTTTGAGAAGTGTTTAAAGGGATTGTCGTACGGGTGGGCACTTAGCAACAACAGCCAGTACTAGATACTGCAGACGGATGTACGGGACTTACCTCTATAAAACTTGGAAAGAAATGCTGCGAAAACATGAGCGCACTTGTCCGATTACTCACTAGCAACTGCCGCGCGTAAATGAATAACAAAAATCAGCTACCAATTTTCGTGCGCGCAACTGATGAAATATCATCTAAAGATTACCTATTACCTACATAGGTAGCTAATTTAATATAAGCATAGCTAATTTGATCTGCATGTCCACAATTGTGCGTTCTGTACATACGAGTAGTGGCCATTTACCAGGAGAGCCAATGAACTTGGTACCGGTTGCGCGATGTTTATTCCACTGGGCGTGTGGACACACAATTCAGCACTGCTACTATAAACAAGCTCACGCTTCTGACGCAGATTGGCTGTGCTAAGGAAATGCAGTACTGAGCTGACAGTGACACGGTGTAGTTCAGTTATTACGAGTTATTTATTATTTTGTTCCTTACTTCGTCTAAAATATATTATGGCTCAGTATATGTTTTAGAAAAAACAACGTGTACTTATATATATAATTCGTATGTTTTAGCTCAGTGGGCTCGTCAAGTGTAAGTATGATTTGCAGAAAGATCCGGGTGTAAAAGTTTCAGGCCGTACAACAATCCATAAACTACCATTTCTATTTCTGGAGTAAATTAAAACATAAAGTGTACAACACAAGCCCACACACCCTGGGAGAATTAAAACAAAATATCTCTCAGGAAACTGCCAGCATTTCTCAATGTGAACCACGGTAGTGATGAATAGTTTCCTAAGGGGTACCAAAAATATATGGACAACGATGGTGGCCAGCTTCAGCATCTTCTTTCATTAAGTTGATAAGTAAAGCCCTTAAAAGTAGTTTTAAAATGTTGTATGGTTGCCTCCTCGCCTTTCTATGATACTGGCGGACGACGGCGGCCTCAGATGACGCAACAGCAAACACACCGCGCAGCCGGCTCCCAAATCAGGCTCTCTCTGTATGTACTTAAGCACAACTCTTTAACAAATTACAATTTTTACCATTTCGAAATTCCTGCAACACACAACCAACTTTACTGGCGTACCGTGCACAAATACGAAATATAACACCAAAGTGGACGGGGTGTTCGTCTACCACCGAGAGTTGAATTGTGCATATGACATCTTAATTACACTCCCCAAGGAGAGTTAATACTGTACAAAATAAAAATAATAAATATCTTGCTTATTATTGAGCATATTGAATAAGGTTACCCAAAAAAGCCTTATACGCGTAGTGTTTCTAACAAGTTATGTTAGAAACGAAATTCGATAGAATGCGTATCTGATAAATTACATATGTTTTCGTTACTGTTATTCGTATTCCTTAACCAATCGCCATAGAAAACTGGATAGTTCCGATCGAGCAATAAGGGACATGTAGACGTTTACGTACTTTTAAAGCTTTTACTTACGGTTTAATTTTAATTGACAGAAAAATAGATTTCCCAAACATCACCTGACACATAAGTTGCACAAAGGGAGAGAGGAGGACGAATGGGATGAGGGTGGAAATTGAGGGTGAGAGAGATATATTGAAAGGGAAGCCACGGGTAGAGGATGGCAGAGGGAGGAGGAGAGAAAGGGGCTGAGAAGAGAATCTCCGTATTTTACGTGATACTGCGAGGAGAGTTACATGATTGCAAGCACAAAAATAAATGTGGTGACTTTTTTTTTCATTTCAAGTACCTAATCATAATTAGCATAGTGAAATGCTTGTAGACTAAAGGCCACAATGCACTACATAGCAGTTTTGCGCTCCTCATTCAATGCTTTCTACATTAATGACATCCGCATGAAATTATGGCCCACGTAATTTTGAGATGCTGTCAGATAATGGATTTATCGCAAGTTGCTGCGTCAGAAGCAGATCGTTATGGTAAACGGAAGTTCCACCATTTGAATGACAAATCGACCTCTATACTCATTTACTTGGGTGTCTGATGCACACTTTCAGTTGTCAGTTTGGATGACTTCATAGCTGTTGTTTACCGGATGCTGTAGGTTTGAAATGTTCCAGAAAGGGTACTATGTTAAAGAGAATTTCTAATGAAGAGTCAATCGTCGATCAAAGGACCAGACCAAACTCCCTGCATTAGTCCCGCTCAGTTAGCTAACTTTTAATGCTATGAGGCATGGTAAATGTATGCTTACTCGTGGTCTGCTGCTTCTGGTAATAACAAAGTTAGAACGATAGAGAACACTAATACAGAAAGTGTATATAAAATAAATATGAGGATAACATGCCATCATTTACTATGTAAGATCCCCATCAGACTCCCTCCGTGGTTGAGTAGTCAGCAAGGTCCGGGTTTGATCCCCGGCCGGAGGTCCATAGAGTGGACATAAGAGTGAATGTGCGTGTAAAATTAAGATAAACGCTACGAACATCTACAGTAACCTAAAACTTTTTCTTCACCTGCTTACGCTCATAATGTGGAGGACTTACAAGTGAACGTCTGAGGTCAGATGCCTGTCGAGGAGCAGATGGCCTATTCATAAGAGTATCCAGGGATGGTGGATAAGCCTAATTTCTGGTATGAAGGTGAGAAAATAGATGTTATGAAATATAGACGAAATGGATAACTGGAAAGGCGATGATGGAGCAGTTAGTGAAATTATTGGCCGGGTAAACCGAGGGACCCGGAGAAAATTCACCCAGACGCCAATTCGGCCATCACAAGTCACACATCCTAGGTGGGAGGTGAGCGGTCTAAATACTCTATCATGACGCCATCAAATACCACAGTATGGCCATAGCAGTTAAACGGCGCTGTATAAATGAATCCACCCCCCATTAAAAAAGAAAACTATTTCATTACCTACATTTATAAAGGAGCATGATTACATTATTGTGCTGTTTAAAAGTAACAATATTATTTATTATCCTCAAACATGAACGTAACAACATCGCCTCCGTGGCCAGCACGTTGACTTCTCACTCGGACGTCCAGAGTTCGATTCCCGAACGAGGGAATCATACAATGTTAATTGCAGTTATTCCCTTCCCTACATAAAGTCTGGAAGTGCAGACATAAGTTGAAAACGACAAAAACTGTTAGTAACCTAACTTAAAAGTTTAAAGAATGAAAACACATATAAATGTTTCAGTCGAAGCCCTGATACGACCTTAGCAGTTAAAGGGGAACTATCGAATTGATAAAAAAAAAAGCAACATAAACTTTCTTAAGGTTTATGCATTTAAAATAAAACCTACAAATTAGACAGAGAGGACGAAACTAAGGTATCAAAGTTTGCTTTTAATGGGGCAACCATGTAACTACTTTTATACATTTTAAATATGTAACAAATATACGGATAGAAATAAACATATGCATTGCAACGAAATATATTTACATCGAATCAGTAAGTATATAAGTAGCACTTAGTAGTTGATATTCACATTATGATAAAAATAAGCAATGTTAAATGCGAATATTTTATATTTTGCTTTGATATCACATTTTATCGAGACTGCTACGCTGGACCTTGATGGCTGCTGTGTATATAGATGGGACGTGTTTCGAGAGAGAGTCGCTCTCATCCTCAGCTTGTTTGTAGTCTGGTTGGGTCAACATCGTCCACGTCTGGAGCCAAGTTGAGCGAGGATGATAAGCAAGCTGAGGATGAGAGAGGCTGTCTCTTGAAACGCCTCCCAATAAAATGTCTATCACAACCAAGTTGAGATCCAGTTAATCTGTTTTGTTTCTTTATTGTTTGTTCATTTATAAAGAGACTCTCCTGTACAATTAGGCACATCACAGTTGGGCTAGACCAGATACAGAACAGCAATGTAACATGTAGTTGGGGTACCAGCGATAGTCCCAATAATTGCACACAAAAAATATAGAAAAATAAGCATACAAGACTGCTGTGTTTCATTCACATGCCCTTCTGTATATGTTTTGCAAACTATTCTTACAAAAAAAGTTCTTTTATCTATATCATGCTAATCAAGATAAACGTTACCAGAAATGGTCTTATTGCTTAGTTCCTTATAAGTAGGATAAGTGGCAAGGGAATAAAAAACTACAATAGGCTAAAGCTACTGAAAACTCTTATAAAAGCTGTTCCTGTGCGATTGTCTTGGGCAGGAGAAAAACAAAAGAGATGTGAAACGGACGAGGACTTCCCATTTAAGAAAAGTTTAGGTGTTTTAAAATTGAAACCAGTAACAGGAAACCAGTAACCTTTGAAATCCCTAGCTCTAGAAGAAGAAACAAAATAAAACTACTCTATAGGACATAAATTGTGTGTTTTAACGATATCTATATTTTTCAAGTGGTAAACCTTTGTCTATCTCTTACCGTTTACCAGTTATGCAAAAGGAACTCAGAACGAAGAGGACTTCAGGACGTACTCGTAATATATTCAGATTTCAATCAAAATCGTTAGAGAAACTAATTCTTTCCATGTAAAGGATAGTTTGGGGGGATTTTTCTGAAAATGTTTGTCACAACATTTGAAGGTATTAAACTTAAATATCAAGTTTGGTATTTAACGAACTTTTCGTTTTTAGCTATGCTGTCCACACACACACACACACACACACACACTGAGAGAGAGAGGGGGGGGACCGATCTTTGTCTAAAATGTCCTTTTTGGATTCAGTCGTCCTCAAAATATGTATTTCCGGTGAAATCTCGGTATCAAATTTTTGGGTGGAATACAGTACCTTCTCCATCTACTATGTACAGTGTACATACGTGCTAGAGATAATAAAAGAAATCGGAGAACAATGTCCAGTAGTAAATCGGAATGCCAACTGGGCTTCCATCTTCCCGTAGAGGTTCAGAAGGAAGACATATATGGCGGAGAAGGGGATTGCGAGAATACACATCACTTCCGGCAGACATACCGCCTGTCCAAGAGTTCGATCACACAAATTGGCAGGATTTAAGAGGGGTCCAAGATAAACATTTTGAGATAGGGGACCTGTGGGCTATGGGTTCTAAATTCTTTGCTGCAGCATAAACTGTATTTGGGGTTGGCACGCCACTGGTCAAACCGTAGTGGACCGTGATCTGAACACCCAGATTTCGGAGAGGATGGATATGTTGGCATTATTTAGCGCTATGATAAGCGTGTGGGCATCGGGTTAAGATGTTAAGGGAGTTGAAGGTTCAAGTCTCCATAGATACCTTTATTTTCATGTTGTCTCCTTTGTTTGTATTTTATAATGAGCCGTTCCTATTTTGCTGCGTTACGCAATATGATTTGTTCTTACTGACAAATAAAATAAATGCAATGAATGATTAGCATGTGGGTGCAACGGAAAACGTTTCAATAACCATTGCATTTAACACTTGAAGGGAGTTCTCACTTCTCCATACCCCTCGAAAGAGTTTCTATAGTGCATTATACATTGATGTGTTATGTTCGTACACATTACAACTGTAAGTACAGTTCACAATTTAATATTATTATTGTATCAAATGAACTTCAAATAAAATAAAAGTTAATAACTAGCTCTGTGTTAAAACAAGTACCTACAAAAAAAACTAATTAAGAAGTGTGTATAACAGGCAAATAGAAAGATACTTGAAAAAATCTTATGTGTACCATTCACATGACTCTCTCCATATCCCTGCAACAAATAATTCTTAAAAAGCTTATACTTCTATTTACTTTATGCTAATCAGAAAAAATTAGCAGAAATAGTCTTATTACTCGCATCCTTGTAAGTAGAAGCGAAATAAGGGATAACCGTAGGTTAAAGTGATAATCAAAAGCTGGTTGCTATGTCAATGAAGTTCCTTTGTTTATATGGATAGGAGTTGACAAGTTCCAGTATGAGAAAAGTATATGTTTTTCATAGCAGAAACCAAAAATAAGGAATGTCACAAAAACGACGAACTCCACGAAAAAAATGTATATAACATAAATTGTGTGTTTTAATGTGCTCTACATTTTTTGTTTAGTAATTTTTTGTCCATTTCTTACGGTTTAGCAGTTATTAAAAATTTAGTACAATTCATCCAGAATAAACTACTCTTCAGAGGCTATTCCCAGAAAATTCATTTCATTTGTCAGGTAAATATGTTTAATATCCGAAATTTTAATCAAAATCGTTAGAGCCATTTTCAGAAAATCAAAATTTTCGAAAAAAGTTTCATGTAAAGGGTAGTTGGGGGTGGGGGGATTTTTTCTCAAAATCTTCGTGTCGCATCCCTGGAATATACTAAACTTAAATACCAAGTTTGGTATTTTACCGACTTTTCATTTTTGAGTTATCGTGTTCACATACACACGGACACACGGACCTTTTTGTGAAAATGCTTTTTTTGGATATTGGGGACCCTAAAACATATATTTCCGGTGAAATCTCGGTATCGAATTTTTGGTGGAGTGCAATACTTTCTCTATACACTATGTACATTGTGCGTATGGAGAAAATAAAAATACAATATCGGAAGCACAAAATATAACAGGTCACCAGAGGAACTATTCAATGTGACGACCTGTAATATCCCTGCAGAAGTTGCACCTACGAACAAATGAACCTTGCGTCCTATCAAAAATTTCTAGAAGTGTTGTGAACCTCACCACAAGCAGCTAAAGTCCGTGTCAGTAATTGTTCATCTGATTCAATGGGCATCTGATAAGCTAAGATCTTAAGCATGCGCAATGGTACTACGTGGCACCAAAAAGCACATGATAGTTCAGAAGTTCACAGCTCAGAGTGGCTTAGGTTTAGTCAGTGTGCTCTCCGTTTCGTACCTTGTTGAAACAATTTATTTCCTTACACACTATGTGTATACTTTTACAATGTGAGCACAGTGTTTAGCAATTCATGGTTCTCACAGTAGTCACGTGTAGGAGTTATACACTATTTTCAGAAGCTCGTTCTCGCAGGACCACAGTAGCTCAAGTAGTTAAAGCGTAATAATATCTGTATAGGGTACATTTGAAGTACCGCTGTTTGAATCTAAACAACAATCAGTTGTTTTTATTCTACCCCATGATACATAAATGTTTTCAGCAAATCTAATTGTTTTATTGCATTAATCTACGCAAGTTCTTTGACCATTACTGCACTTAATAATGAACACTGCCTAGATATCATTCAGTTTTTTAAAAGCAATTTTCACTGGAGGGTTTATCGTCTTGGATTCATAAATGTAAACTAAGCGTATTAGTGCTGCTCAGATTGTGTACCTCATTGAGCAAAACAAGAAAATTCAAAACCTAAAAATGGAAACTTCAGCGAGCGTTGCAAATGTTGTATCGGGAGATTCGATGACCAGCGCTATACCGACTCACCCGCCAGTATGTTATAGCGTAGCGCTCTAGCCAACTATGCACATATGATCTGAAATTAACCGAACTGCTATCAGTGGCGTCGTGCACACCCTGAAAGAACAGGCAATTTTGCTAAAGTTGCGGGTCCAATAATTTTAAATGTCATCTGGATTGTGTACCAATACTGCATTCATTCGACGACTGGTATACAAAAGAGGCATTCTGAATGAAAATAGGACACACGTCCACACTCTTTTAAGTTACGGCCATTGTGCGATCCAGAACACATGTCATAACTTTGATATTTGGTAAAAGGGGCAATAGGTTCCCTATCTCAAACTGTTTTTCTAGGACCCCTCTACAATCCTGCCAATTTGTGCCGTTGAATTCTGGGACATTCTGTATAATACATCAGTGTATAGAGTGGATTTGGATAAGCGCCAGGGAGTGTCGGTCAGTTAACCTGTGTATTCATTATTTTCTGTTAATACAGTATAAAATCGATTTCACGCAGTGCTTTACTTCCTAATTTCTATTTTTAGTTATTTTATTTAACATCAACTGTTAATAATTAATATCTCTTCCAAATATTGTACGGTCACAGTCTACTGTTATCGAGCTAGGTGGCTCAGGCGTTTCGTCTGGAACTGGTATTGAGGAGGTCGTGGGATCGGTTCCTATGGGTTTTTCGGGGGTTTTCCCGGGTCACTAGGGGAATGCTGGGGAGTATTCTTCATTCCTCTGAACTTTCATTTTATCTTCATTTAATGCAACGGGTCTCTTTCAGGGTTGTAAGTGTCAACAAAGACTAAGGCAGAGGCGTCATTTCGTGGAGGTGACTGCGCTCTATAAATACAGCTCTCGGTGGCGGGATGGCGTTAGTGGTTTCTCCTTACTTGGGCGGTCATTCCGGGACTGAGTGGCGGGTTCCTAGCGCTCCCCTCGTCGAAGTGAACTATTTGTGTACTGTTAGGGATCCTCCATGGCGGCTCTCTATCTGTCCGGATGTCGGCCGCCCTCTGAAATTACACTCATTTCATCCTGCCTCCAGGGGTCTGACTACAATAAGCCTACGGCTGCAGGATGGAATACCCCTCCTTAACGTACACACACGCACACAAACAGGTTACTGTTAATTAATAGGGACTATGATTATTGTTATTTCCATCAATTGTTAATTAGCTAATGCATTTAAGAGTGTTAATAATTAATTATTTCATATATTTAGAAGTGTAAATATAGCTTCTAGTAAGTACAGCTCAGAGTTGTTTACCCAAACTTGGCTATTGGAAAGGGGAAGGCTCTTTGTGAGAAATGTCTCTTTTGTTGGTCACGTACATGGTGCATGTGCGTGCAATAGAGAAACGAGAGATGGTGGAGAGCCAAATTGTAGTAAAATGAGTCTTTTTCCACTGTGTGATGTTGGTCACGTGGGTGTTATGATGCATTCTGGGTAGAAAATGATGCATTATGGGCCACATCAACGCCAAGTTCGCGGTCTTTCTGACCAATCAGAAAGAAACCGCCATGACAGTAAATCTCCTATATAAGTAGTAGATTGTAGGATCTTAGGCACTCAGTTATGTACATGTAGGCCGTCAGTTACGTACATCAAGGCACACGCAGTTACACTCATCAAGGCTTTAAATCTCACTCAGTCGCTATTTATGCGTAACCGTTAAGTTCAAGGCGCATACTCGTTATAAGATTATTAATACGCTTTGAGAGTAATAAGTGAAAGTAATAAGTTTATTGAGTGAAGTTAATATACGTCGTTAAGGAAGGAAGCTCCTAGAAATAAGTGTCATCAGTTAGATTGTAAAGCAAGGTGCTTGTCGACATGTCTTCTAGTCAGGAATAAACGAAAAGGTAAGATAAAAATGTGTGAACTATTTTGTAAGATCACTCCCAAGCTACCCTCATTACTTCCACCTGAGTGAGTCAAATCTACATGCAGACTGAGCTGAGCCAGAGGCAAACCTCAGGTTGTGGATCTTCTGAAGAAGGTAGTGAGATCTACTCTTTTGGTAGTGGAGTGAGTCTAAAGGCACCCGTCAACGCAAGAGCAACACCAACTTCATGCTTGGCTCTTCAACGGGGTGCTAAATAACGCTGTATACTTTGCATATATAACGTGGTGCGTTCTGTCCGCTTCGTACTGGGCAACCATCACATGGGACAATAAACCCGCCGCAAACCTCTAAATTATTTCTTTGGAAGTTTTCTCCTTACCCTCTGCTGTTAGAGGTGATTCTTCTATTTTTTGTGTTATTACGAGAGTGACAATTGGTGTGTGTGTTTAGTAAAAGCTAGAGAAGATAGAGCCATTCTGCTCTGTATAGGTACATTAACGATCGCTCGCACACACATTGATTTTAGGCAAGGTGAGTCGTTATAGATTTCCATAGCTTAAGGGGATCAACCTGTGAAAATTGACCAAATTTCTTGAAAATGTTAATTTTTGGATTTTAGCACAATAATATACCGTGGTCCTTGTAGATCAACAATTAAGTTATTTTCAGTTACTTGTAAAACTTAGACACTTCGCGCGTGATCTTTTAAATGGAAGTTTAATGGTAATAAATGGCACTCCAAATATTACAAGGCGTGTTCCTCTAAATGCATTTTTCTATGCAGATAAACGTTCAAAATGCTTCTTGCGGTGCACATTCTAGCCAGCCAGTTTGCTTTTTCTAATAGTGGACCTTAATATCTTAATAAAAATAAATATTGGGTTAAATTTTCTGAGTAAGTAAAATTAAGTTTATATATTTAAGTTAACAAAATTAATTAATCCACAAAAAAGAAAAAAAGTATGAACGAATTATTTATCATATCTTTTGCTGCAGTAGTATTTAATTAATTTGTATGTAATACCTTTTATTACAAAGTTTTGAAAACTGAAGTGCAAGTAGCGCTTTTTCTCAAAAACTGTTTGATTGCATTTTCTAAAAATTTCTAGTTAGACATAAAAATAGAGATAGGTGGTTAAAAAAACAAAACAACAACAACAATCTATCACTAAAATTGACATTTTCTCTGGTTGGTCTCTTTAAGGCACGTTTGATATAGTATACTGAATGGAATATTATAATAATATTTGTTTTATTTATATGGTATTTTTGGAGTAAAATACATCTTTGTCTCAGAAATTTATCACATTTTTATGCTGTGATACATTTAAATATTATTGTAAGATTAAGGCAATGAAGAGTTCAACAGAAACTGAATATATTTTTCCGTCTTTTATTTAAAATCAAGTATTTTGAGGAGTTTACAAATGAAGCTTCCGAAAAATCGTGAACCTTAATAGTGCCAGGTTTCACTAGTTATTTACTTTTCACTCTACCGCAAAGGCCCATCTGCTCTTCGCATTACCTTTCTGGTACAGCGTTGTACATATTTCATTACATATCACTTATTTTCATATACATGCTTGGAGACAGACGGGCTATGGTTAAATGCATTTTGTTTCTTTCGACGAGTTCTCTTTGAAGTTTAACGTTGGCCACCTTTCATCCTGTGTATGTAGATACAGCACATAGACATATTTCATTGCCTCTGCCCTTATAGAATTCAGGATTTAAATATATTGTAGTGTACCTGATAAATTATATGTCATTTAGCAAAAGGTAGTGTTGCGCCAGTTCAGATGAAGCATTACCAGTGTGGGGTAAGACTCACCCTTACACTGGGCATACTAGGGATAATAGATTCAGAGGTAGAATTGTTCGCGCCTGCGAGAGGGAAGCGGGTGACCTCAGATTTTATGCTGCAGGAGGGTGTATATTTGGTTAGAAAGATCAGGAGCCATAAATAAATATGCAGGGATGCGAGGAGACACAGGGCTTTTACTGTTAAGAAGAGATAATGTATGGCTAAGGATGAGAAAAATCATGTTTATGCTAGCATTGCTTTAAGAGTGCACAGCTATGTCAGCATTTCGGCATCTTGCCACTAATATAGATTGCTGAAACTGGTGCAACATTAACTCTTGCTAAATGAAATATAATTTATTCAAAATTAGCATATCAGGTACCCTACAATATAAATGATAAAAATTTACGTAAATAAATGCATAATGCTTCCTTTAGGTTTTTTACACGGATATTATAATAAAATAAAGGGAAAGAGTTAATGTCATCACAGACTATTTCTTTGACCAACGTCATTTCTACGTTTCAAAATGTAAAAGCGCAGTGTACTTAAGATTCTTTGATCTCTTGGGAGGATAGGATACGGTTGGATGGGACTCGGCACCGAAGCTGAGGTTGTTGTACCTGTAAGGGCGCACCCCAGGGAGGGAGGAGTGAGGTTAAAGGACACACCGGTTAGCCGGAACCAGGAGTGGCAGCACAACAACGACAGGTCGCCCACAGTTCCCAAACTGAAGCACCCTGGCAGTCGGACAAGTAAACCGGGGCACCTACGCCTCCGCTAAGACCGACCCTCAGCCCGCAACTAGTCGAAATGAGGGAACGGAGATAGCCACCTTTAGCACCCTTTTTCCCTGCCATGCTGCACCGAGTACCATAGTGACACTTTCAACCCTGAAAGAAGCCAACGGCATGAAGGATGAGCGAAAAGTCAGCGAAAACTGCTTGGAGGGTCAGGAATTTCAGGGGATGAAAGAAACCTACCCAGCATTCTCCTGGCACTGGAAACCCCCGAAAAAAGCATGGATCAGGTAGGCCGGCCACGGTAAGCAAACTCGCAACCTCACGAATGCAGTCACAGACGAAACCCATTGAGCCATCCCGCTCGGTTTTTGATCTCTTAGTTGGTTACTGAAAAGACTTGTAAGAATAATGAGCAGTGGGTCATAAACCCGATGTTCTCAGGGAACACGTGTATAACTTCGCTTTTCTTTTTTAATACACTTACAGTCCACTTTAAATCCCTTAAAAGATACAAAATGACCTTTCTGCGTTTTCCCCGGAGCAAGTTTGACGTAGCTTGAACAATTAGGAGGCGACCCCCTATAAATTACAGCTATTTTGGCGAGTTACGACCCCATAACCTCTGTTTTACTTGCCATTTCCATTCTTAATTATGCAAGTATTATGCACATTATTACCCGCCTGTCCTTGTGTTAGGGACGTTACAGAAATTGATGTTCGGCTCGAGCCTGGAAGGCTGCTGAGAACTAACAACCGTATAGGGGAGGACACTACGGTCTCCGTTATTCATCTGTCCCTTGTTCCTGTGTTTCATTTTATTGCATATAACATTGTAACCAAGTAAATGTAACTTAGTTAGTGCATTACTGTCGTATGATTCATCATTCCAGTACAAACATTTAACTGTAAACTGCCGTAAGCAATACGAAATAAAACTTAATCTTTAAGTTACTCACTCCGTTTTAACTTACGGTAGTAGCGAGCTTCAGTATCACCTCTGAATTGTTTTAAATCGAGTTAAGCATGGTATCGACTATTTTGTAACCATGTGCACCTTGTGGTAGAATTTTGGAGGCTAATTTTTATCATCAGACGCAGAAATTCTTAAGTAATTTATTTTAAGTTATATATACTTGAGGCATTATCATTTCACAGAATGCAAAACAACAAAGGTCAAGAGTCACTGAACTCTAAGTAACAAATTGGGCTAGCACCAGCCGACCCGATTGCAGGCCACACGCTCACTTACGCACGGCAGAGGTGGGAGGACATCTAGCCGATACTGGGAAGTGACTGGCCAACATCACGCTTCCTCCACCAAGAAAAATAGCTCTCGGGGCCAGATGTACTATCGCAGTTCGTTATTTGCCTCATGAATCTGAGGAATCGGCCCTATACCAGATAGTTAAACTTCGCACCCCTTATGGGTGAGATTGAACCCTGCCGAATTCCATATCCAGGAACTAGAGAAGGGTCACTGACGAGCGGGTAAAAACCGGTTCGAATGCTGTCTGGAAACGCCAAAAGACTGTATGAGGGATGGGGTAGTGTTTTTTTCCTGCGTACCTAAGAGTCCAGTAACAGTTTTTTTAATTTTTTTTTTTTTTTAGTTTTAAAAACAAATACAGTTCTGGAGTCTGTTTGGGACACCGGCTGTATTCCTTTTTCTTATTCTTCTGTTTTTTCCTTTTTCCCTAAATTGCCTTTGTGTACCGTCTTCTGTTTTATGACAAATACATACATTCACAAACACACAAACACCCATGCCCAAGGCGAGACTCAATCCCACGCGCCACGAAGTACCAAAGCGAGGCGCTTTAGCGAGCGCGGCAATGCTTGAATATTTAGTATTCCGTTCCAGAAATCTTTTGCATGCCCATGCTCCCATCCCAAACTTTTCCCACTCCTGTTTCTTCCAGAATTATTCTCATCTTCTTTTTGCTATTAGTATATGGTCTATTGCGAAAACCATTATCTTTACTACTCTTGCTCCCAAATTAATTCCTCCTACTCTTTGTTGCTTCTACGATCTGATCACGTTGTCAAAGTATAAGTTAAAAGGAGTGGCTGTTTTCGGGCAACCTTATCTAACCTGTTTTGAAATTGTTACTTGTTCTCATTTGTGTATTCTAACTTTAATTTCTACGTATAACTTTCTAACTACCTTTATAAGGGCATTGATACTAGTTTGTTTTATATTTACCATAATTTTTTCTACACACCTTAACAAAGGCTTACTTATAATCTATAACAAGAATGTGTGTTTCTAAGTTGAACTGCACATTTTCCTATTATTTGCTTAAAAGAGAAGGCATTATCTTACAATTTCTACCTTTCCCGAAACCTGTCTGCTCTTCTATTAAAAAGTAACTTTATTTTTATAACACGTTATTTATAATTTTTGTATAAATTTTGTAGGCTGAATAAGCAAATTTAGTGCCTCTATAATTGTCCGGTCTTGTTTTGTCGCATTTTTAAGCCAGTCGGTTAATTCCTACTATTTTCCATTCTTCAGGAATCTAAATTTATATCCATCGTTTTTTATAAAATTTAGTATTCCTTTCTTAAAGTTCTCTGGAGGTTATTTTAACAATTCTGTGTTAATATTATATCAACGCCACGTGATGTATTATTTCGCTATGTTTAAAAACAGCTAATTCCAGTTCGTTTATCACTGTATAAGACCTTATTATTTATCCTGTTTCTTATATACTACTTTCTTAAATCCATAAATCTTGTTAATACTACTCTGAGTCTTGTTGTTTTATGTCTTCTCAGTCTTTTTCTTGTGTGATAATGTTTTTCACGAATCGTGTGCCTATGGAGATTATATTCCATATCTGCCATGTATTTGTCTCAATCCTCCATATCTATATTACGTATTTACTTTTTGAGTAATACTCTTGTTTTTGTATATTCATTTTCTGTTTTATCACTTCCTTTTAAATGTGTAAACTGAGATTCTCTCTTATCTTTCACTGAATGTTGAATTTTGGGATTCCGCATTTTAACACATTCTTTCTTTTGCATAATTTTTTGTTCCAAATACTTCCTTTACGTTCTTTGTATCAGTTCTTTGATACTATACCATTCATCTTCATTACAATCTCTTAGAGCGTCTATATTTGTAGGTATATAGCCCCAATCATCTCATATGTAAATCTGTTAAATATGAATAAAATTATCTTTACAATGGTGTAACACATCTCGTTAAAAAGTTTAGGTGTTGTATGTTAGGGTAGTTATGAAAAACAAACTACTTGGAGAAAAACTATATCTATTTTTATTTTTACTGAGGTATTTCTTTAAGAAGAAATATACATGGAAATAAAACTTTTGTACGAATACCTTTAGAAGGGTGAATAGATAACTCACTCTGTAGGTATATAATACACACACATAACTTTTATTTCAAAGCTCTGCTACTTCCAGGGGATCTTTGAGGCATTTGGTGCAGGCGTTACTAGCTCGCTTGATTTTAGGCTAAAACAAATAGGCTTGTTCCGTGCATGCAGTGGATAAACAGTGGTGGGTCTCTCTTATCCTGCGTATGTGTAGTGCGTCATGTGTAAGTTTATAATGTCGGAACAGAAAGCAATCCAACACGCAGGTCATAGACCACTACGTTTATGCCTGTCTAAGAGGAATATTTCTTATTCATAGAAACGGCGGAATATGTGTTTCATTTGTGGCAAAGTCCTGCGCTCAGAAAATTCAATTTGCAGCGTCATAACGAAGCCCCTGTGAGTGACTATGACAGTTACCAAGAAAAAGGGTGTTCCTTTCGAATTGTGTTAGATACCAATTAATTTCCAAGCTCTGTTCATATACACTGCCTAAATGTAAAAAGTTTTTCGATACAAAATTAATTATCATACTGTTAGCGATACAATGTGATTGGCTCAGTTAAGGAACTTGTTTTATTATGTTAGTACTATATAATAATTGGCACTATTTTTTCAATTATTTATGGCCCGCCTGGGTAGTATGGGGTAGCATGTCTGCTTCACATTCAACCGGTCGCTTGTTCGAATCTCGGATAAGTTTTTGGGGGGGCTTTTCCCTTATCCTGAGAAGACGGATGTTGAGCAACTTTAAGCTCCATGGACCCCGAGATCATCTGAGCATCATTTCACCAATTTCATTCATCGTCCGATACGACCAACCAGGTTAAAGTACGTTATGCCACACACACACACACACACACACATATATATATATATATATATATATATATATATATATATATATATATATATATTACGACTACCAATTACTACCAAGTCCATGAACGTATGTGCATGTTTATATCAGAAGCGCAAGTACTTATGTAAGATATATTATAATATGGTATTTGTTCTACCAATCATGAACCTGCAATAGGTACATATAATCCAAATGATGATTTTAGTAAAGAAAATTTGGTTAACAAATTACTGTCCCTAAATAAAAGGAGGGAGGTTTTAACTAATCCAATAGTGATAATAGCTAATATAAGGAACCCTAAGGTTTCACTGTTATGGGCTAGTATAAGCCGACTCTATCACTATGATAGTTACATGAAGTCAACCTATGAAAGGTGGATTACGTATTTCAAAAGCAAAATGTTGCATACCGTCACTGTACTGAAGGAATTATCTATTCCTGCTTTCCGCATAGTTGGTCTAGCAGTACACAATAAACAATTTGCAGAGATATCGAGCAAAGCTTCTTTCTCTCTCTCTCTCTCTCTCTCTCTCTCTCTCTCCCTCTCTCTCTCTCTGGCTTATTCAAATGAACGAAATGGAAACCCAAAACTCGTGGAGCTCTAGGAAGTCTAATTTTTTTCTGATATACACGTTTATAAGTTAAGAAAAAACTTCCAGGATCCTGATCGAGGATTGAATTCACAGTTTCATATGACAGGTAACCCCGCTACCGTTTGGATGAAGACTACAGCATAGTATTGGGGGGGGGGGGATGGGAGCTGATGCATCTGTAGATCAATAGGCCAGAGGCACTTTGTTTACAATTTAGGATTAAAATCTATCCAAATTGGATGAAAGTTAAGCTATATTTAAAATATATGGGTTTCAGAATGTACGAAAGGGTTGCCGACTTTTCTCATCGGGGTTGATTGTTTTACGCCTTTTGTCCCTCTTGAGTAATTGGTGGTTATGCGGAGGGTTGAGGGTAGCAGTTAGTGAAAAGGATATTTAGAGTCCCACCGCAGCCTTCTAAATAGCTATGTATATAATATACAGTGGTGATTCCAGGCGACCCTGAGCACCACCTACCTCGTATATGACGTGCTGTTATGAGCGAGAGAAGAAATGGAACTGCAACCTGATAGGAACGTCTTGGTAGGTCTCCTTGCCCAAACTTTTGTAGTGGTTCTTAATCTATCCTAACATAATTGAAATATAACACAGTAGTGGCTTAGGGTTTCGAAGGCACGTTAAATGTTGCCTTGATTATTCTAAGAAAAACAAACAAATAGACTATTGCAAAGGTAGAATCAGACTGAAAATTTCAATGCCAATGCCGGGACTTCAACACGTATTTCCGGTTTCCGTCCGGCTGCTCTAATCAACAGAGCCGACTAGTCATGCTGGCAAGATATTAAATTCCCCCACAGACTCGCATTTTACTTTCTCTAGCACGTATGTACATAGTGGGTAAAGAAGGTGGCGGCGATTGGGTGAGAGGATAGACCATCTAGGTGGCCCGGGTTCGATACCAAGCGCCCGCATGTGGGATTCGTGGTGGGCGAAGCGGCGCCTGGGTGGGGTTTCTCCGGGTCCTTCGGTTTACCTCGCCACTAATTCCACCAATAGCTCCATCATCACCTTTCCAATCATCAATGTCGCTTACATTTCATATCACACTTCCTCATGTTCATGCCTGGCTGCGGGCCGCCCCTCGTAATAGGTTCTCCATTCTGTGGTTTCGTGTCGCTGGCTCCCAGACAGTCTTTTGACTCCTAGGCATTTAATTGTAAGTCCTAGGGGGGGGGTGTCAGTCCAATAAATACGAAGAGGGTAAGCCGAGCAAAATGAGATGAAACGAAAGGTAAAGAGGGTATTATACAGGGTTACTACAAAAGAAATAGACAACTTCAACTGTCTGTAAAACAAAAAACTATTAGAGATAGCAACCTAATTATTTTGGAGGTATGTTGAGAAATTCTCAAAGTTTCGTTTGTTACTATTGGTAACGCTGTAGTGTTTTGTTTGTTGTTGCAGAAGCTGAAATGGCGGAAAATCCTGTGGAAAAGGCATATTGCGTGTTGGAATTTGCTAGAACGCAATCAGCAACTGTTGTCCAACGACATTTTAGAACACGTTACCACAAAAATGAAATGATGTGCTCACAAAAACCAGCATCGCCTTCATCATGTCGCAACATGTCGATGCAAAAGTCACGCCGTATGACCTTATCTTCTTCACTCAGAAACTGCAACATCTTTAATCCGTAAGGCATCATGTGCAGTCGCTTCCGCAAGATTTTCCATACAGTTTGCTGTTAAATTTGTAATTGCATGCTTGCCCTAGATGTCGATTTCTGTGGGCTTCTTATGTAGGCAGAACGAACACGTTCAACGTTTTCTTCCGAAACTCTTGGTCTTCCCGAGCTCTTCCCTTTGCACAAACATCCCGTTGTCTCGAATTCTCTATACCAGTCGTAGATTGACTGTCTAGTCGGTGGCGTTTTGTGGTAACGTGTTCTAAAATGTCGTTGGACAACAGTTGCTGATTGCGTTCTAGCAAATTCCAACACGCAATATGCCTCTTCCACAGGATTTTCCGCAATTCAGCTTCTGCAACAACAAACAAAACACTACAGCGTTACCAATAGTAACAAACAAAACTTTGAGAGTTTCTCAACATACCTCCAAAATAATTAGATTGCTATCTCTAATAGTTTTTGTTTTACAGGCAGTTGAAGTTGTCTATTTCTTTTGTAGTAACCCTGTATTCAATCTAAAATTAGATAGCGAGATTTCACCGAAAATGCATGTTTGGATTAAAAAAAAAGAGAAAAAGGTCCGCGCGCACGCGTGTGTCTATGGACGCATAACTCAAAAAAAAAAAAAACGAAAAGCCGGTGGTTATATACCAAACAGAGAAATCCCAACTATTCTGATGTGGGGCACATCCATATGCCAGTTTGATGCACAACACTCACTAATTTCCTAGTCATTAGAAATTAACATAATTCCCTGTGCATTATATTGTTCATATAACTGATGTTTCTGTTACACCCATTACATTATTCACAACACTTGTTTAACTTTAAATGATTTCAAACTGAGCAGTGCGATCTTAGTTCGGTCCTTATATCACAAGTCTCAGTAATGTGTTCATGCAAAGGAAATTCCCGATATGTAGCAATGATATGAATTTCTCTTCCATGCCACTTACTCAACATATTTTTTACAAAAGTTAATTTTTCTGTGCTTCCATCATAAATAGTTGTCACAAATTACTTCAGTAAGGCACTATAGATCAAAAATGGCATTGTTGACGCGTGTCACCGAGTGCCAAACAGATATAGAGAGAATAGATAGGAAATTCCCTATCTTTGTGTCCTATGGTTGATGAAGTTGATGATTTTTGCCAAGCCGCCATATTTAGGTACTACACTTTTGAGACGAGTACGTCTTGTGTGGGTTAAATGTGCACCAAAAAATAAGATTTTGTGGTGTTGAATGTTCAATTAAGCAGTAAATTTAGAGTGTAAGTTTCAAACCAGTATAATGGTCAATATGTGTGTGGTGTTTGGTTGTAGCTTTTTGAATAGCAGAAACATAAACAAGGAAAGAGAAAGGTGTTTCAATACATAGATTAGTGTGCCTATTTTAGTGACTTTTCAGTGGTATACTTAGTGAAATACTTCAATACACAGGTTAGTGTATTTATTAAGTGAATTTTGGCGGTATACTTAGTGAAATACATTACAGCAGAACTATTTTGTATTGTTTGTTAGATTTTGAATTTCCAATTCGGAAAGACCGTAGAGAAGCAGACAAAATTGGCAACCTACTGCAGTTTATAAGAAACCTCTTGCTAATTCGCCCATTTAGCAGCTATCGCGAGAAATAATTACTATAAAATTATATGCTTATGATACCAGAACGGTAAGAATAGGGGGCGTGTTCCTCGGACTCGGAATGCAATACATGCAGCCCATAGTGAAAGTCATAATATTTGTGATAATCTCTGATACTTGTCATCCTGTTCTTGGTGTGCACTTAAAAAGCCTCAAGCCTCCAAGCCTTTCCCAAACATATGTGTGTCTCTGTGTGTTTACGTACATGCATCCTATATATCAATGCCTCGTACCAATATTCAGGATCGTTTACTTAGTGCACTCAATAATGGAATTAGAGTAGACTAACTTGATAAGTTCATGCAGTGGATTTAATGATTATAGGCATGAGAGACAAACGATAAAATGTTGTCAAAATCTTATACTTTGCCCTCCTTCAAATTTAGACCAAGAAACTAGAACAAAATTAAGTAATGACCTTGCCGTGATGTTTAATGCAATAATGCCAATTTATCAATAATTACTTCTGACAGGCGAAAAATGTGATTGTATTAAGTATTCCTTCAACTAGAGACCTTTCCGCCTCCATTGTCCTTTGTTTTTTACTTCAAAAACTTGGAAAAACAATTTGACAGATGATGCATATAGCGTATATGCTGGCGTGTAGTACCACAAGATGACGGCTGGACACAACACGTGCTTCACCAAAACGCTAGCATTTCCGCACTGTGGTGCTAAGCCACCTGCACCCCTCTCTTTGTGTTTATTGCTTGTTACACATACAGCAAGTGTACAAGTAGTATTCAGTCGCCGGTCCTGGGTGTTTGTATTGTGTTTCTGTACTATCTAAGTAAATCTTTTTCCCCTGATGGCCAACCAGGTCACGCCTCTATGCCAATATGTGCGTTAAAAAAAAGAAGTGTTCACCCAGTGGCGGTATACAACTGTGCGCAATTACGACACATATTCCACGATAGACATTCCACAGTTGTTCGGACATTCAGCGAAGAGTGGGATCTTTTTCATATTTTGTAGCGTACAAAGATGCTGCAATGATGTACAGTAAGAAACGTCTTTATTGATTCAAAATGTAGTTACAAATAAAGTTTTGAATTGCTGCAAATAATTCACTCAATGTTTAACGAACCATGGCTCGCGCACCTCTGCGCGCTAACGCTTCAGTCACTCACGACACAGTACAATTCACAGAACAACACTGCACTGCAATTCTTCCTTATAGCTAGAAAATAACGTCACAGAGATTCCTGGAAACTTGTCGAAGATACTGGACGCTTCTGACAGCCGAAACCTCGAGAATCGCTTTCCCGAAGCTTCCAAATACCGTTGCGCCGCTCTTCCTATTCTTGTTCACTCATCCCATGCAATCACTCACACAAAAAGGCAACGTGAGAATCACTGCTGAAGCTGACGGAACTGTCTCAGTACTGTGTATTACATATGTGTGTATGTATATATATATATATACACACACACAAAAGTATTAGTTATTGTAGTTATTGTCTATTAATAATAAAACAATAACAATAATAATAATAATAATAATAATAATAATAATTTTATCCCTCGCTCTCTCCTTACCATTTTTTTTTTTTTTTTTTTTTTTTTTGCTTTCCAAAGATGTTTTTTTCAATTCCCTTACCATTCAATATTTTATCGATATCGTCTCTCCTGGCATACTATCTCATCTATGTTTCCAAGTTTCTGTCCTCTCATTTTTTATGTTTACATTTAGTTGAACAATGAACAATACTGTTTAATTCCCCGCACATAAATTGTTCTGGTTCATTGGAGTAGTTTCTGTAGAATTTAGGGAGAACCATAGAAGAGAAAAACACATATTTTATGTGGAATGTGGAAGTGTACAGCTTGATAACTTGGATGTTGCAATAAAGTGAATGGAGTAAGTAAAATGAAAAAAAAAAAGGATAAATAAAAAGCTATTTTTAAATAACACGCACTGGAAAACAATACTGAAGTTAATAAGAAAGGGTAAAACAATGTTGGATGAGAAGCAACTGCTAGGAAAGAAGGAACGCTGAATTGGAAAAAGAAGAAAGGAAGGAAAAGGACAGAGACGTTACCAGGTGATGTAGATTATTAAAATGAAATGTAGATATCAGAGACGAATAGGGAAGAATTCCAACAATTTTAAGGTGGATAATTTCCCTTAAAATTATGGAGTTCAGAAATTTCCTCAAAGAAAATAATTTTAAATCAGAGATAGAACAGTTGTATTTCCTATAATAGTACATATTTAGAATTAAAAATACTTAATGTTAGCAAGTAAACCTGAGCTTATGCCTAGCAAAGTAAAGCTGAGATAATCCTGATTATAAACAGGAGCTACGTATAACAGTTGGACTGGAAGACAGATAAGTAACCTGAATATTACCGACATATGCACAATATTAATCCAGAAAGCGACTGAGCCGCACACCTGCTTCGTATTCTGGGGTTCTGTAACTGAGGCTTAGCTAAGTATATTGCGTTTACCCTTTTCCTTTTTCAGTATAATATCTGTCTAGACACACGTGTTTTCGAACGTTAATAATCTGCATCTTTAAATCCTTCGTCGAGTAATGTAGGTAGAATGGTCAGAATAACACAGGTCTACGCTCAAAATCCACTCGCGAGGTAAAATAATGAACCTTCAGACTACCAAGCTATATATTTTCTTGTTTTAACGTGAAATCGGCAGTTTTGCATAATGACATTTTTTGTTACTGTCAGATATGATCGTTACCTCCTGCCTCTTGTGTTGGTTGCATAACTAAATGAATAAGCTGAAAATAATATTTATTTTTATTCAGTAGGGTCTCTGTTGACCCCACTTGGTAGTCCGCATTGTACAAACATTTATTTTTCAGGATATCATTTCTCTTCGTTCCGTTGGCAATAATGATGCCGCTAATGAACATTTCAGTATGTTCATTGTTGGGAGTATGAAAATCATTATTGTTTTGTCTGACGAAGTTTAGTTTTTATTTAGTTTATTATTGGGCATTGATCTGAAAGGTTATAAGTGCAATGAAATAAAAAGTGAAAAAGCTTTAGTAATAAATATGATGTATAGGTAAATGACCCGGACTATCTTACTGAAGTAATTTCCCTGATAGAGAACGATATAGATAGTAAAGAACTAAACAGTTACAATGAATCAGAATCATCAGAAGATGAGAATGTGTTAGAGATAGAAGAAGAAATATCAGATGACATAGAAAACAATGCTGATGATGATATTGATATACCAGCCTATAAAATTTATGCAAGTAAAAATGGAATATATTGGTCCAGCAACCCACCAAAGGCTACACGTCGAACAGTTCATAATATTATTGGACTGCTTTCAGGATTTACAGGAACATCTAATAGAATTGAATCAGTAAGTGATACTTTCAAGTTTCTCTTCAATTACAGTAATATAAAAATTCTTGTGGGCTGTACCAATAAAAAGACACAGGTTCATTATGAGCAATGAAACGCGAAGTAGCCAGAAAAAGCAGAAACAATGGTTTCCGACACATGTTGATGAACTCTATTCATTTTTAGGGGTAATGATAACTATGGGTGATTTGAAAGCTAAATGGGTATCTATAGAGTTGTTGTGGTCCACAGATCCTATGTACAAAAGAGATATTTTCCTTGATTCAATGTCTCGAATTCGATTTCAGCAGCTGTCTACGATCATCAGATTTGATGACATCACTACAAGAAACGAAAGGAGAAAGGCCTATAAACTCGCTGCTTTCAGAAATGTCTTCACATTGTTTGTCAACCAATGCAAGTCTAAATGCAATTCTCATTCACATCTTAGAGTAGATGAACAACTTGTTTCCTTCCGAAGGCGTTGTTCATTTGTTCTTTATATGAAGTCAAAACCTGCTATACTGAAGAAGAGGCGAGTGTCCCAGAAAAAAAAATCAAGGATAAGGAGTAGTGATGGATGTAAGTAGTTACCTTAGTTGAAGTTATGGCATTACCAATGATACTTTTTACGCCCTTTCACTTGCAATTGAACTTTACAAGAGAGGCTTAACTCTTTGTGAAACAATCAGGAAGAACAAGCAAGAAATGAATAAAGTGTTGCTGCCTAACTCTATAAAGAAAGTAATGTCATCTGACTTCGTTTTTCACAGTGAAGATTCCTTGGTGTCCCATGTCCCAAAGAAGGATCGTGCTGTGATTTTGCTTAGCATTGAGCATCATGACCCGAACATAGGAGGTAATACCGAAAACGTAATTTTGCATTATATTACTAGAGAGGGAGTTAATAGAATGAAAAATATGGTGAATGAATATGAACCACAAGAAGATGGCCTTACATCTTATTTCTGAACATTCTTGACATAGGGTGTTTGAATGTTTGTAATATTATGGAAGACAAAAAATCAGCATTTTCCATCAAGTTCTACACATGGGAGGAGAAATTTTCTGCTGAATCTTGGCAGGAAGCTAATCATACCACAAGTCAAACGACGACTCGAAAGACTCTTACAAAGGTTTATAATAACTACAATGAAAAATCCTGTCCCAGAACCAGAAATTAAGGACAGAGAAGATGGGGAATCTCCACTAAAGTCCACTCAAAAAGAAGCCGGTGTCAGCTGTGTCCAAGAAAGTTTGACAAAAAATGTAGTGTAACCCGTGAGATGTGCAAAAAATATATATACACAAAACATTTGAAGAAAGTTACAATAACTGTATGTGTTTCTTGCAGTGACAAGATGAAGTACACACATTCCTGGAAATTTAAACGCTTCATTTTTCTAGTCAGTTGTGTTTTCATTTTCTCATTTTTGTGTTGTTCATTAGGAACATTTTAACTAGTATGAGCTTTTTTAAAGATGTAATTCAATTTCATATTCTCAGCCAGAGCATTGTATTCTTATTTAATTGTTTAAGTGTCTTATATTAACAAATGAGTTATATTTGACATTTTCTTAACGTATTTTGTTACATTTTGCATCCAATTCTATTCACAGATCATTATTATTGCGTGGCGTCTTCGTTGCTCCCTCTTGGTGGTTGTTTGTCCTGGAAGTTGGTGCTCCTATTCATTTTAATGTGAATAAACGAATATATTGTTTAAAATGGACATTTTGTAATCTGTCTTGTTTCAATTTTTATTTTTTTAACACTGAGTAAACCATATTTTGTTCCTAGAGAAGACATTTAGTTGAATAAATCTTTCTTTATGTGTTTAGAGAAGCACATATACATACTTTTCTCCCTCAGGAATTTTATCTGTTTGAAGTTAAATAATTTTCAGAGGTAAATTTAAGATCTAGGTACATAACAAGCACATATTCATAATCTACATTTACATAAGCTAGGTTATTTGATTTGCATTTAGACTTAAGACGTTAGAAAACCAACAGTATGTAGACTATCGTATTGAAATTTATACCAGTTATTATAAACAATAATAGTGATATTTTTCCCATGTATCAAAATTCTAGTTTTCATGGTTATATGAATAATATTCGTTACTGCCTAAACTCATTGTTCTTATACAATGAGCCACGTGATGCATTTATAGAAGATTCGCATAAATAATTCAAGCTATACAACAAATGAATTTATAAAAATATATGTCATATTATATTTTTATGTTAATCCTAATAATTGTGGAAAAGTTTTATTTTTCGTGCTTTCCAAAATTCTTTATTATTCAAATTTAATATTTTATTTCCCAAAATGGGAGCAATTTTTCGAAAAACTGTATGGCAATTTTCTTTATTGAGACTTTGAAAGGCAGTGTAACAGTTTTGAAATAAATTAGTAAAAAACTTGCATCGTGTGGAGTATTTTGAGTAAGGAAAAGAGATGGGAAAAGGTTTGCTTGATAACAACCTTTAAAGTTGGTACTACCCATGAATAAGCTTGCGCCAGTACATTTAAAGCGTCAGTTAATTGGTATGTAAAGTGCACCATGCGGGAAAAAGTACTTTCATAAAGTTTAGAATTAAGTATTTTATTATTAAAAGTAGTTTTTGAATTTTTCACAATTTTTGGCCAAATTACACAGATGCATCACCTTAAAGCTAGGACCTGTGAGGAATTTAATGAAAGAGATGGTTCAAGAAGGAGAGGCTTTCAGGTATTTAAAGACAAAATTTCCACATGTCAGTGATTCTAAGATCAAAGAGAAAATCTTTGTTGCCCCGCAAAATCGAGGACCATTTACGAATGAAAGCTTCATTAGGGTCATTGAAGGGAAAGATAAAAGTGACTTGGGAAGTATTTTTGTGCTTTAACGTCCTTTAACCTAGTAGATCATACCGGATAGCATTCGCAGAAATTGCTACATTTCTCATTTCATTATAAATACAAAGGAAATAGTGCTATCCAAATGTTTTAGAACTGGACGCTATATGTTGGCCTTAAAATTCCATATACTTTTGATACAACCTCAAAAACAGTTAAAAATTGACATCTCTTGAAAAGAGTGACAAAATACGGATTCGAAAAGTTACTAACGATATCTCGAAAATGGCTTATGCCACAAAAAAGTCATTTTAATAAATTATGTGCTTTTAAGAGGTTTACATTTTTTTATGTGGTACGGTTCGTATGCCTCTTAAAGTTTACCAGTTGCACAAAGTTATACAAAATTATTTCTGAATAAAGAGAACCAGTTCATTCAAGATAAAGGTTTTATTTACCATGTCAATATCTTTAACCCGGTGCAGGGGCGCGTTTTCTCAGGGTTCTCCGGTTTCCCCTGCCATCACATTCCACCGGTACTCCATCTTCATTCCATGTAGCATCAGTATCATCGCCTGAGGTGCCATACTAGTAAAAGCGGGAGCTAAACACTATAAAATACCTCTAACACAGGCATAGGCAAAATCAGCTCAAAAGGGCCACTCCACTGAAACGCGTTCTTATCTCATATCGCCGGCTATCCTTCCCTTTTACTGCTGTTCAGTTTTATCTCATTCATTGGCGATAATGGTTTCGTCGGGACGTCTGTTTCATGAAGACATTTGGTGACATTACAGGTATTGAGTAACAATTTCAAAAGGTACTTTCTGAATGCTCATTTTTGTAAACATACAAAAGCGACGATATGATTCCACTTTTTAGGGGTTTACTTTCTTATCAATTTATTAGGTATCCGGAACTGATCTTATCTAAAAAGCTGAGCGCATACTAGATGTATATGATGCGATATAATACATATATATTATTATTATTATTATTATTATTATGTATACTATATCTGAAGCACATTTTAAATTATTTATATTAGGGTTGCAGAGAGGACGTAAGCGTAACGAACTGAAATTGAAGCCATGCGCACCCCTGGATGAAGCCTCCAGAAAGAAGATTTGCGCGAAAGTTATAAAATATTGAGTTTAAAAGCAAACGATTTTTTTATGTTGACCAAATAGTTTTAAAATATTTTAAGGCTAAATAGCAATGGAATGTAACTGCTTTATTTACTGTGAAGAGAAACACTTTAGCATGTTAAGCATAAGGCAATACTATGTGCAGACTGCCTCCGTGGTCGAGTGGTCAGTGAGCTGACTTCTCACCCGGAGGTCCCGGGTTCGATTCCAGGCTAGGGCGGGGAATTTTTCTTTAACCGGAATTATTCCCTATCGCCCATAGAGTCTGGAAGTATGAATGGGAGAGTGGATGTGCGTGTGTTTAGTAATATAAAGTTTAACCTAATGTTCTGAACCTACAGTTTCACAAGTGATGTTAAAGGGGGCTATACAAATGAAGCAAAAAAAAAAAAATACTATGTGCATTATGTGCATTAGATAAAGGGAGGTTAAAAAATTGGAGGTCATGTAATTTGCTAACCGCAGAGTTTACTGTAATAATTACTGTAATAAATATGTTTAATATAAACTAAATAGCTAATACCAGGGTAGAATTGATTACTATCACTCAGGCGGAATGAAGTCATCATTGCATTTGTTGTATCAAAACAAACTTAGTTAGCCCACTTGGGTAGCGTGTCTGTTCAAAAGTTCGTGAGTTCGTATCTCGCTACCCGGATAAGGTTTTTTTCGGGGTTTTCCCGTATCCTGAGTCAAGTATCTTTAAGCTCCAGGGACCCCGAGATCATTTGAGCATCATTTCACCAATTTCATTCATCCTCCGATACGACCAACTAGATTAAAGGACGTTAAACTAAAAAAAAATAAATCGTTTCTCGGCAAGAGAATGTGGGGTGAGTAAGGCACGTTTAATCACTACCTCTCCTCTCGTTCCCAAGCCTGCTTTAATATATGGTATTTTTATAAAAATCGTCAGAGTTATTTCTGAAAACAAAAGCTTTCGAAAAATCGATCATGTAAGGAACGGTTAGAGTATTTTCTTGGAAACCTTCTTGTCGCATCTTTGAAAGATACTGGTTACTTAAATACCTGTTTTAGTATTTATCCAACTTTTCATTTTAAGTTACACAATTCACAAACACACACAGACATGCACACGAACCTTTTGCTAAAATCATTTTGATCAGGAACCTTCAAAGTATGCATCTCCGGTCAAATCTTTGTATTTTCGGTGTAATGTAACACTTTTCTGACTACACTGTACGTGAAAGGGATTGACAAACTGAATTTCTATTCAGGGACTTCAAAACGTGTATTTCGGTGTGTCTGTATATCAAATTTTTTGGGGGGAACCGAGCGATATGGTTCTGGGGGTTTCGTACATGGTTAGCTCTCCTTTGCCGGCCTACCTGACCCATAATTTTTAGGGGGTTCTCCAGTTCGTCAGGCGAATGCTGGGTAGGTTTCTTTGATCCTCCGAATTTCCTGTCCCTCCATGTCGTTTCCATTTCATATCATTCGTCCTTCACCCAGTTGCTTTCTTTCAGGGTTGGAAGAGGCGCCGATGTTGATCGGTGCAGCGTGTCAGGGAAAACATTTGTGCATAGTGACTCCCTCCCTCTATCCCCGAGGATCGCCGCTAGTAGGGGCGTCAGGCCCAGTGTGGGGCGGGGTCCCCGGTCTCTCTGTCCGGCTGCCGGGCGCTTCTATCTGAAAACTTCAGGAACCCTGTCATTGCTGTGCCGTTGCTCCTGGTTGCAGCCGCCCCGTGTATCCTCTCACCTCAACTTCTCCCTGCGAGGCCACCCACTCATGTGGCATAGGTACAATAACCACATCAGATTCGATTCGAGTTCCCTCCGTCCGTATCCATTTCGTATTCTTATTTTGGGTGGAATCCAATAACTCCATGGCACGACAGCTCACAAGGAGCCTTGGCCTACCACCCGGCCGCTGCGTCCCCCATCTTGGTCCATAACAGACGTCATGAATGGGGTGCAGTATTGGAGGGTGAGACATGGTCAGCGCCTCGATCTCCCCGGCCGGTTAATGCGGTCCTCATGACCTGGTGCCGCTACTTCTCCATCAAGTAGCTCCTCAATTGGCCCCCCCCCAGGGACCTCACGAGGCTGAGTGCACCCCGAACCAGTACCGGGAATCGAACCCAGGTCTCCCGCTTGGCAGGCAGCCGCGCTACCATCGCGCCAAGGAGACGACCGGTGGAATGCAATACCTCCTCTATTTATCATGGGTAAGCAGTAGAAAAATATATTTGCTGATTCGAAGAATATTTCTATGCTTGTCGTATATGAATAACCCATTTTACTTTCTCTTGTACGTATGTACAATGTACATAGGAATTACATTCCACTCAAAAATTCGATACCGAGATTTTACCGGAAACACATGTTTTAGGGTCCTCTGAGTCCAAAAAAGAAATTTTTGAAAAAGGTCCATGTGTGTTAGTGTGTGTGTGTGTGTGTGTGCGTGTGTGCAAGCATAACTCAAAAAACGAAAAGTCGGTAAATACCAAAATTGGTATTTAAGTTCAGAATTTTCCAAGAATGAGACATGAAGATATTCAGGAAAATCCCTCCACCCACAGCTATTCTTTACATAGAGCATTATTCGAACATTTTGCGTTTATAAAAATGGCTCTAATGATTTTGATTACAGTACCATAATATGTTATATTCTTATGACAAACGAAATTCACATCCTGAATTTTCTGGGAATAGCCTCTGAAGACCTCTTCATTCTGGATTACTTTTGCATAACTTGTGTACAACTGGTAAGCCGTAAGAGATAGACAGAAACTTACTGCACAGAAAATGTATATCTCGTTAAAGCGCACAATTGGTGGCATATACTTTTTTGTAGAGTTAACTGTTTCGGAGATATTTAGGATTATTAGTTTCAATTTTAAGCTTTTCTCAAACGGGAGTTCATCTTTTTTTCGTCTCCCCTTTGTTTACCCCTGGCATGCTAAGATAACGAATTTCAATCATTTCACACAGCTACCGACTTTAAAAGGATTTGAGTATCGCTTTAGTCTACTGTATTACCCTACTTCCCTTCTGCTTACAAAGACCTAAGTAACAAGACCGGTTTTACAAATGTTTATCTGCACATAAAAGAATAATTTTGTATAAGAAAAGTTTTTTGCGGACCAGCTTAGAGAAAGTCGTTTTCCTGGAACGCGTAAGATATTTTTTCCCATACCATTTATACCCTGCTATTAACTGCATGTCTATATCGGTAACATTTCTCTTTGAAACACATTGCCTATCGATGTTTGTTTTTTTACTATTTGTGGCACCATAGGCGAACTGATGATACATGGAGCACCGGTGGAATGCAATGGCGGAGGAAACCGAAGAACATCCACCCCTGCGCCGCTTTGTTCACCACAAATCTCACATGCGGTCACTTGGGATTGAACCCAGGCCATTTAGGTGAGAGACCAGTGGTCTAACCACTCAGCCACGGCACGGCCTCGGTGTTTTTGTTAACCCGTGTACTGTTATCGAAGGTTACCTTTTTTATTTTATTCGTTAGATCACTTACGTTCACACTCTTATTCATACATGCTGACCCTGGGGAGGATAGAATCCTCTTCCTAGAGAAATCCTAGACGGGAATCGAACCAGGAACCCCTCGCACACCAGGCACATCAATTAATAATCTTGACTTATACCCAATACATAAGTAGCTTTTTTGGTAGTGTTTAGCGCCCGCTTTAACTGTTTACGGCACCGCAGGCTGTGACACTGATGATACATGAACGAAGATGGAGAACCAGTGGAACGCGAGGGCGGGGGAAACCGGAGAACCCAGAGAAAACCCGCCCCCAATTGTCCACCACAAATCTCATATGCGGTCACTTGGGATCGATCCCGGGCCGTCTAGGTGAGAGGCGAGTGGTCTAACCATTCGGCCACGGCGTGGCCTGAACACGTGAGTAGCCTGTTATAAAGCTCAGTAATGATATGTAGATACTCCGACGTTTAACTCTTACGGAAGCACATATGTTATGTTAAAGCATTTCATTGTACCTTGTCAAGGTGTGGCTTCATTGGTGAATAATCCCGGATCCCGCAGACCCATTACAATTGCCGACTGCGCTATACTGTAGCCAAAAGGGATGAAATGTATAAATATGGATTACGTTTTTTTCACGATTGCTTGCGGATTGTTATAATGTAACTAGCCAAACCATCAAAGAGTGCTTAAAAACATTGAAAGAAGGTTGCCTAAGGCATCCAATTTAAGCCAAAGGAATTGTTTCCTATAGCAATCAAGCAGAGGCACCTGGAGGCAGGCACACACCAGATGGCTACCACAGCACCCGACATATGTACTCTAGTGTCGAAGAGTAGCATATTACTGAGTGGGGGTGGGTTTTAGTCAGCTTGTCAGGGGCACGTGCTTCCTAAATGTTTCGTCCTTTCCCCTCAGTTTATGCTCCTTTGTTACCACTATCGTAATCGAAGGCAACCTTGCAAGCTTCAAACGATTAGCTCTTAGAAGTCTTTTGTTTCCTTACCAGTCACACGCTCAGACTGCCTTAAACGTGGGAAAATTAATACGTTTATAATGATAGTAATAACAACGTTATGCTAATATAAAAATCTGCTGTGTTACATTCACTCATCTTTATCTACCCTCTATAGTAACCATAGAAATTATTTTTACGATTTGTTTTCTATCTGCTTTATTTAAAGGGAGATAAACATTTGCAGGAATAGCTACATTGCACATTTCGTTATATAATACACAGCGAAAAAAGATAGTCAAATGTTTAAGAACACGAAGCTATGTACCGACAGTAAAATCCCACGCGCTTTTCATGCAATCGTGAGAAAAAACTGAGTATCGAAATGTCTCGAAAGGAATGAAAAAGCATTTAACAATATGAACAGTGCCAGCCTCAGTATAGTGTAGGGGTAGCATGTCTGCCTCAAATTCAAGAGGTCGCGGGTTCGAATCTCGCTTACGGTCAGTTACTCGGGTAAGGGATTTTTTCGGGGTTTTCCCTTATCCTGAGAAGAAGACGAATGTCGACTAAATTTAAGCTACATGGGCCCCGAGATCATTTGAGTAGCATTTCACCGATTTTAATCGTCGACCGATGACCAACCAGATTAAAGGACGTTAAGCTACCCCCCCCCAGAAAAGAAGAAAATAAAAACAGTGCTCGTCTCGGCAGTGTGGGGGTAATGTGTCTGCCTCACATTCAAAAGAAGGCGGGTTCGAATCTTGCTTAGAATGAGTTACACGGATAAGAAGCTTTCCCTTATCCTGAGAAGACGGATGTCGAGTTACTTTAAATTCCATGAACACCGAGATTATTTGAGCATCATTTCCCCAATTTAATTCATCGTCCGATATGATCACCTGGCTAAAGGAGGTTAAGCTAAAAAAATACGCACAATGCGAGGGGTCCAGGGTTCGATTTCTGCCAGGGGTAGGGAATTTTTCTCTAGCATAAATTATTCCCTATTCTCCCCAGAGTCTGGAACTCTGGAAGTATTGAAAGTGGTTCCGAATGTGTGTGTATGTGTATTTCCCTTAGACTAATAAAATTAAGAAGTGCCTGCACATCTATTTCTCTAAGTTTGTGTACTAGAATACTACATCAAATTAAAAACTTAGGAGCGACATGATGAACCGTAGGTTCGAAGGAGCATTCCGTATTTCCTTATCAAAAAGTGATCAAATATGATTAAATAAATTAATTTCTTAATAACAATTTGACATAACCCGTTAAAATGTTATGTGCACTGCATGTTTTATGTACTGAGTCTATTGTAAAAAAAGTCAAAACAAAATGGAAGAAAACTGCAGAGTTTTTGATTATCACAGATGTATTTTCTTAAAGAGTAAAGAAGAGAGCATATTTCATAAAAACCTTTTGTTAGGATTATCCTCTTTGTGCTTTTTGTTTATATTTAGCTTTGGTTATCGTAATTCAGTAGATTCAGATGCTGACATCATTGTCATCACTGACCAAAAACATGGTATAGCTTCAACAATTAATTAAAATTAAATTAAATCGGCGTATACAAAAGCATAGTGCAAGATAAATTTGAAAAAGAAATAAACCGAAAATGTTTGATAAAATATACCAATAAAACAAGCAAACATCAATTTGTACTAGAAAGTTATGAATCAGTGAATGGAGATTCAAATAAGACTGTTTTCAGTATCCTAGAACGTTTGCTACACTTTTACTACGGAACAATTTTCTTATAAATGCTTAATCAACTACATTTTGAAGTTAACATTTTACACGATAAGTTTAATCAATAAAGTTGACTTTCAATGTACTTTCACGTTATGATTTTGAAACTTCTTAAATACTCTTGACTGTGTGCACATTATTTTTACTTTCTCTTTCATGTTTGTATAATGCACATGGTAGTGAGAGAAAATATTGCAGTGCATTCAAAAGTTGATATTGATATTTAAACAGAAAGATGTATTTTGAGAACCCCCTAAATAATAAAAACATTTATAGAAAAATGTCCGTGTGTATGTGTTTTTGACACCTGGCATTTAATTTCAGTATTTTTCAAGGCTGCGACATGATGATTTTCAGAAATATCTGCCCAACACAAACTCCCATTTTCATGGAAGATGTTTCGAAATTGCCGATTTTCCCATAAATGGCTCTAACGATTTTGATTAGAATGTCACATACTAAATATACTTTCATGAGAAAAAATATGCATATCTTGACTTTTCTGGGAATAGCCTCTGAAGCCCTCTTTCTGGATTAATTTTGCATGACTTGCAAACCAGTAAGTAGTACGCAATATCTTTCTGCAGAAAAAAGTAGACCGCGTTAAAATACACAATTTATGTGACATACATTTTCGTGAAGTTAACCATTTCCCAGATACAATTATTATTGGGTTTAAAATTTCCAATCTTAAGCCTTTTCTTAAATAGGGAGTCGTTAGTCACTTTTTACTCTGTGATACAGAGAGACCGACATTTCAATTGCAACACATATCAACCAGCTATTAAACCATTTGACTATAGCTTTGGCTTAGAGTATTCCTTTATTTCGTTTGTAATTACAAAAAACCAAACAATAAGACCATTTCGGATAATGTTTATCTCGATTAGCATGTGTAGATGGAAGAATAAGCTTTTGTAAGATTAGTTTGTTGCAGAATAGATAGAGAAGGTCATGTGAATGGAATACATGGTATTTCTGATTAGCATTATATAGGACAGGATTATCATATACGTACAACGGAAGGGTAGACTTCGCGCACCCTAGTCTATTCAGTACTATTGTAACTACCACTCCCAGGAGAAAAGGATGACAAGAAGGAACCACGGGAGGTTACAGCTGCAGGCAGAAGGTTACAGAGGCGCTCAGAAGTCCCTAACAATTTCTTGAAGACGTCATACCACCGAAACTATCATGCTAGCCCAATAAGCGACCTATTCAAATACCCTGCCCCCTGGAGCCATGGAGAATACTCTTTCCTTGGAGCAAGCGTCTTGTTCCTCTGTAGGGCGCTACCTGACACCGCGAAACCTGAAGATACATCTAAAGTATGAGAAGGCAACAAAATGAGGCAAAGAAATTGTGGCAGGAGAGAAATCACCCTAGCATTTGCCTGTCCACCAAAATAGCCCATAAACATTTCAAACTGTAAACAAGTACATCAGTCGTGTCAAGGTGATTCATTTTTTTTATAATCTAGATGATCACCGCAAAAAATACGAATCCTTAAACTGCTACTTTTTCAAATTATTTAAAAATTTTAAAAGTTAATTTTTTCATAGTAAAATCATATAAATTCTAACATTTAAGAAAATGTATTGTTTTTCCACTTGGCGCAATTTAACTACCAATTAACTGAAGCTACAGATAGGCAGGCGTATGCTTATTAATAGACATTCCCAACTTTAAACAGGCCGAGCCGTGGCCAAGTGGTTAGACCACTCGCCTCTCACCTAGACGGCCCGGATTCGATCTCAAGCGACCGCATGTGAGACTTGTGATGGGCAAAGCGTAATGGGGCGGGTTTTCTCTGGGTTCTCCGGTTTCCCCCTCCATCGCATTTCACCGGTGCTTCATCTTCACTCTATGTATCACCAGTGTCATCGTCTACGATGCCACAAGTAGTAAAAGAGGGCGTTAAACATTACCAAACAAACAACTAACTTTAAACCTTATTTTCTCGCAAATATTTTTCCAACACTTTTCCATACACAAAATATTCCACATGATACAAATTTTTACCCATTTGTTTTAAAATGTTTATATTGTCTGTCAAAGGTTCGCTAACGAACATAGTCAAATACGTTTTGGAAATAATGCTCTAATTCTGAGAAATAAATTGTTAAGTTTTGAAACATCAAGATTTTTAGACAGTACCAAAAGTAATAAGTTTGCTACACTAATTAAAACTGATATAAACATATAACATAACAGATCTATTTGTAAATTGATTTACTGTAAAACTGGAATATTTTATGTGAATATTTTTAAAAATGCATTACGTGTCTCATTTTTATTAGAACAATGAATTAATACAATAATGTTTATTATTTAAATAGCCATGCAAGCTAGAGCTTTGATATTTGTCAAAATATTATTATTGTTGTGTAAAATAATCACCGGCATAAGTTTCAATAGGATGTTTTATATGTGGTGGAATTCCCAAATTTCACGGATGTATCACTTTAAGCATTGTGGATGTTTTCCCTATATGGAGATCTTCATTGATTCTCAAACTGGCAGAATCCACAGGTCGTTCGCGTTATTCCGTTATATGTTCAGATTCTTCTGCGAGTCTCAATTTCTTGCAATTTCTCACCGCCTTTCCCTCTCCTGGCTTTCTCAATCCTTCTCAGTCTTTGTCTCCCACTCCTCCGACACTCTTCTCCCTAGTTTTCTCTTCTATCAACTTACATGTTATGTGATGTTTTGATAACATGTAATATGCAGCAGGAGTGGTAAAACTCTGTCATCCCAGATACAGATAAGTTGGTAGAGCACTTCTTGAGAACTCTTGTACTCACGGCACGTAAATGGTACAAAACCTTACTTGTAGAAAGGACATTGTCTTTTTTTCTTTCTAACAACTTTGCTTTATTGAGAACTTTCCAAGATCAAAATAGTTTCAATATTAGCAATAGCCTTCTTTCTTGTAAACAAACTGAATCGTCTATAATTATAAACGATTGTAGTTCCGATGAAATTTACCTTTTATCGTCGAAATACTCAAATTATTATCTATCTTTTCCTTTCGTGTAATACACTTTCTTTTTCAGTTGGATTAGGATTTTCCAGAAAATACTTTCATTAATCCCCAGAAATTCAATTATCTTGTCAACTGCTCTATTCTCCTATGCAATATCAAAGCGAAGAACAAATTCCTTTTTATAATTTACCTCCTTTCCCGAACAGGTATTTGGAAAAAATACTATCTCTCAGACTTAATCTCGTTCCCTTGCGCAATTAGTAGGAAGAGAAATAACGCAGGACCTCCGTCACTGACATAGTCAGAAGGAGAAGTGTAAAAAGTTAAAATTTTACTTGGTTATTGCAACAAATTTTCCATTGCTAAAACAGGTTATTGACACAAAATTAAACTGATCTCGTCACCATATGAATAACCGACTGACGAGAAAACAAAAATGCAAGGAAATTCTATCTTTTAAAAAAGTAAACCAAGGAGTAATAAAATAAAAATACAAAATAACGGGAAAAGACGTGTTCTGACAAAGAAGGCTATCAAAGATACAAACAAAACATGAATAAACATGACTCAAATAGAACAGTTTTTTCTGTATTGTTGACAAACATTAAAATGTATGGTTTAACAACACAAACGTATACCTTTTTGATACACATGCAATGCGACCGGAACCATACCCTTTTTCGTGATACCCGGTTAATGTACATGAATAATAGTAATGAAAAAAAAGTGTTTTACATCCACATGGCTTTCTATACTCACCCTTCTACAAAACATTCTTAACGAAAGTTTATGCTTCTATCTACTCCTTGTTGATACAGATAAATATTTATTAAAAATTGTCTTGTATTAGAAGAAAACGCACACAGTAAGTTGAAGCGGTAAACAAATTTTCTCAGAGGCGGTTGCAAAGTAACGCCTTTTAAGTTATGTTCTCTTTGCATGAATATGAAAGAGAAAGGAAAGAGAGGGGAAAAATAATAACGATTTGCAGCTTAGAAAAACACTGATTATATGAAATTCTAACCAAGAACAAAGAATATCTCGGAAATGGTAACGCCGAACAATGTATTTGATATAGCTTTAAATCCATTCAGAGTAAACAGTACTTCACAGGCTATGCCTGAAAGATTCAAGATATTTGTCATGAGAATAACTTAATATGACACTTAAATCAAAATCCTTAGCACTAGTTTTAGAAAATTAATAACAACTAAAGAATTTCGATCTTTTTGCCTGCCGGGGCAGTGTGGTGCTAGCATTTTTGCCTCACATTAAACAGGTCGCGAGTTCGAATCTCGCTTATGGTAAATTAACCGGATAAGGATTGTTTGATCGTGGGTTCGAGTCCCGCCTTGGGCATAGGTGTTCATGTGTTTGTAAATGTGTATATGTATGTATTTTTGTAAGCAAAATGCAAATGGTAAACAAATAGGTCAACAGAGAGAATGTAGAGAAACTGAATAAAAAACAGGAAAAACAAAACAAACAAAAAAAAAAAGAAAGAAAAAAATAAACAGAGAAATTTGGGGATAGTTGATATTCTTAAAAATCCTTGTGTTGTATCCTTGTAATGTTCTGAACTTAAATATCAAGTTTCGCATTTTAACGGGCTTTTCTTATTTGAGTTATGCTGTTCACATATAGACACACACACACACACACATGCACGCGGATGGATTTTTTTCTAAAATTCTTTTCATGCGATCGGGGGACCTTTCCGGTGAAATCTTGATATTGCATTTATGGGCGGAATAAAATTATTTCTCTACTTTCATTAAGGCCCTACAGTAATTATTAATTTATTGTGTGCCATTTTGTTTTGTCTTTATTAACATTTCGCTTGGGAAAATTGGTTGTTATATCATATAGCTTAGACTTTGAATGGGAAATTAAGTATGTTAATTTACTAAACTTCACGAATAATCGGACTGGCTTTTCTCGTATGAGAAGAGCAATGTGGACACTAGTCAATGTTGCTCGTACCGCAGTTCGCTGAAATCCGAAGGTCTGGGTCCTAATGGCGATCACGTATTTACAGAAATCAATAGGTTACCTCTTTCTCGCTTATGATGTTTTCATATTTGAATATTTAGACTTGAAGCAAATACTCTGAAATGTATGTGCCTCTTTTTGGACGCCTCTATATGCATGTGGTGATTCGAATCTAATAAGTTAGATTTATTGTTGTTATAAAAATGAACCACGTGATACATTTTTGAAAATATCCACATAATAAATTCAAGTTCTACAGTAAAGATATTCATAATTAGATCTTTAGATCTGCAATATCATACTTTTTATATTAACCCTAATTATTGTAAAAAATTCTTACCTTTTGTTCTCTCCAAAACTCTTGCTTTTTCAAACTTTAATCATTTATTTCTCAAAATTGGAGCATTATTTCGAAAGCTATATGACAATTTTCTTTAATGTAAATTTCAGAGGCAGTATACAAATTTTGAAACAAGTTGCTAAAACATTTCATCATGTGGAGTACTTTGAGTATTGAAAAGTGATGGGAAATAATTTGTGAGAAAGCGAGGTTTAAAATTGGGAGTGTCTATTAATATCTAAGTATGCGCCTGCCAATGTATAGCTTCAGTTAATTTGTAGTTAATATGCGCCAAGTGGGAGAAACCATATATTTTCTTAAAATTTACAATTCATGTTATTTTATTATGAAAACATAATCGTCCACAATTTTAGTCAAAATTCACATTTGCATTACCTTAATAAATCCCGAAGGGCTTAAGATCCCGTACTAGACGTTCCAGGAGACAGTTCACATTTGGGAACCAGGAATCTAAACCAGGCACTTTCATTCCAAAGGCAGCAACGCTGAGAGGGAAATTCAGTATAATTCGGGTAAAATTTCATGGAAAACAAGTTTAAATCATTCAATTTGTTTCAAAAATGATCTATGTAGGAATCGTAATAGATAGAGTCGGTACAGTATACGCTAAATACTTAAAATAGCCGGGTAAATAGGCACTACAATGAATTCAAAATTGGGACTGATATAAGCATTATCAGGTATGATAACCATTAAAGATATAATCATTTGTTCCTTTACCACTTAAAAACGTATTTGGACAGTGAGAACAGTATAGAAGTATCAAATAATCATATTCCATACATTAAATTAGAACGGCAAATTCTCGAAGTGTCTCACCGATATTGATATAAAATCAATCACGATTCAAACTCGGGTGTAATCAATACTTACTGCACTAATGTTAGCTGCTCATAGCGGTAATTATACATGTTGGTTAGTTAGCCTTATAGATAGTGGTGTAGTAATGAATAGGACAGGAAACACAGGAATGGCATTATAAGCATTCAGTTCCATTTATTAGGTGGCTCTTGACGTAGAAATCTGTTAAACGCAAATATAAACGACAATATGCGCATTCGACAAAAGATGCAGTTGTGCAGTTGGAGTTGGCAACTAAATCTTCCGTATTCCAGATAACAATGCGCATATTGTCGTATATTTCATAAGAGTTAATAGTTTCAGAGATATTCATTGTTGTTGGTTTCAATTTTAAACTACTTAAACTTTTCTCAAACGGGAAGTCATCTTTTGTTTCGTTTATATTGTATTTTACTGCTGGCCAAGCAAAGAGAACCGAACTTTTATTGTTCACACAGCGACCAGCTTTTAAAAGATTTGACTATCGCTTTAGCCTAGTGTATTCCCTTTATTTTCCTTCTGCTTAGAAGGAAGCAGGTAATAAGACAATATCTGATAACATGATGTAGATTAAAAATATAATCTTTTGTAACAATAGTTTGTAGAATAGGTAGAGAAATTCAGCAGATATTTTTTCGTTAAAGTTCTAAATATTGTTTCACAACTTCTAGCTTTATGGTATGAAGACATGAATGCTAAATTAATGTCTTATTCATGTAATTTGAAATAAATGCAAACTTTCTATGCAAAATAAAAATAATGCATATTTCTCCTTTGTCGCTAAAACAATTGATCTGAAACTAAAAAAAATTAAAAAATTCGCGAAAGAATAGGCGTAAACTTATATTCAAAATTACAACAAAGGCATACAAAGCATTTTTATTTTTAAACCATTAACTTTCTTATTTATTGATAAACACAAAAACTCTTGCTTTTGGACATTTGCTAAACTGCGCACTTTGGAGGCTAACATGTCACTTCGATAGGTAAGGGCAATAAAGGAACACGTCTCGGAGTTCCGGTGAGGCTTCCAGGAAACGAGTCGTCTAGCATGCGAGCCCACACATTGAGGTCGCACCCCACCTGTTAGCCCTACCATTCTTATTCCTACTGTGCAAATTTCACCATACTGCCACCATCCAGCAGCGCATAATCAAAGATGACCTTTTTTTTCTTCAATTATTTATTTCTCGTATTCTGAAGGAAGGCTATCCAGTTTGCATGCACGTCAGGATGAGGCGGAAATTGAGGTTAATATACAGCATATTAAGATTACTATTATTTTGATGCCTGGACAATTATTACATTTGCAAATGAAAAGCTATTTTTTTATTCTTCCAGTTATATCCCGGTCATATCGGCGGCCTATTACCTTAGGAGCACTCTGCTTATTGACAACTTATATACCAACTTGTTCCAGCTTAGCTGCGCGTCAAAGAGCAGCGAGTTACTCACTTTCTCACAGGGGTATGCCTGAGGTTTGCAATATGCCTCACAATGGAAGGGAACCTATTGGTACGGCTGAATCAATTGTTGGAATGCAAGCCCTTCACTTTTCTATGGTCTTCGCTCTGACTAACACCTTCCCCACAAGCCGGGCTCAGATGTTTGTTGTTGAATATGTACGATTACTCCGGCTCAGACGAGTAGAGTTGGAACAGCATGTTGTATACGGTTGTTATATCTTGTTTTCTTTGAGTGTTACACGGTAGATCACCTAGAACCAATTAAGTCACGGGACCAGACTTAAATGGAAAGTTGTTATGGTTATATTCACATGGCTTTTTCTACCCATTATCGTTTATTTTTATAACTTTTAGAAGGTATTATTAGGGAAGCTTATTTCTCTATCCTCACTACATAAACAGACATTTGCATAAATACTTATAGGTGCAAACCAAATTGATAGTCTGATGTTTAAAAGGCTTAGCATATAGCACACCTTGAATTTCCATACTTTCTCCATGACATCGCGTAGAATTCCTTTCGAATAAAATTGGACTTCACAGAGTATTCCCAGAAAACTCTCTCTCTCTCTCTCTCTCTCTCTCTCGCTCTCTCTCTCTCTCTCTCTCTCTCTATATATATATATATACAGGGTTACTACAAAAGAAATAGACAACTTCAACTGCCTGTAAAACAAAAACTATTAGAGATAGCAACCTAATTATTTTGGAGGTATGTTGAGAAACTCTCAAAGTTTTGTTTGTTACTATTGGTAACGTTGTAGTGTTTTGTTTGTTGTTTCAGAAGCTGAATTGCGGAAAATCCTGTGGGAAAGGCATATTGCGTGTTGGAATTTGCTAGAATGCAATCAGCAACTGTTGTCCAACGACATTTTAGAACATGTTACCACAAAACGCCACCGACTAGACAGTCAATCTACGACTGGTATAGAAAATTCGAGACAGCGGGATGTTTGTGCAAAGGGAAGAGCTCGGGAAGACCAAGAGTTTCGGAAGAAAACGTTGAACGTGTTCGTTCTGCCTACATAAGAAGCCCACAGAAATCGACATCTAGGGCAAGCATGCAATTAGAAATTCCACAGCAAACTGTATGGAAAATCTTGCGGAAGCGACTGCACATGATGCCTTACAGATTACAGATGTTGCAGTTTCTGAGTGAAGAAGATAAGGTCATACGGCGTGACTTTTGCATCGACATGTTGCGACATGATGAAGACGATGCTGGTTTTTGTGAGCGCATCATTTTAGTTTTGTGGTAACGTGTTCTAAAATGTCGTTGGACAACAGTGGCTGATTGCGTTCTAGCAAATTCCAACACGCAATATGCCTTTTCCACAGGATTTTCCGCCATTTCAGCTTCTGCAACAACAAACAAAACACTACAGCGTTACCAATAGAAACAAACGAAACTTTGAGAGTTTCTCAACATACCTCCAAAATAATTAGGTTGCTATCTCTAATAGTTTTTGTTTTACAGGCAGTTGAAGTTGTCTATTTATTTTGTATTAACCCTGTATATATATACGAATCGTTGAAATGTATGCACGCGTATCACTTCCGAACTACTGCATCAAATTGAACATTTCCTTTTTTGTTGTGTTCGTTATTGTCACGACAAGGTATGTGGAAAACAAAATGATTAAAAATAGTACGGAAAAGTATTTAAAAACTTATAAAACGAATAAAAACCGTGCCAAGCGCACTCACGGTAATTTGTTGATATATGGTCGTAGTACTGCTATATTTTTCCCTCCCCATTCAATGCTAAGGTAACGCACCAGTTTATTGACACAAAGACGCAACGCAGCAGTGAAATTCAAATACATTTTCATATATTGACTGTCCTTTCCTTTTTCCTGTTGTTTAAAATAAAGCAGCAAAGAAACTTTCCTGGCGACTAACAGCTAGAGTAAGTACTTATTTATTTGCCACTAGATGGACTAAGTGGTATTTTCCCTCCCCATCCAATGTTAAGGTAACGAAACAGTTTATCGAGATGACACAACGCAGAAGTGAAATTCAAATATATGTTTAAATATTAACTGTCCTTTCCGTACTCCTATCGTTTAAAATAAAGGAGCTTTCCTGGCGACAAACACGTTAAATACGTACTTATTATTTGCCACCAGATGGCCGTAGTACCTCCTGCTCTATTTTGCTTCCTCAATACTAAGGGAATGCACCCGGTTCTGGAGACAATGACGCAAGATGACTATGAAAATCAAATATATTTCTTATGTATTAACTATCGTTCCCTTGGTCATATCGTATAAATAAAGAAATAAGTATATTTTTGTTGTAATTCTTTAAAACGAAAAAGTTATAAACAACGCACAGAACCATTAACCCTTATGGGAATCTGAAAATGGCGGAGAAATAACGGGATCCGTTTAATTTTAACTTCCTATTACAGATGTTGGTTATTTGATGTTATGTGGTACATGCGCTAGCTAAAGAACATGAAGATACCCGCGTCACCATTACACTACAATTGCGCTGCTCTTAATACATTTGCTCAAGTAATATTTTGGATTAAATGGAGAAATTTAATACATAAAGCTATCACCAAATAAAAGCTTATCAATTGCCAACCAGATCTATTTGCTCTTCGACGAACACCTAAAATACGTACTTATTTATTTGCCACCGGATGGCCGTAATACATAATGCTTTATTTTTCTTCCCCGTTCAGTGCTAAGGGAATGCACCAGGTTATGGAGATAATGACGCTAGATAACTGTGAAAATCAAATATATTTCTTTCCTGGCGACGAACACCTAAAATAGGTACCTACTTATTTATTTGCCATCATTGCTTTATTTTTCTTCTTCAATGCTAAGGGAATGCAACCGATTATGGAGACAATGGCGCAAGATAACTGTGACAATCAAATATATTTGTTATGTATTAACTATGGTTTCCTTGGTCACATCGTTTAAATAAAAAAATAAGTATATTTTTGTTGTAATTCTTTAAAATGAACAGGTTATAAGCTATGCACATAACCATTAACCCTTCTTGAAATCTGAAAATTGCTGAGAAATGACGGGACCCGTTTTAGGTTTAAAGTCCTATTGCAGATGTTGGTTATTTGACGTTATGTGGTACATGAGCTAGCTAAAGAACATGAGGATACCCGCGTCACCATCACATTGCAATTGTGGTGCTCTTAATACATTTGATCAAGTAATATTTTGGGTTAAATGGAGAAATTACACAAATCTGTCTAATAAAAGCTTATCAATTGCCCTACCAGATCTACTTCCTGTTTAGTTATGTCATTGTTAGCCTTAAAAGATGTCTGTTCTGACATAGGAGAAAATAGAGAAAGAGGTTGAAAACATTAGGAGTAAAGGAAAGAACGAGATTCGGAAGAAGCATGAATGTTATTGTGACTGTCTCCTTAATGTAATTCATTACCTATGCCAGCGTTTACCGGCACGCTATAAAAGGGCTGCCATTGCTGTTATGCCAATGACATCCTTGCTTATCCACGCTGTTAACCGTATGTCATCCTTTCCACAATACCTTATGGGTACGCTGAATTCATCCTTTTCGCAATACCAACTATATATGCTACATTGTGCAGATTATATCGCTTCATTGCGCTTTTCAGATGCTTTAAAGACATTATTAGACATTTGCAATGGTAAATTTTTGTTGACACTTCTACTGGCCTAATTTCGTTTCCATTACATTTTTGTCACTTCACAACGTCAAAGGAAGAATTAATATGGAAAGTGCAATATTTGTGCGATATTTGTGCAAATTACAAAAACTATGCTTGGTTGAACGAACGAGCCATTTTAGCAGCCACTAATAACAATGTAGATTATTTGAATATAAACATTCAGGTTAAAATTGATGGACAAATGCATTCATTTAAGTCGATCGATTCCATTACCAATCCAAATGAAGTCGTCAGTTATCTTACTGAATTCCTAAATTCATTGGATTTACCAGGAATACCGCCACACAATTTACAGCTCAAGGTTGACTCGGTGATAACTATGCTACGCAATCTCAATCAGCCAAAATTATGCAGCGGAACAAAACTCACTGTTAAAAATTATGAAAAACTTGACATATATTTACTATAACATAGGAAATCTCAAAGGTGAGGATATACTTATTCCAAGAATACCACTAATATCAACCGACTTTCCTTTTGAATTTAAGCGTGTTGCTTCCGGCACGCCTTGCATTGGCGATGACGATAAATCCCAGATCAATCGTTAGAAGTGTGTGGAATATACCTTCAACTGTCGGTTTTTTGCATGGATAGTTGTACTTTGCGTGCTCGAGAGTCGGCAAAACATCTCCGCTATTTGTTTTCTCTCCGGAAGCAAAATTGTACATTACAAGGCATTACAATAAAGTATTGTCAAATTATGTAATTGTAATTTTACTCCATTGCAGATTCGTACTGTAAACGGAAGATTTTGACTGAGTTTTTTTAATTGGTTACACCACCCGTGCAAAGCTAGTTGGCCAATTCTGCTTCTACCGTGACTACTGGAAGGGACGGACAGGGAAGAAACCCGAAGTTTGACCAGATCCGGATGACGAAGGGTATAAGTACAGAAGGAATCCCTCACGTTTCGAGATCGAACGCATGAGCTGGTGGACGGAAAGTACTTGGGATGTTAGCTCGTTAATGCCCGTCAGGTAATACTCTGGTAGGCATTAGGTTTGTCTTGGGCGCGAGATCGGTCCTAGAAGGGGCCTCTGACTAGCACTTATATCATTATTTCAAATTCTATCACGAGAAAAGCTGATTAAATTTGATCACTCGGTATATGCATAAATGAAGATGCATTTATAGACGAAACCGTTATATGGCATTAAATGTCAAAAGGAAACGCGTAGGCAAATTGTTCATCAGGGAGATGGAACTCCGGTTTCCGGTATGACATGCAAAGGGTTAAATTATCCTAGTCAGTCTCTGTTGCTCTCGTATTTAGAACAAGAACAGTGCGTTGCTGGCCCCGTAACTCAGATAGAGCTGCTGCTAAACGAGGTATATTTTTCTCTAGCCCAGATTATTCCCAATCCTCCCCGGAGTCTGTAAATATAATCCGGGCAAGGTGGGAAGCGGAAAGTCGGTGAACTACGGTGATGACGCAATACAAATGTCAGAAATTGCTATACAGTCTGATATACTCTTCAGCGCGTTTCTTAATGTTCACGTTGTTAAACTTGGGGAGATCCATAGAGATCCCTGACAGCCAGTGCGCTGTCTCAGCTGATAAAAAGGTAGCCTGCCACTCTGCCAATAGAGTCATGCTACGTAAGCATTGATGTCATCCTTGTTGCAAGATGCCATAAGCATTCCTCAATGCAGTTTCAGTTAGCGCCGACTAACCCCAGTGTTATTGTGCATATAAGCAATGATAATGACAGTGACAATGAGTGACTTTGACTTTAGAAGTAACGATGAAGATGAAATTGACGATGAAGATGATTTAAGAGAAGAGCCCCTGCCAGCGACTGAGAGGTTAGGTACTGTAGCCATGTGCAGGACGAAGTGGCAACATGGTGACGGAGCGGCCACGAGGTAAGGCAACTGTCAGGGATCTCTCCGAGTTTAGTGTTGGGACGTAAACTAGCAAGCTGGATGTGTTATTTATAATGATATTACGTTTTGTGATGAAGAGAAGTTGCTTCTACTGGCTTCAATAAGACAGCGAACGATATTTACGATTAGGTAGGAATACCAGCTTGAGGTTAGTGCGGTGAGCAAAACTTAAATCACCCCTCAAGATTGAATAGAATGGACAAGTGCATTATTAGAAAATATTTTCAGGAGTATTACAAGGTTAAAATATCTGATGTTACATTCATAGGACTTTTCATATAAAGATAGTTTGGGATGGAGAGCGTTTCTTAAAAATTTTCGAGTTGCATCCTGGGAAGATGCTGAACGTAAATATCAAGCCGGGTATTTAATGGACTCTCCGCTTTTCAGTTATGCTGTCACAGACAATTGGCACATATGCAGGACATTTTTTTGAATATTTTTCTATAATATGTTTAGAGGTTCTCAAAGAATATATTTCCCGTGAAATCTCGATATATATATTATGTAAAAGAAAACCTACATTGCGAAAATTATTAAAATTTTGCAAGGAGATAGAAAATAGTGAAATCTATTAGATTTCGATTTAAAAATTACGAAAATAAAAGGAGTTTATGGAGCAAATGTTCTGATGTGGTTCAAACAGCATCATTTCTTAGGATTCTTAGAAGAAATGAACTTTGTGAAAATAAACCAGTTATATACACAATGCAGCCTAGATTCACGACCACAGTTTCCAAGTGTTGGCGGAATGATAATATTCCAGGAGTAAGGTTTAGGACAAAAGACAGTGCTGAACAGCTTATTATCGTTCATGCTGGTTGGGAGATGGGATTTATTCCAGGTTTTTAGCCTTATTTACGATTCCAAGTCCAGCACATTTGACTACCAGAGAGAGAGAGAGAGAGAGAGAGAGCGAGAGAGAGAGAGAGAGCGAGAGAGAGAGACAGACAGACAGACAGAGAGAGCTTTTCAAATGTATTATGGCGTTTTAATTTGTATTTATATATCATATATATATATATATATGATAACTTATCACACACAGGCCTTCGCGCGCACACACACACACACTCACAAATGGGGAAAATGGCACACAAGTAGAATCCGTTCGAGCTGATATATGTATGCAGCGTTCTATTATAATTGTTCGCGTTTTCCTAATTGGACTGTGCAAAGGGGAGGGCAAGTCGTTACGCGTACAAGTGGCACTCTCTGGTGCAGGACTACGTTGTATGTATGAATGAGAGATGAATGTGTGTGTGGTCTAACAAACAAAATTAAAGAAAATAGCCCAACGACAAAAACCGGTACACGATTTAACACCATCGCCTATAGGCAAATGTTTCACAGGGAAACGTCGCCGATAGGACCATTAAAGGTGGGTTATGGATGGAACAATAAAAATAGGAACAATCCGCAGTACCCGGGCGATGCAAGGCAGGCGGAAAGAAAACACGACTGCGGTGGACCATCATCATAACAAGATTTTGTCTTGACAATTATTTTAAACATTATAATCTACAATTTTAATTAGTGCTGCTTTTGTTGTTGAATATTTTATATGAATCCGCATTAATTTTGTGCCAAGTTTTTGTCAGAATTAACGAGTAACGACATTACAAATGAAAATTGACAGGTAACTAAAGTAACATCAATGTTGAAGCCTTTTTTTCCAATTTAAAATCGCTTGTTTCAAATCAATATCATGAATATAATCAACTATCACCAACTGCAACATACAACATGTTGTGACATTTTCGTTTTCATAGTTGTCCATCTGTCTTTTACTACTACATACGAGAAATACGTAAAGATAAATATCTCTCTGTCAACATTTCATATAGCTAAGCTGACATTGAAGAGACTTTTTACAGCAAACAGGGTAAGAATCACCTTTTGCTTTCAATGTCAAGAGTGCTGTTACTACATCTAATTTGTTACCTTACCATAGATTAACTGTTCAAGAAAGCTGTTCAAAGTTCTATGTAACATAAAAGCAAATCAGAATCAATACAAATAGCTTTAAAACCATTTAGTTTGTAAATGCTGCCATTACATTATTTAAATCACCTACAAGTACTTGTACATAGTCATTAACCTTGAAGGCTCAAGCAAATGATCTAAAACTTTTGTTGCTATTGTATCACCAGTTTCTATTGCCATAATAAAGTCAAATTTATAGTCATACAACAGCAAACTTTTAAATTGTCTTCTACTCTATCTTTAACATTGGGATTCATGCGATCTACATGTGTAATTACTCTACTTCCAAAGTGGCCACTCAAATACATCACAACGAGTTAATTCGGGATGAAACAAGGTGAGCTCTAGGTTTTATTTAGATTGAAATTCTAATATTGGTTCTGTTACAGCCTGCAATTTTGCGAAACAAGACTCCTTCTTGCCTGGATATTTCAAATTTATCGCTAAAAACATATTATTCTCGAAAATATGACAAATTCTCAAAACTTCGCGAAAAAATAAATCTTTAAATCATTTCAAAATTTTGTCAAATGGATACGGCCTTCGTTTCGCAACCCTAAGAGCAAAATAAAGTAACTTTTAATCTGGCATCTGGTATTGTTTTAAACAGCGCTCGAATTTGTAAAATATCAATAATATATTGATTCCAGAAATTTAAGAGAAATCACGTTTGGAATGAGATCAATTCACGTGTATAGCGAGATTCTTGGAACAAGAGTATGACCTTAAACACACACACTCACGTACATACACACTCTCTCTTGTGTGCAGCGAGATGTCAGATGTTTTCATGTTTGGCCCCATATTAATGAAATAATCATTTTGTTTCTGCGTTATAATTTCTGAGTTTTTGGGCCCGTGATGTGCAGGATTAGCTTTAAAAATATTATAAGCTTATGTTGATAACACAGTAATTTTTCAGGATATTAGACAAAATTTAATCATTGAATATTTGGCCCACAATGATGAAGATTTGCACTATTTATTTTTCTCTTCGAAGTTAGCCATAAGCACATTTTCTGTGAAAATATTTTGAACATGCTTTGGCTTACAGCAAAAAATGAAGTTATTAAATACTGATTCAGATTATTTTATACGTTTTTTGGTAGAAGTTCTAATGTTACTCCTGCGACTTATTAAATTTCACTTGGTTCTTCCATTTAATTTTCTTCTAAATTCATATTTGCTGTCATTGAATCTTTATGTTGGTTATACTAAACAGAAGAATAACGTTTTAGATCAAAGAAAGCAGAAGGCTGCCAATGTAACGTACGTTAACTCTATGGCAGCCCGCCTTGGTAGTGTGGTGGTAGCGTGTCTGCCTCACATTCAAAAGGTGGTGAGTTCGAATCTCGCTTAGGGTGAATTACCCGGATAAGGCTTTTTTCGGGGTTAGTTAGTGTCAATGCACTTGTCAACTCAGATAAGCGTAAAACATTAAAAATAGCATAAATATTTAAATTTGGACACATGGTTGAGCACAAATAGACGTATGAAGCATGACAATAATGACAGTTAAAATGTTTGTATGGAAAATATGAAACGAGTGGAGCCAGTTTCATAAACATACTTGCGTCTTAATTACTACCATTGTACTCTCGTTGCATAATATACTATTAAAGTAATATTATATAATTATGTTCTATCACTAATAATACACTAATTTAATTGCCTCTATAGCCGTTTAGAAACATTAGTTGCTTTTTAATTAATACTTAAATGTCTTATGCATGCTAAACGCAACAATTAAAAGCAATTCTTCCCTCCTTTCAAATATTAAGTTGTGTTTCAAATAACGTTAGAATTATATTTATTATAAGTAAATAATGCATTTGGGATATGTAAAAACTTAAATTCACCGCACGTTTATCTGTTTATGCAAAAAACATTGGTCTACGAAGCGGTTTTTGAGCAGAGAAGACAAAACAAAGCCAGGTGGAATCAGTACAGTTGATCAGGCATGAAAAATTTCACAATTGCATTTATATGATAGTAGACATTTAAGCATATAATTTTAATTGCTTTCTCACAGAAACCGTGACTAGGACAGTAGTTGGATAGGTAGAGCCACACTGATGGGTAGAGTCAGGTGATCTCAAAATAATTTGGGGGTTTTCTCCCCCGCTGGGACGACTGAGTGTATATCCTTATATCATCATCATCCCGCGGAGGGAAAATGGCAACACCAGCTTGGTATAACCATTGTCTGAACACTGCGGTCGGATTGTGGTCTCTCCCACAATTCCGTCCGGCCATTGAACGACCTTCGGGTTCGGTACTTGTCATCATCATTCATATCTGTAATATTAGTATGCAAACTTGTGGTTTGTAGAGATAGTGGCTAATGTATGATGTACTAGTTAGTGTCTTTCATCGTGGACTGAACAAATATATACATTTTGAGAGATTTGGGAATGAATTCCCTATGATATTTTTTAAGCAAAGTCTATACTGAGAAAAGCTTCTCTTCGTATAACTACCAGTAGATAAGAGCTCCGTTTCATGTTCCTCTACAGATGAATGAATTTGGGAGTAGCACATCCTCGATGCTTACGAAAAAATATCTTACCGGTAGTTTGGCACACAATTCATAAGAAAGAAAGAGTAGCTAAGTTGTGTCACGTCACCTCTCTAGTCGTATGAGCGGATAGTGAATGTACCGACAAGCCCCTGTGTCTAAGGGCATCAATTCCCGTAGTGCTGTTAACTTGCAATCCTTCAAATGTTACTCCGTCTACTCTCTGTAATTATAAACATATTACTATTTATGTACATACTAGTTTGCCTAACCGCCCCTGTTTGACGTGTGCAGTCATCTCTTCGTGCGTTAAAAAGTCACACCAGAGTGTGAAATGACAGTAAAGCGGATTAAAGTGAAATAATAGTGAAACTGAACTATATTACAGTAGAGAAATGAAGTGTCAGTGACATTATTTTAAGTTACACTAGAGAGGGTAGTAATAGTGAAACTGAACTGCCACACTAGAGAGCTCAAGTGACAGTAAAACAGAACTGTGCCATACAAAAGAAGTACAGTGGCAATGAAACTGAACCTTGTCACACTAGGAAAGTGAAGTGACATTGAAACTGAATTGTCACACTAAAGAAGTAAAGAGGCAGTGAAACTGAACTACGTCACACTAAAGAAGCGAAGTGACAGTGAAACTGAACTGTTTCACACTACATAGAGAAGTAAAGCAACAGTGAAATTAAACTGTCACAACAAAAAGTGAGGACCACTAAAACTGAACTATGTCACATTAAAAAAGGGAAGTGACAGTGAAACTCAACTATATCACACTTGAGAAGTGAATTGACAGTAAAATTGAACTATGATACACTGGGGAAGTGAAGTGACAGTAAAACCGAACTATGTCACACTAGAGAAGTGAAGTGATAGTGAAAATGATCTATGCCACCTAAAGAAGTGAAGTGACAGTGAAACTGAGCTTACATCACACTAGAGAAGTGAGGTGGCAGTGAAAATGAGCTTACATCACACTAGAGAAGTGAAGTGACAGTGAAACTGAGCTACATGACACTAAAGAAGTGAAGCGACAGTGAAACTGAGCTACATCACACTAAAGAAGTGAAGTGACAGTGAAACTGAGCTTACATCACACTAAAGAAGTGAAGTGACAGTGAAACTGAGCTACATCACATTAAAGAAGTGAAGTGACAGTGAAACTGAGCTACATCACACTAAAGAAGTGAAGTGACAGTGAAACTGAGCTACATCACACTAAAGAAGTGAAGTTACAGTGAAACTGAGCTACATCACACTACAGAAGTGAAGTGACAGTGAAACTGAGCTTACATCACACTAAAAAAGTGAAGTGACAATGAAACTGAGCTACATCACACTAGAGAAGTGAAGTGACAGTGAAACTGAGCTACATCACACTAGAGAAGTGAAGTGACAGTGAAACTGAGCTACATCACACTAAAGAAGTGAAGTGACAGTGAAACTGAGCTACATGACACTAAAGAAGTGATGTGACCGTGAAACTGAGCTACATCACACTAAAGAAGTGAAGTGACAGTGAAACTGAGCTACATCACACTACAGAAGTGAAGTGACAGTGAAACTGAGCTTATATCACACTAAAGAAGTGAAGTGACAATGAAACTGAGCTACATCACACTAAGGAAGTGAAGTGACAGTGAAACTGAGCTACATCACACTAGAGAAGTGAAGTGACAGTGAAACTGAGCTTACATCGCACTAAAGAAGTGAAGTGACAGTGAAACTGAGCTTACATCACACTAAAGAAGTGAAGTGACAGTGAAACTGAGCTACATCACACTAGAGAAGTGAAGTGACACTGAAACCGAGCTTATATCACACTAGAGAAGTGAAGTGACAGTGAAACCGAGCTACATTACACTAGAGAAGTGAAGTAACAGTGGCACTGAGCTACATCACACTAGAGAAGTGAAGTGATAGTGAAACCGAGCTACATCACACTAGAGAAGTGAAGTAACAGTGAAACTGAGCTACATCACACTAGAGAAGTGAAGTGATAGTGAAACCGAGCTTACATCACACTAGAGAAGTGAAGTAACAGTGAAACCGAGCTTACATCACACTAGAGAAGTGAAGTGATAGTGAAACCGAGCTACATCACACTAGAGAAGTGAAGTAACAGTGAAACCGAGCTTACATCACACTAGAGAAGTGAAGTAGCAGTGAAACCGAGCTTACATCACACTAGAGAAGTGAAGTGACAGTGAAACTGCGCTACATCACACTAGAGAAGTGAAGTAAAAGTGAAACTGAGCTTACGTCACACTAGAGAAGTGAAGTGACAGTGAAACTGAGCTTACATCACACTAAAGAAGTGAAGTGACAGTGAAACTGAGCTACATCACACTAGAGAAGTGAAGTGACAGTGAAACCGAGCTTACATCACACTAGAGAAGTGAAGTGACAGTGAAACTGAGCTACATCACACTAGAGAAGTGAAGTGACAGTGAAACTGAGCTTACATCACACTAGAGAAGTGAAGTGACAGTGAAACTGAGCTACATCACACTAGAGAAGTGAAGTGACAGTGAAACTGAGCTTACATCACACTAGAGAAGTGAAGTGACAGTGAAACTGAGCTACATCACACTAGAGAAGTGAAGTGACAGTGAAACTGAGCTACATCACACTAGAGAAGTGAAGTAACAGTGAAACTGAGCTACATCACACTAGAGAAGTGAAGTGACAGTGAAAATAAAGTATGTCACACAAGAGAACTGAAGTGACAATGAAACTGAACTATGCGATAATAAGGAAGTAAACAGAGAGCGAAACTGAACTATGTGGCAGTAGAGAAGTAAAGTGACAGTGAAACTGAACTATGTCACACTAAGGAAGTGAACTGACAGTAGCACTGGACTACGTCACGCTAGAGAAGTGTGCACAAGTAGTAACACTGCACAAGTCACAGTACACATTGGTCACATTCGTTGCAAGACAAGGAACTGCTCAGGATCCAAGTTGGATAGATAGTTGAAGACGAAATGTGAAAAATGTGCCTCTGTGAGACAGTAAAAATACACAAGTCGTGATCAGTTGTGCGAAAAGGTGGCACTCAAGAGATTGTTGGTAAACGCTAATCACTACCCAGAGTGTAACGTTAATTGGTTGCAGCAGCTTGGTGAGCACGCGTGCGGCGATAAAAACCTCAGGGTCTCCCTGTCTACTGGACCTCTGTTTGATAAAGGCTTGAAAGCAACACAACACTATGTAATTTTCAGCGCATTTAGCGTCCAGCTGCGTGAACAAAACCATACTTAAGAGTTTTAGAAGAACAGCTTAAATACCGTCTGGTGCCATATATTTCCAAAAGTAATCAATGCAATAACCTACAGAACTAAGACAAAATAGAGTTGTTCTGGTCTCCGTTTACATTGCAAATAATTATTACTTTTTAGCGAAAGGCAATGACTATCAAGAAGTGGGTTGTATGCATATTAGAGGGCATAAAACATCATTTTTGATACACACAGTGAACCTTGTGATCTCCAGGGCAAATTTTTATGCTCGTGCGCAGTTTTTACCACGTAAATTAATGAACGTGCGCAGGCAATTTTAAAAGTTCTGCTCTGTTGTAAAAATGGAATTGAATTTTGTTTATGTTGTTCTGTTGGAAGTTGCCGGCAGCGTATACAAATTGCTTCTCTTCTCTACAATATGTGTTTGCCGTTTTTATTCCTAGCAATGAATTAGAAGCCGTCCTGTCGAAAATGCCACCTGCAAACACGGGAGCAAAGAGAAGAAAAGTGATACATTTTCAACATTGATAACCTCCGGCTTATGTTCAGAAAACAAATAATTTTTCCTAATGTCCCTTATATGCTAATTTTATTCATGGAATTTCATCAGTAAAGAGGAATGATATACAGTTTTAGTATAAAAAGCTTATTTGGCTAAGGGCCGGTTGGACGAACTCGGAATAAACCTCTGTTAGACGTTATTCCATGGTTATGTGTTAAATTGTGTTGTACGACAAAGGAACAGAGACTATCAAGGGAATAAACATGGAATAACTTATTCCATGATTCCTTGCAGGGATAAACCGATATTCCGAGAATAGTGTATGAAAAGTAAATGGCCGCTTGGGTACTCGACACAATTTTGACCCATATTTAACTGATATAAATGATTAATTTCTTTATAATATGTTTTTAAGGACATATTATACCTAAATACAATATGTTGTAGAGATAAATGTACACGGCTATAATGAGATTAAAGTTGAGAAAGGATATCACACAGACAACTTGGTGGTCAAAAGATAAATATGACCAGAAGATAGTTAAAATAAAATGTCATTTATAAAACAGTAAAATCTACCTACAATATCACCATCAAAATACTTCTATTTTTATGGAAATAATTAAATTTAATCCAAACAAAGATAAATATAAAACAGTGTAGTGCAGCAATTCACCAGCGCAATGCATAGCGTTGTAAACAGTGAGGTTACGTTTTATTGATGAAATACAAAGGATAGGTTACTTCTAGGGCAATATGCTTCAAAATGTAAGATAGCCACAAGTGTTAATGTTAGCGACATTCTGTACTATATTCAGATTTTGGAGGTTATGTGCAAGTTTAAAAACGATAGCACTACAAGCTTTGTGATGTAGGGAGGAGATGCCCAGATTAAAAGATGCCTTCAGAGCTCGTAAATCTAAATATATTATTTTACTATAAATTCATAATTTTTCGTATTATATGTTGTAGGTTTAAACATTGGAGACACTTTTGATTGAATAGAGAATACCTTCCGTAAACTATAATGTTCTCGGTTTCATTGGTTTGGTTACCAATTTCTAGCTGCTGTATCAAATATTACCATCATCAAAGAGTGAACTGTAATGGGAACGGTTTAATGTACTATTCGACATAGCTACTAATATTTCTGTTGGTTAATAATACCTTTATAGCAAATTGTTTTTGTACTTATCTTGGTGCAATGATTCAATTATGCATAACTTAAGTTGATAGTGGACTTGGCAACACTAAAGTGTAATTTTCAAAATTCGCTTACTAAGTATTTTGATGAAGAAAATGCAGAAATCAGGCTAAGTACTTTAGCTGTTTTGAGTACAGAAACGGAAATATGTCATATATCAGCACAAGATACAGCTTTGCACATGTGGTATGATTTCATTCCCATACTCCTAACCTATCGCAAGAAGTCACAGTATACATACGTGTTTATGTTTTGTAAAGTGTATAGCAATTCCACATCTGAACACACTTATGAACATTCATAATTATTTCATAGTACCGTAAGTAGTTAAAAGAAGAAATAATATATAGTTTAGGATCAGCTGATTGTGAAAACAATGCAAATTTTCAGCAAAATAAAGCAGTAATTACGTATCAAGTTGGCTATGAATGACTCGCAAAATAGCCAACATTAGTTTTAAATCTACAAATAGTCGAATAGATATCTAAGGAATAAAATTGCATCGTGCAACCCGGCACCACATTTATACCGTGAATAGTATATTCCAAGAATAACTATTCCAGGATTTATTCCGAGTTCGTACAACCGGCCGCTTGTACGAACTCGGAATAAACCTCTGTTAGACGTTATTCCATGGTTACGTGCTAAATTGTGTTGTACGACAACGGAATAGAGACTATCAAGGGAATAAACATGGAATAACTTATTCCGTGATTCCTTGCGGGGATAGGCCGATATTCCGAGAATAGGGTACAAAAAGTAAAATGGCCGCTTGTTTTCTGGACACAATTTTGACCCATATTTGACCGATATAATCGATTAATTTCTTTATAATATGTTTTAAGGACATATTATAGCTAAATACAATATGCTATAGAGGTAGTCCGATAAATGAAGACTGCTATAATGAGATTAAAGTTGTGAAAGTATATCACACTGAGATAACTTGCCGGCTATAAGGCATAAGACAAGAAGTTAGTTAAAGCAAACTTGCATTTATAAAACAGAAAAACCTACCTATTGCCATCAAAATACCGCTATTTCTATGGTAACAATTACATTTGATCCTACCCAAGATAAATTTAAAATAGTACATAGCAATTCACCAGTACAACGCATAGCGTTGTAAAGCATGAGGTTACGTTTTATTGACGAAATACAAACAATTGGCTACTTCCAGGACAATATGTTTCAAAACGTAACATAGCCACAAGTGTTAATGTTAGCGGTGCCATAAGTAGTTAAAGCGGGCGTTAAACACTGCCAAAAAATGTACTATAATCATATTTTTGAGGTTAGGTGCAAGTTTAACAGCGATAACATTACAAGTTTTTTGATAAAGGGAGGAGATGCCCAGATTAAAAGACGCCTTCAGAGCTCGCAAATATAATATATATTATTATTTTACAATAAATTAATAATTTTTCGTATTACATGCAGTGGGTTTAATATATTAGAAACAATTTTGATTGAATAGACGATACCTTCCGTAAGATATAATGTTCTCCGTTTTATTAGTTTGGTTGACCATTTCAAACTGTTGTATTAAATATTGCCATCAGCAAAGTGCGAACTGTAATGGGAACGGTTTAATCCACTATTCGACATAGCTACTAATTGTTTTGTTGGTTGATAATACCTGTATAGCAAATTGCTTATGCACTTGATCTTGGTGCAACGATTCTATTATGCATATCTTAAGTTGATAGTAAGGTTGGCAACAGCTAAAATTTAATTTTCAAAATTCGATTACTAAGTATTTTACAGAATACAATTACAGAATCCAGGCTAAGTACGCTAGTTGTTTTGAGGACAGAAACGGAAATATGTCATATATCAGCACAAGATACAACTTTACAATATGTGAAGGTTTCATTCCCATACTCCTAACCTATCGCAAGAAGTCACAGTATATGTGTTTATGTTTTGTAAAGTATATAGCAATTCTGCATCCGAATACGCTGGTGAACATTTATAATTATTTCATAGCACCGTAAGTAGTTAAAATAAGAAATAATACATAGTTTAGGAACAGCTAATTGTGAAAATAATGCAAATTTTCAGCAAAATAAAGCAGAAATTACGAATCAAGTTGGCCATGCATGACTTGCAGCACAGCCAACATTAGTTTTAAATCTGCAAACAGTCGTATAGATATCTAAGGAATAAAATTACGTCGTACAACTCGTCACCATATTTATACTGCGAATAGTGTATTCCAAGAATAACTATTCCAAGATTTATTCCGAGTTCGTACAACCGGCCCTAACTAAACCCAAAGATAAGATAATAAAACTTTGGGAAAGGGGGGGGGGGTTACGGACCTCCGACAAATCAGAGTAAAAGTCTTCTTGTGCAAACCTAATAGAAAGACTGCTTTCATTGTTTCTTAAAGTCTGAATAAGCTGCAGTAGTATCTTAATTCCAATGGCAGCATCCTTTGCTAGATCTTCGCTGGTTATGGAAGAGTAACTCTCTTTCTTGCTGGAATGAGCAGTCAAAGAGGATCAACAAGGCAGTTTCCACATTCTTATTTGCACATTCTACCGCTGGGATCATTTTACAAGTGTTCATTTTCACTTTGATGTTGCAGACCGAGCTGAAATCTTTATAGTGAAAGTAGATTGAAAACACAATACCTATGCTTGGGCTTTCTCCTCCATAGGCTCAAGCTTCAAGACGAAAAGGTATTTAAAATTAAAACGTTTTTCAATACTATTTCATTCTGGTATATATCGGTGTTTAGAAATTATTAAACGAGAGAATTTACAAAAATGTGCAACTTTTATCTGTCAAGTTTTTTAAAAATTAAAACATGTCTGCAGCCGATTATCACTTCACTATAAGAAATCTTGGTTGAGAGTTATATTTAGTGCGGTCTTGCGTACAGCTACTTGTGCCTCGGTGCTGGAGAAGTCTACTATCAGCGCCTGGCATAGTAGCAGGCAGCTGATTGTTGAGCGTAAGACTTACGTAATGCCAGCCGTTATAACTTAAAACTTCATATATTTTCCCCAGTGAATAATGACCCAAAGGGAGAGAACGCCGAGATGTTATTTTTTTGATTTCGATTTATTTTCATCACCTATTAAAATTGCAGCTTAATCTATGACATCAATGTGACAATGGCCCTTTGTTAGTAGAGCCCTACTTCACATCGATGTTTCTTGAAGTGGCCATGTTCAGAAATTTCCTTTTCCTGTTCTATCTAATCTCCAGACAGACGAAATAAAAAAAGAGTATGATATAGACCTAAGACCAGTCCAGAATAGGTTTTCCCACCTGAGTCGCTGATTTTTCTTCCGTCATGCTTTTACCGAGGTTTCAGCAGTACAATTACTGATTCCGACCATGGACTTATAGCCAACATAGGGTATTCAAGTACCCGATTTAGCCAACTGATTAGCTTTTTCAGTTCTGTTGATGCCCTAATGTTCTGGCAGCCAGCACATATCGAGCCTGTTGTGAGAAGACAAGGCAATCAGGACATTTAGTCATTCCCAATCAAACTTCGATTTTACGTTGTCTGAGGAGGGTATTTTTAAAAGCCTCTACACATGAACCAATCTGCGGATGTGCTGGGAATTAGCAAATCGGATCGTGTTTAGGCCTGCTACCCAATCTTTACGAGGTTGGGTTGCTGACTTGACACAAGAATTCTGGACACCCCCGCTCCAATGCCCTGCATGCTGGGTCATGTGGAAGGCTGTAGGGCCGATATCCCAATTGTAAAGAGTGAAAAAGCTGGTGAGAAGAGCTTATTCGTGTTAAAATACTTGTTGAAGTGAAGTGTCTTTTGTATTTTATTTTTAGATTGGTTTTCATAATATTCCTTTAACTACGGCATAAAATAAAATGTTTTAATTACATAAAGGTTAGACTGATTTACCGTTATGGATTCCTTCGGGCAGTTATAAATAACCAAGCAGCTTTCGGACGGAAAATACTTAACATGGCTTCCTTCGAAAGGGATGTAATTCCGTTGGTCCCGTGTTGTAGATTTATGCCACGTAAAAGAACCTCAAGCCTGATAAAGAGGTCTATAAGCAAAACTAACCGGTTTTTCACGCCCAGTATAGAATGTGGCGCTGAGACTCGTAGCAGTTAAAGAGCGTCCACAAATAAAATACCGTTTCATTTAACCCAGAAGAATTTCCGAATTATTTTAGATAACAGCTGTGGTAACAGGTCACACTAAGCTTCAAAACTGCATAAGTTGCATCAGTTGCTAAACATCTCAGCCTTTGCTATTTTTCTTCAAAGCTAACACTTTCTCTCATTATAATATTTTAATGGATTTATTTTAAGTCGCCTAACTGCAAGGTCTTATAGCGACTTTTAAAACATGTTAGAAACTTTAATACATGGGATAAACATATTTCATCATACACTACATTAGTTGTACAATATTTGAGTTAATTATATTAACATTTCCAAACTAAAATATTAAATAAATTTACATACATTGTACAGTGAGATTACATTGTGAATCAGTTTTACAATAATATATTATACAATTTGGTGCATTTAAAAAACTGTATCAGTCTAAGACATGTACTCGAATCCTTCATTGATAGCTTTAGGTTATCTGGAATCTTGAGCTTTTTTTCTGTAAATTTGGTAGCACAGGCACTTCACTTATCTTATTTTCTGATTAAAGGCGCTAGAATACGAACTAATTCTATAAGGTAATATTATCCATTCTTAGAAAGTTATTTAAATCGAGTGGCTCTAGTTCCTTAATAATCTTTTTTGTGTGTAATTTTTTTCTTTGCAACAATCACTTTTTAACTAGGCATTTTCTTTTCCCACAACTTTAGTATCAAGTAACAATAAGGTTAAATCAATTCCGATTTTTTGATGATTAGAAAGTGAAGGAGGCATTTTCGTGATTTCACAGCAAAACGAGTAGGTATATACTTAACTATTGTGCCGCCGCTCTGTCTCCGTCCTGACATTTCCTGATGGTAAGGAAAGAGAGAGGTTTATATCATAATGAACAGCTTTAGCAATACCAGAGCTGTGAATTTCCACAGTAAAGGAAGTTATTCTGGTTCGTTTCCACAGACATCGGCACTCTACTTTGGTTTCCCGTGACGTTTTAAATAAATATAGTTTGCTGTTGTTGGTAAGAACTTTGCTTCACGCAAATCAAAAACACAACACGAAATAAAAATAAGGAAAAGCCAAGGTTTGCAGCAAAGGGTGAAAGCTGTCTCCTAGGAGCAACTAAATGTTTCCTTGTTATGTGCCGGCAAAGGATGTTCGACTATGTTACGAATTCTATGCTAGCCGCGCTCGCTGAAGAGCCTAGCTTTGATGCTTTGTGGCGCAGTGGAACGTGGGTTCGAGTCCCACCTTGTTGTGTATATTTATAAATGTATATATGTATTTCCTGTCTGAAGAATGAATGCAGACGGCCACCAGTGGAAGCTTGCATAAACACAAAGAGATAAGTGGTATTACGTCACCACTACCGGTGCAGTTCTGCAATACTGGAATGCAGCAATTGAGCCTCTTACAGGGGCGGGTTCGAATAAGTCAAAATGCAAACACCGCCACGCGTAGTCATATGATCACAAAGTAGAAAATTAATATTCATTAGTAATAAAGAAAACAGCAAGTTTAACCTGTCGTGGATCGTTTAGTTTATTCCTGTTTACGTACGCTGTGCTGATGTTTTGATCGTCAGACTGTACTGCACTGTATTTCAGCCTTATCTGACCGCTCTAAACCGTGCCGTGCTACACCAGCAACCTCCCCAAGCAACTGCATTCTTTCGTCGGACAAGTAGTATGTGTATTTGTAAGTAAACAGAAAATATGGAAAAAATAGGAAAAGAGAAAAAGGATACAGCACCGAAGCCCGACAAGACTCCTGAAAAGAAGAAAAAAAAAATACCCCACACCAAACTACTCTTTGGTGGAAACCTTAAAAAATGAATAAAAATAAAATACAACAAATTATCTTGTATACGGAGCAGATATCTTCAATATGGTTTGTTTTACTCCAGGTAAATTTTTATTATTATTTTTATTTACGGGTGTAATTTACTGCGTTATCCTTGTTACAGCATTCTTATAGTTATGGATACAGTTGTAGTTGCTGTTATTGTTAACGTTACAGCTTTCGTTGTTTTCATTTTACGAAGAGATAGCACATGTGGAAGGAGTAGGGAGTTGGGTCGCGTAAAATGTTATAGCGGCGTTACTATACCTGAAGCAAAATTCTGGCCGATGGGGTCAGCAGGGTCTCGTAGAGACCAGAAAAGATTTTCCCCAGCAAATCGTGCCCAGCAGATTGGCCTGTGTGTAGAGCCTTTAAGGCAGTTGGACAGTCTATGAAGCTGCAAAATTTGTTATGATGATAGCCTTTCTCAAGTCCTCTGGAGCATGGCCTTGCCGCGGCAAACCCATTAGGGATTTGTGTAGGAAAAGCGGCGCGGCGGTGGGTTTCCTCGGGTTCTCCGATTTCTCCCGCCATCGCATTCCACCGGTGCTCCATCTTCATATCATGTATCATCAGTGTCATCCTTTAGTTTGCCATATCAGTAAAGGCAGACGTTAAACACTATAAAAATCCTCTTGAAGCACACCTCAGTGTTGCAAATGCTTCAGCCTGAAAAACAGTGTAATATTTCACAAGGCTTATACTAAAATTTGTTCTTGCAGATACGCCATGTGTACCTGACCCCCCTCCCGTCACACTCCATGGTGTAATGGTTACCATGCTAGCTTCATATACCCAAGGTCGAGGGTTCAAACCCGGCGGAGGACGATAGATTTTTTTTCGGGCGTAAAAATCCTTAGCATGGCTACCTTCGGAAGGGAAGTAAAGCCGTTGGTCCTGCGTCGTAGTTTTAGGCACGTAAAATAACCTCATGCCTGATAGAAAGGCCTAAGAGCAAAATTAAACGGTCTTTCACGCCCAACATAGAATGGGACGCTGAGAACCACTGCAGTTAAAGTGCGTCGATAAATAACACGCCATTTACATTTTTGTACCTGCCCCAACTATGTCGCTATACGCAATCCGTCTGTGAGCAACACAAGTTGAACACACTCTTTATCAGGCGTAAAACTGAAGCCAAAGAAAGTGCTTGTTGTATGTGTGTATGCTATGATTAAGGTGAGAATACGGACGGTGGGGACTCGGCACCGAGCCAAGGTGGCTACTGTACTTTCGTCCCAAAAGGAGACGCCGCCGGGAGGAAGGAATAAGATGAGGGATACACGAGCGGCCGGAACCAGCAGCGACGGCACAGTATGATAGGACCCCTACATTTCCATATTGAAGCATCGCGACAGTCCCTCAGGCAGACCAGTGTCCCCGCTCCACAGAATCCAACCCGCCCTGCCGGAGGTGGTCCTCATCCCAGCAACCAGCAGAAGTCAGGGGGCAGAAGGCTACGTTGTGCATCCTTTTTTACCTGCCACGTCTCAGCGAGCACCATCACCGACACTTCCAACCCTGAAAGAAACCAACGGGAAGAAGGATGAATGAAATGGAAATGAAAACGGCATGAAAGGACAGGAAACTTGGGGGACGAAAGAAGCCTAGCAGCATTCGCCTGGCAATCGGGGAAGAGCATCCTTTTACCTGCCACGTCTCAGCGAGCACACTCGTCGACACTTCCAAACCTGAAAGACACCAACGGGAAGATGGATGAATGAAATAACAATTGAAACGACATGGGGGGACAGGACATTTGGGGGACGAAAGGAAACCTACCCAGCATTTGCCTGGCGACCAGGGAAATCCCCGAAACATTCGATTGATCAGGTAGGCCGGTCATGGGGATCGAGTCCGCTACTTCCCAATTGCGGGATGAACCTATTACTTTGAAACTTGGTATGTAACATGCTTTAGGTTCAATTTAGAGAATAGGTTTTATGGTGTTATAATTAATTCCTCCAAAGGGGGACGTTATTATGGGATAGGTAAACAAGGCTTAGAATAATTCACTCATTATTGATTTTTGTAAGAAATACTACGCAGTTGCAATTAATAAACATATATTTTACTGGTCAATTTTGTTATTGAAATGTTTTCGATATGTTTAATTCTTACGGAGTTACGAAAATTACTTTTTCTTTATTGTTGGCTAACACAAATCAATTGATTGGTAAATCCTTACGATTTCAATGGTAAATAGAGTAGTTTCTAACGCCTAAAATTTCTTGTCTCTCGTGCTGCTGGTACAAAAGGAAAGAAGGAAAGAAAAAGTAGGGATAAATAGATCAAAGCGCCAGGAAGAAGAGAGAAAGGTGGAGAATAAGGGAGAATGAGCCGGAGAGAAGAATGCCCACAGCTATACACAATAATCGTCTGCAGCATTGGGTTCTGTGTTTTTAACTGCATGCAGTACAACACCATTGTGATAATGATGAACACACTTGAGTAATTACACAAAGTCATATGTTCTGAGGTAACAGTCCTATTAAGCTTAAGGAAAAGTAGACATCGACTTTCAGATGTCAATGAGGTCGTGTGTCAGTTTCTTTCTGTTTAGTCTTCCTGATGCAGAAGTGGTAGGTAGTTGAGCTGCAACATCATTGTGATAATGATGAACACACTTGAGTAATTACACAAAGTCATATGTTCTGACGTAACAGTCCTATTAAGCTTAGGGAAAAGTAGACATCGACTTTCAGATGTCAATGAGGTCGTGTGTCAGTTTCTTTCTGTTTAGTCTTCCTGATGCAGAAGTGGTAGGTAGTTGAGCTGCAACATCATTGAGCAGGTCCCCCTATAAATGATAAGGGTGTTTATGACAATTTGTGTAATATTAATTCTACAGTGTGTACGTTGTGGAAGTTGTCGTTGTTGAAGTACCACAAATTCAGCATAATTTTACCTCTTTTTATTGCTTTACTTATTACGTGCATAAATACTCATAGGGGAAGTATTGTACACACCCAAAAATTCCGTGTCTATATTTCACGGGAAACATATTTTCAGGACACCTGAACTTCCCTCAAAGGAAATTTTAGAAAAAAATCTATATACATGTGTCTGTGAACAGCATAACTCATAAAATTTCGAAAACATTGATGTTCTCTAAAATGGCGCTAACAAGCCTGATTAAATGCCATATGTGTAATATACTTTCATAACAAATTAAATGTGTACTTGTATCTTGAAGTTCCTGGAAATAACTTGTAACTGTTTACTCTGATGTGTTTTTGCATAATTATTGGTAAACCACAAGAGATGGATAAATTCTTACTACAGAAAGATTGTATCTCTATCTTGCTAGAGAATACTATCTATATCAAATAAATATTTTGAGCATTTAAACCATTTCGGAGGTATTTCTGGGTATTCGTTTGAATTCTCAAAAACAGATGGGAAGTAGTTATTTGTTCTCTGGGGGAATATGCTAACACGTTTCTCTTTGTAATTTGGCAGTGCTTGTGACCAGGATTCGAGTGCGGAATCTGCTTGTATCTGCTTGTATCTGTGAATCTGATCATTTGGAAATCAGTATAAACCGACTAGAAGGGACAAAACTCAGATTCGGAATGATTAAAGTTGCGCCGCAGTAGCGCATGCGACTCGCATTAGACAGGTCCCGGGTTCGATTCCCGACAGCCCCCAATGGCTTTCTCTGGAGTTTACAGGTCCTCAGACGAACACTATAGTGGTTTCTCTTATCTCTCAAATTTCCTTCCCCTCCTGCTGTTCCACTTATCATTTGACTCATCCTTCACCCCGTTTGGTCTGTTTCAAGATTGAAAGTGTCGGCGAATATGTTTCGGTACAGGGTGGCAAGGAAAAAGGACACTCTCTAAGGAAATTTATCTGTCCCTTGCTCTTCGGCTGGTTGTCGGGGTATGCTCAATCTCACAATCGGAAAAATTGTATTGAGTTTAAATATGGATTCTTAAATGGTGTGGTTCAGCGTTCCATTCTCTATTGAGCGTGAAAGACCGGTTAATTTTGCTCAGAGGCCCATTTATCAGACTTGAGGTTCTTTTGTGTAAATCAACGACACGAGACCAACTTCCCTTCCGAAGGAATCCACGCTAAGAATTTTTAAGCCCGAAAAAAGCCATCGACCCTACACCAGATTTGAACCCACGATTTTGGGAACTAGAGGCTTGAATGCTACCCCTAGATCACGGTGGACGACGGATCGGAGGTTAGCTCTTAAATAATAATAATTATAATTAAAATAATAGTGCATATTTTAAGTATTGCATGGTGAAGCATTGTAACATACTATTGATATGTTCATCAGAAATAATGGACAACTTTTTAAATATATATATATATATATATATATATATATATATATATATATATATATATATATTAAGTTGATAAAATTTAAGGGATTGATGCTGGGGTATGATCATGATCAGCCTATCAGTTTGTGAGGAAAATACACCAGGAAAAGATAATACGTGCATTTTCATATGATAATATTAAAACTTACAATTCTAAGGAAACACGCTTTGTTTCATATATTCACCAGCCCAGAAATGCTTAGATAACAAGCAAAACTTGATTCCGTTAGTATGTGATTTTACCCAGCACGTGCTTCTGGCGAATTTATTACGGACATTCACACGAATTTTCGACTTAATATGATTAAATTCTATATGATTGTGGGAAGTGCAAAGTGCATAGTTTGCAAAGAGAAGGCCATCTCATATTTCATATTTCTGTTAAGCAGTGCAGCACATGTATTGCACACTATTTTTGCACGATCGACTTTTATTATTTGAAATAATTATTAACTTAATAAGCATTGTAATTAACAAGATAGGAGGTGCCGATTTCCTTTCCTGGCGACCATTCATTCTAACCATGGGTTCCTCATGGTTGTCTCTGGTTGGTAGGCGAATCTGTGTTGGTTAATTTTCGACCACGACTTTCCTGTCCATTCCTATGTTTCAGGGTTGAAGGACCAGGCGATGGTCTTCGGTGCGTTGCGGCTGACCGATTTTTGTTGTTGTTGTAGTGTTTAACGCCCGCTTTAACTACTTATGGGGCTGACCGATGATGGTGTGCTACATGTGTATTTCTCCCTGGCGTCTGCTGACAGGATCCGCCCTCTGTGAACGCTTAAATTGATGCATCTGTTAAATATGGAAAATTCACAGTAGGTACAATATTCTGTTGAAATATATACCAGTTATTATACACAATAATAATATTTCTGCCATGTATCGACATTCTAGTTTGCATGGCCATTTAAAGTATACTTTTTTACTGTCTAAATACATTGCTTCAATAAAAACTGAGCCACGTGACGAATTTTAAAAGATATTCACATTAAACTTTTAACTTTTACAGTAAATGGGTATAAAATTAGATATATCATTTCCGATGCTTTATATTAACCCTAATTTTATTATAAACATTAATGCATGTCGTACTTTTTAAAGAGTAATAATTTATTTCTGAAAATTGGAGTTTTATTCCGAAAAAGTAATATTGCCACTTTCTTTGATTTGCCTTTTACATGCACAATAACAATTTTGAAACACATTAGTGTAACATTGCATCATGTGGAGCATTTCAGGTATGCAAAAGTGTTGGAAAAAATGTTGATTAACTGTTTCTTCCACACGAGCCATGTATAGGACAGGAGTTGGATAGGCAGAGTCCGACTGAAAAATTCAATGTCATAGGCGAGATTTGAACTATGGAACACCTGGTCTCCAGCTGGTTACTCTGGCTACTGAGCTACCAAGGTAATATTTGTAAAAGGGTTTGAGAGAAAATAAGGTTTAAAGTTGACCGTGTCCATTGATAAGCATGCGCTTGCCCATTTCTAGCTTCGTCAATTGGTAGTCAAAGTACATAAAAAGACATATTTTATTGCTTTCTCTGGCAAGTAGTTACATACAATGTACATAGTAGCCAGAGAAGATGTTGCATTCCGCCCAAAAATTCGAAGTCGAGATTTCACAGCAAATATATGTTTTGAGGTCCCCTGAGTCGGCAAAAGTTTTAGAAAAAGGTCCCTCCCTGTGTGTGTGTGCTTGTGCGTGTGTGTCTGTGGAGAGTACAGCTAAAACGAAAAGACCGTTAACAACCAAACTTGGTATTTATATTTAAGGATGCGACATGAAGACTTTAAAAAAATCCCCCCTACTCTTTACATGGAAACATTTTTGAAAATATTGTTTTTCCTAAAATGACTCTAACGATTTTGATTAAAATGCCATATATTAAAGATATTTACATTATAAGTCAAATTTATATTCTGAATTTCCTGGGAATAGCATCTGAAGACCTTTTTATTCTGGATGAGTTTTTTCAGAATTTGATATAGTGGCTAAACCATAAGTCATAGACAAAAACTTGGTACATAAAAAATGTAGATCTGTTAAACCCCATAATTTATGTCATATACCTTTTTCTTGTAGAGTTGATCGTTTTTGAGATATTCCTTGTCTTTGGTTTCTGTTTTAAAGTACCTAACTTTCTCAATCGAGACCATGCAAAGCGAACAGAACCTCAAGAGTTTCATAGCGCGACCATTTTTAAAAGATTTGACTATCGCTTTAGTATAATGTATTGCTTTATTCCCCTTCTACTTACAATGAAGCAAGTATTAAGACCAATATTGCTAATGTTTATGTCTATTAGCATGCTGTAGATAAAAGTATAGTCTTTTGTAGGAATAGTTTAGATTTGGAACAGCTAGAGAAAGTTATGTGAATGGAACACATTAGATTTTTTAAAGTTTATAATTCATATTGTCTTACTATGATTATTTCGTTCATGACACGTGATCATAGGAAGTGGCCAATCCAGTAAATTGGCGCGTAAAATTCCAACCAATCGGAACTCATTATCTCTGCATTTAATTATTTTTATCACACCCACATGCAATTATTTTTCTAAATTTATCGCACCCACTGCATTTGTTTTCTCTTTGAATGTCACTGTGCAGTGATATTCCCGTACACAATGGCGGAAGTTCCGATAGACGTATTAATTGCAACTATGCATTAGTAAGCCAAAATAATAGAATGTAGCAATACAAAAAGGCCTGAATTTATTTTACGCCACAATAATATATTTTAGCAATACAAAGAAATCTGAAATTTATGATATGTACATCAAGATGCACTGATTTCGGTGCAAATATGCGCCAAGACAAATGGGATTTTAGGAATATTATTCTTTGTGTCCATATGGGCTAATCACTGTTATTTTATTCACGAAATACTCTTATTAAATGCAACTCGAGCTACAAGCTTTCTCTAGATAAACTCGCGAGCAACAAGTTGTAATTCGATAAAAGTTGGAGCTCTCGTTATATTACTTATAATAAAAGTATTTTGTTAATGTTCCACAATTTTGATCAAATTTCACAATGCATCGCCTTAAGAGACTCCAGGGGTCTCGGGCTTGTGACCAAGCTTGAAGGGGGTGGGATATTATTCATATGGAATCGTTAGGGACCACGTCCATCCTTGCGCAATGGTCTCCCGGATGTGGTTGCCCTTCGAGTTTCTCCCCTCTTCCATCCCACACAGCGATCGCGATCGTAGCACAAATGGCCACATTGGTCTACGTGAGGTGCTCTGCCCGGTTTCAGAGACCCTTCCATGGTATGTAGGTCCCTTTGCATAGCTTTACCTATCGTCACTTTGAATGCAATGCTCCTAATTCACCAGCAGTAACAAATACGGGGGCGTAGTAAGATATAATATAGGCTTTGAGCCAATTGCTTGATGATTGATAAGGTTGTTCTAAAAAATAAATAAATAAATAAGTCGAACGATAACAGAGATGCTATATTTCAAGAGTAATTTGAAGTCGAAGTGATTATAAAGACGCGGAAGTTGAGGAGGTATTAAAAGTAGATGCGCCTCATTTATTCCCGAAAAATAGGGAATAAAGTATTAACTATTCATTCAACTTTAATTCCAGATGAGTATTCAGTAATGCTTGAAAAAACATAGTGATTATGTATTAGGTGGTCATTGTCTGTCATTTATTAAGTGTTGATTATTAGAAATATGTAGATTAAAGCTTCAAGGGTATTTTATTTCCAACTTAGTGTCAGTGTATTGTATGTTATTAGCTTATTACAGAAACAAAATGTATGCTGTTAGCTATCTGTTTCTTTAGAAATGAGTTCAAGCGTTGGAATTCTAAGTTTCCTTCCGCGTAAATATCTATAATCGGGAAGACGCAAAAAATACAAGATCGTGTAAAAACTGTTTTGGTTGCTATGTGTACTTGTATAACCAGCTTTCTTTCAATTCATCATAGAAACAGCATTTCATTTTTCCACATTTATATGCCATCTTTAGCATCTTAGGTTTTATTGGCGGCTTTGTCTTTGGAAATTTATTTTTCTTTCTAGTTTAACGTCCTTTAAGCTGGTAGGTCATATCGGAAGATAAATGAAATGATGCTCAAATTAGCTTGGGGTACACAGAGTTTAGAATTACTCGACATTCGTATTCTCAGATAAAGAAAACCCCGGAAAAAGGTCTTATCCGAGTAAATCACCCTAACCAGGAGATTCGAACTTGGACTTTGGAACTATTATTCATCGGCAATGAAGATCGCTCATTTACTATTGGGTATCTTTGGGTTTGTTTATATGGATTTTCTTTCTGAACATAAAATTCATACCCCTTTCATACTTTTCCTCATACTTCCGGACTAGCTGAGAATCGAACCCAAGTCCTCTAGACATGGAAGCTAGCATGCTTACCAACAGAACACAGAAGCTATTTCATTTATAGCTGAATAAAATGTTAATGTGTAACATTTAAATACAAGTACGGTGTTAGTTGCGTTCCATTAGATATCTAATCAAGTAATATGCAGGAACATCAGTTCACTTTCTGATTGAGGGGAACCAAGATCGGCTGAGGGAGTTTCCCGAATTTTCAGGTGAATTTTGACACATGTATCCTAAAAGTAAATTTTTTTCTTAAATATGAAACATTTGTATTGAAATCGCAGTTATAATTTATATTTTGGTGGAGTAATGATAACCAGAAGCGTAATTATTTTTCTTAATTTGGGAGCATTTTATCCCCCTGACCCCTCAAATGACGTCCCTGGATGTAAAGAATAATAAAATATAACATATATTATAATATTAAACATAACAAACAACTGAATAAGCACAATAGGGATTTCTGCAATAATGGTTAATAGAAATGGTATTTTTGTTCAAAAAGAAATTATAATGTTCGGGAGAGCAGTAAACAGGCGATGTACACTATAGGAATAAGCGCTCGCGAAATCTAGTAATCCTAGGTCAGCCTATGTATTATCAGCAGAAACGGTAGCGTCAACTTGATAATGAACAGAACGAGACTGCAGTGCATATCAAAACATAAGAATAATAAGGGAAAGTGGTCATTCATCAGGTAGACGGGGAGGAGGGTCCTGGCGGCGGCAGACTGAGCGACATATGGGGACCAGACGGTCCACTGTAACAAACCCATCCTTAACTCCAACACCTTGCCTTCCTGTCTTGCCGGTCGGGATCTTTGTTTGTTACCTGCTGGAGGTCTGTAACGTCAGCCTACTGCAGGTGAATTGGATCAAATGTTACGACTGTAAAGCCAATAAAGATCGTGCGGTATGTAATGTTAGTCCAACCCTGATAGGATGACTCTCGTCCTCTGCTCTGCAAACCTTTTGGACATACTCTGTTTTTTTTTTTTTTTTTTTTTTTTTGTTTTGTTTTAATTTCTCTACATGAACTATGTGCATAGTGCATAGAAAAGGTATAGTGTCCCACCCAAAAAGTCTATACCGGGATTTAACCTGAAATACGTGTTTTGAGACCTCCTGAATCCAATAAAAGAAAAAACAATTTCAGAAAAAGGTCAGTGGTGTCTATGTGCCTGTGGACAGCATAGCTCAAAAACGAAAAGTTTGTTAAATATCAAACTTGGTATTTAAATTAAGTATATTTTCAAGAAAATCCCCTCACCCTAAACTACCCTTTACATGGAAACATTTTCGAAAATGTTTAATTTCTCAAAAATGCCTATAATGATTTTGATTAAAATATCGCAAATTAATCATCTTCCTATGAAAAATAAAATACCGTTCTTGAATTTTCTGGAAAGAGATTCTGAAGACCTCTTTATTCTGGGTGAATTTTGCATGAATGGTAAACCGTAAGAGATAGACAAAACCTGGTACACAAAATATGTAGATCTCATTAAAATACAATTTATGTCATATACATTTTTTCGTGGAGTTTTCCATTTTTGAGATATTCCTTGTCATTGGTTTCAGTTTTAAAATACTTCTTTTAAACACTAAAAAACTTTTCATACGGGCATTTGTCAACTCCTGACCATGCAAAAAACGGATTTCAACCAAATGGTAACCAGCTATGTCCATTTCTGTTAATTTTTATCTCGATTAGCATGAAGTAGATAGAAAAATAAGCGTTCTAACAATAATTTGCTACAGAGATGTAGAGAAAGTCATGTGAGTGGCGTTCAGAATTTTTAGATAAGTATGTGGGTAGCTTTTTCTGTTTCAAGACCCTGGAATGCTCGTGCGGTGTAACCTTGATCCCTGGATAAAACAAATTTGGCAAGAATGAGTCAAGTTCAAAGCCACTTTTCTTCGAATGGCTTAATTTGCACATACACTACGTTCGGTGCATTGTAAGGTTGCGGCACTATCTGTTACGTTTCCAGCGAGATTGCAGATTCTAGTTCAGTTTTAGGCTAAGGCTCCTTCCTGAGCCTTTCCTATTGGATATGGAGACAATATGGTTACGTGACAGGTGAACGACAGGTTTCAAGATTTCGTCGAGATTAGGCTGCGTTAGGTTAGTTTAGATGTATGTAAATGAACTGGATCGAAATAAGGGGTAAACATGGACTTTCTGAAAGTGGGTTCTGCTTTGCAATGCGAAATGCACAGTCTTCCGTTCGTTCTGTCTGCTTGCACATGGGCAGCCATGGTGGTCAATCGACCAATGGTAGAGTCAAATCTAAAACCGAACTAGAATCTGCAATGTAAGGCTTCCCGTCAGTGTTGCAAACAGTGAAATGTGAATTTTCATTAAAAAGATTCTCCAAAACTACCAGAAACCATTAGGTGTATAAATATATGCTTTGCGACCAACATAACTACAAATATGAGACAAATCAAGTTATCCCTAGGGGATACTACAGTTTAAAGCTAAAGAGTATTATGACATATGCCACAGCAAACTAACCAAAGTCCAAAGAGAAAATTAACAGCTCAGGATCATAAATCTATTTACTATATTAGATCCTATTCGGCATGACCGCACAATTGTCACTCACTGGCTGTTCAATAATGCCTGTTTCAAATAAGGGTCCCTTATAATGTGTAGTTATAGGATAATAAGCATTTCTAAACATTTAAAATAACTAATTATTCATTAGGATCACAACTGCTTGTAGTCAGCTTGAATTTGCATACCCAAATGGCGATGCCATATGTTTATAGGATGGAATACTATCTTTGATGCTTCAGCTGTCCCTTAAACCTGCTTAAGCAATAACTAACCAGACAATCAAGAACTTCATTACCTCTGACGTTTGACTGACTCCATTCTATGAGCAACCACAACAATACAGAAACAAAGACGGGAGACCGTCTATTATAAATCGTTACAGTAGAATTTGAATTGTTTTGGAACCTGACAATTCATTTCGAAGGCTAAGGGAGAGGTGGTTCCATGGTAACCTCGATGGCCGATACTCACCACACAACTGCATTAATTACAGGATAAGACTTAAAGAGGAGTGACTTGCCTAATTGATTGGAGTTGTGTGGTGGGGCACGATTACTGCTGTTGCTAAAGAAATCGTCGCTTACTTAGCTTCCGAAATGAACTGTGAAGATCCTAAAGTAATTTAAATTCCACTCTAGGTGATGGAAATTGCAGAGGTACTAGCACCACATGAATAGTAATGTTATCTGTATGTCCAATGAATCAAGTGATTTTTAAAAATGAAATTACTGTATATTGACCAAAATATTTTAAAATCCACCATAATTCCTACTAGCCACTAGATCCAAACTTTTCACTCTAAACAGGTACTGAAAACCACCAGATTTAGTGGGAAAATCACTAACTTGTCTATCTCTTACGGTTTAGCAGTTATACAAAATTCCGTAAAATTCATCCAGAATAAAGTGGTCTTCAGAGGCTATTACCAGAAAATTCAAGATATACATATTATTTGTCAGGTAAATATCTTTAATATACGATATTTTAATCTAAATTATTAGAAACATTTTTGAGAAATTCAAAATTTTCAAATAAGGTTCCACGTAAAAGGTAGCTGGGGGTGGGGCGATTTTCTTGAAAATATTCATGTCGTATCCTTGCAAGATACCAAATTTAAATACCACGTTTGGTATTTAACGGTCTTTTTATTTTTGAGCTATGCTGTCCACAGGCACACACACATGCACATACACATATACGCACACACACGAACCTTTTTCCAGAAATGCTGTTTTTTGCTTCAGGGGGACCCAAAACATGTATTTCCGGTGAAATCTCGTTATAGAATTTTTGGGTGCATTACAATACTTTCTTTATACACTATGTACATGGTACGTGTAGAGAAAGTAAAAATACTTATAGTTGCAGCATGCAGAATGTTTACTTGTGAATAACTTTGTTGTAAATGTTAGCTATTTATTGTCTAGATAAACGGGCTATCACAATATCATAAACAAAGTCCCTTAGACTGGTGGTCGCGCTAAACTCCATCTCCCCACAACAAACACAAGACGATGCAATACTTAAACTCAGTAGAACAGAGTAGCAATGACCTGTATTTAGAGAGTGCCACCTTTCATTCAACCCTTAATGACCAGCCCTTGTTCTTCTCGCGTCAAACTTCTAAGAAATGCATTAGTCCGAGGTTTTAGTGGCCAGCCCCAGATAACTCTCCGTGCAAGTGTAACTTAATAAACTGCTCATGGCTCCCTATGAAGTAAACGAATTCTACCCCCGTACATGTGTCACTCCGTACAACTGTCAACCTCCGCATTTCAACCCCCGCTGTTTTGGAGTGAACGGTCAAATTAAGGCTATATAGCATATAGTGTTAATTATAACATATAGAAAATAAAATATATGAACATAAACATATTTTGAGCTAGTGGTGTTTTTCATCATACTGTTTTGCATGCAATGACTCAAATGTAACGGTTCACTTAACTAAATAATTAACGAGCGATATAGCTCCGAGGAAACGTGTGAGGCTCAAATTCCATACTTGTCGACTGTTCATTCTGACCTTGGACGTTTCGTTTTTACCGCTGATTGATAGGCGAATGCTGCTCTGACTTTCATCTAGCATGTCTTCCTTACCATTATTTCTGTTTCACTGTTTCCTTGTAAAATGGTGCAGATTCACGCTTATAGGAAGCAGTACTCCCCGTGGACACTTATGAGCTGCTCTCTGGGTACGTAGTTCCATCAGTAGAACAGATCTTAAAAGAATGGAACTGGAGCCAGGAGCCAGGGGAAGGAACTAGTCGCTCGAGTGTACTCGGGCGGGGGCAAATCACCACGGTAACTATCCGCTTTTCTCGCGGATTTACCCGTGTGATATAAAAGATGTAGTCTTGTGCAAGCGTTTATGTCTGTGTCGAAGTAATGTGGGCAGGGTGTTTCCCTCTGTGCAGCCGGCGCGGGCTGGCTTACCTACACCTGAGTGGTCACCCACCCAGAGAGGGACCAGGCCCGATGCTGCTTAACTTGGCCAGCCGCTTGCGGGCTGTCAAGGAAAGCACTGCCGGCTAGCGGGGAGAACTGAAGATATGTAGGTACGGGGTGGGAGAAGCCAGTGTTGCAGATCTGGTCGGAGTACAACTGGACGGTCACCCGCCCGAGTCGGGACCGGGCCCGATGCTGCTTAACTTAGCGGGTAGAACTGTAAAGAAGGGAGAGGCGGCCGAAAAACTACCATCCCAAGGCGTCCTTGGGAAGGCGGTAGCTTACGCGTCTCCTAGGCAGCGTGTGGTCGTAAAGACCGAGAGTGTTCACCTGGGGATTTGGGTGGGGAGCAAGTTTAGTGTATATTGTGCGAGATCTTTCTCACACAACGTCCACTATGTAAGGGATTCCGGAGTGGGAATGCAGAATGTAGGACGGGAATCTACGGTCTGTGCCATATATCATCCTCAATGCCCTGTTCTGCACGGTCTGCAGCCTGCGGATGGTGGAACGAGCCACCGAACCCCAGACCTCGCAGCCGTACAGCATCAGGGGCGGGATGACTGCGCGGTACAGCCGTAGTTTTAGGTGTGTAGGCATGGTGGAGCGGAAGACGGGAAACAACTGCCCATACCGACCTTCTCCCTGACATGTGGAGTGAAAGTAAGGCCGCGGTCGAGGAGGACTCCAAGGTATTTGGCGGTGCGGACCCAGGGGATCCGCCGCCGCCGCAACCTCAGCGACCTCTCCGGTTGCCAGCCACGGACTTTAGCCAGCAGTAGAGCTGAGCTCTTCTGCGGGCTGATGGCCATCCGCCACTGTTCACTCCATCTGCCTATGGCCTGGAGCTGTCTCTGTAGCGGGGGGAAGCAATATCGGGCGTTCTTGTTACGCGCCATTATGAGGACATCGTCGGCATACTGGCACGTAACTGTACTGGTTTCCGTGGGGAAGTCGGACATGTAGGCGGCAAAGAGTAACGGCGACAGCACGCTGCCTCCCGGCACTCCCGCCGCTATGGGTCTGACTGTGGAATGCCTCCCCTCCACCCTCACCCTGAAAGTGCGGTCCCGAAGGAAGCTACTAAGCAGGTGAAGGTAGGGGGGAGGGATTTCTGTGTTCTTGAGCTTGTACAAGAGTCCCTGATGCCACGTGGTGGCGAAGGCCTTTTCCACGTCCAAGAGTACCGCGACTGTTTTGAAGTTGTCGTGGAAGCTCAGGGCAGCCTTCTCAGCCAGTCGCAGCAACTGCAGGGTTGCGGAATGTCCAGTACGGAAACCAAACTGGTGATCCGGGAGTAGGAGTCTCTCAACGAAGAGAGGGGTGCGGCGAGGTAGGAATAACCGCTCGAATACTTTCGAGACGATCGGAAGTAAGCTAATAGATCTATAGCTTGACGGGAAGACCGGGTCCTTGCGGGGTTTCAAAATGCATACAAGCCTCGCCTCCTTCCAACACGTTGGAAAGTGACGTAGATGCAAGCATGCATTGTAAATCCGCGTCAGGTGGATTACGGCCTTTCTGGGTAGGTGCTGGAGCATATGCGCCGTAACGACGTCATGTACAGGGGCTTTGTTAGGCTTTAGGTTGTTGAGTTGGGAAGCCACCTCTTTCAGGGTGACTAAAGGAATGCGGATCTCCTCATGGGGCTGCGGGGGCTCCTCGTAGAGGTAGTCTACCGTCGCTTCCACGAGCTCAGTAAAGTCGTCGTCCTGGGGGTCTTCGCGGGGTTCGAATTGAGATTCCAGATAATATGCGAAATCCGTGGCTTTATCCTGGGGCTCAAAAGAGAGTCTCCCACGGGTGCCATGGATGGGATGCTGAAACTGACTTTTGTCTTTCCTGAGGGATCGGTTGATCCTCCAGGGTTGTTTCTCTTCCAGGTTTACATTTGCCATTGTGTGTTCCCAGGCCGCTTTGCGGTGCGCGCGAAGCAGGCGCCTTGCCAGGGATTTGAACCGCTGGTACACTGCTTGGATCCTGGGATGGCGGAAGCGCTGCCATAGCTTCCGTACGGTTGCCTTGGCTTTTAGCAACTGACGGAGTTCATTAGGTATGGTTCTCGGATTAGGTTTGTTAGATGGGATGCGGTAGGTATGCGCGCGTACCACATTCAGGAGTTGTCGGGAGAAGGCCGTGGCTGCCGCTTCCAGCGCTTCGATGGAATCGATGCGCGGTCACGGGTCCACGGTTTGGTTTAGGTCTAGGACGGCTGCGTCCCAGTCGATCTCATTTATCCAGTCTGGTGTTACCAGAGCTGATACGGTCTCGGTTGTATCCACCACGACAGGGTCATGGTCGGAGTCCAACTCGTTGACCGCCGAGAGGTCTAGATGAAATGTGGTGTTCTTGGTGATTATGATGTCAAGAACATCCGGTCTGCCGCGAGCCGGATGACACGTAGGTCCTCTCGGTCCGTGCGCGACGAGGGCGGGGTTGCCGCTGATGAGGCGGTAGAGCCCACGGCCTCGGGGGTTGTTGGTGCGGCTGTGCCAGAGGGCATGTTTCGCGTTGAGATCTCCTGCGGTGCATACCACTGGGTGAAGGTTGAGTAGGGTGGTGTAGTCCGCTTCATGAAAGCGGTGGTTTGGTGGGTCATATGCAGCTATCAGCAGCGCGTCTAGCCCGCCGACGGCACGTGCTGTAGTGCTGGGAGTTGGACAGGAGTATGGATTATGTGGTTCTTAATGAAGATAGCTGTACCGCCAACCTGTCGGCCGACCCGATCGGACCGATGGGTGACGTAACTAGGCAGCGAGAAGTCAGTAACAGCATCCAGATGGGTTTCGCAAACCATCAGGATGTCAATTCCGTACGATTGTACAAACTCAAGGACGCCTGGGCGTTGTCCCCGGATGCCGTTCGCGTTCCAGTACGCGAGTCGCAATGGTCTCCGAACGAATCTAGAGGCCATTACTTAGCGGAACCCGGGTACAACTGCTCCAAGGTTTGGAGGAACAGGGTGTGTTTCTGGAGGGGGGAGAGTCTGGGGTCACAGTACTGCAACTTGAAGTTTCGCAGTATAGGTAGGACCTTACTTAGGAGGTCACCGAACCACAGGGCTAGGTCCTGAAGTTCATCCGGGTCCGCCTGTGGGATGGCCGATGTAAAGGCCGAGGAAGCCGCTGTGGTGGTAGGTGCAGCGGGAGCCTCCGCTGCTGGAGTTGGCACTGTGGCGGCAGCTGCTGGAGCTTCCGCCACTGGTAGCTGCTGGAGTGCTGGGGGCGTGGCCTTGGGTCTCACAGAGGTGGGAGCTTCTGATTGGCCCGACTGGCCGGGCGCCCGGCGGTTCTTCTTTCCTCTCTTCTTGGACTTCTTTTCTGGAGAAGTCCGGCGTGGGCCCTCTGCCGAGGGCGTCGGGGCGGCTTCCTCCGTTGACGTAGACGGACCAGGTTGGGGGGTTGGGGTCTCCGTGAAGGACGGAGCTGGCACAATCTCTGCAGTGACTGCGGGGGTGGGAGTTGCTGCTGCCTCTGCGGCGCGCAGCGTTCCCTCAGCGCGGTTTAGTGCCGAGGAGAAGGACACCCCAGGGCGCACATTAGCTGGCTCCTGGGGGCCTTCGCGGCGGCTCTCAACAAGGCGCTTCCGCAGCTTACAGCCTTTATATGAGCCCACGTGCGCCTCACCACAGTTCACACAGTGGCGAGCTTCATAGGGCTTTGTGCAGTCCCTCAGTAGATGGGCTTCACCACACCGCAGGCATGCGAGCTGTCAGGAGCTCTGCGCATTTATGTGGCTTGTCTGATTTGGTCTGTAGTCTCCTGTATCACTTCATCGCTTCCTTCTGGGGATGGAAACCACAATATATAGCAGTGCGCGAGGTGGATCCCGACGTTGTATAAGCTATAATCTATAGTCGTTTATACTGATCACTAAACAAAACGGAGGTTCGGTTTTTCTCCCATACTTGTCATGGAAGTACTGATATTGGCATGAAATAATAATGATACTACTTTAATATGTATGTGTGTGTGTCTGTGTGTGTGTGTGTGTGTGTGTGTGTGTGTGTGTGTGTGTGTGTGTGTGATGCTGGAGAGGATTCCGCACTGCAGCCAGTAGCTTACCGAACGTCAGACCCCTGTACGTGAATGTTTTCATTGTAAAATCTGGTTCCGTGTGTCAACATTCCACATCTGACTCACCAGATACCTGTAGAGGAAAAGGTTTCGTGGAAATGTCTCTCCGTAGAAGTGTCACTCCTTACAAGGGCAATCATGACTATATTTTTAGGTGTTATTACGATAGGGATAAACAGGCTAATGAAAGCACAGGAATGAGGCAATGCTTGAAAATGTGTGGTTGTACAAAATAAATTGAAATTGTTTATTGAATTTGATGCCACCATTACAAATATAATATTTTATTTCATATAAAACGCTTAAATTTAGAATAAAAATATGTAATTGTGCATATTTCAAACCTCAGTTACTAACATATAGTTTATGCATGTATTAGCAATAAATTACATATTCCATGCAGAGTTTTGTTTCCCTTTTAACCCTTAAAAGCGCTGTTTTACATATATGCAAAAGTGATTTCTAGGGAATGTTTTAGAATATTTTAATACCTTTTATTGCCAGCTTTTAATTAAGTTGACCTTAAACAATAAATAGAAGCATTTTCAAGCATTTTTGTGTTGAAAAATGTTAATTTCTTTCAATAATATTGTAGTGTTTTTATAAATAAAAAGCAAAATCCATGCAACTTCAGCCAAATGTACTCCGTCATGATCCACGTGTGCTATCACGCCGATTATTCTACGTGGGACCTCCACCACAGGCACATTTGATTGCAGTTGCCGGGATTCGAACTCGCGACTTTCGGCATTGAATGGATGGCCAGTCCATTACCTTTCGCAGGCTAATAAACACATAAAAATGAGGCGAAGCTTGAAATTTAAGGTTGTAGAAAATAAATTGAACTTATCTATTGAATTTGATGCCACTATTAAAACTACTACATCTTATATCATATAAAACTGCTAGATTTAAGAATAAAAATATATAATTAGGCATTTTTCATGTTTCAGTTATTAACACACTATCTATACGTGTTTCAGCAATATATTTCCCATGCTGAGCTTTGTTTCCCTTTTGACAAACATCATAAAAACTCGGTTTCTGAGAAGAGAAGTTGTGTGACCATCTGTCAATTCTTGTAACCTTGGATTACATGCTTTCAGTAGTATATTACACTGGCGTTTGTTTTGGCTACAGTGAAATATAAACATGCCTTAACTAAAAAGTTTCACTCGTTAATGTAATTTAGCATGCACTATTCAGCAAGGGCTTAAAGTTTTTTATTGTTATTCTTTTGTTCTTCTTTTGGTTGAGATGAAACTGGCAACTACTAATATGGACTGCATAAGTCTGACTCACACAAGGCCGTTGCCCCGTTTCTATACAAGTCTGATTCCTAACGTAAATGTGTATAGACGTATAATATAATTAATAATATTAGTGTATTCGAGCTATAATACACAGATTCAACTACTTTTAGAATAGTTGAGGTGGAAACAAGGGCTGTTTTACTCGCAATGGCTGCGTGTTTCGCCCCTAAATGCGAGCCTATAACGACTAAAAGGAGTCATTGATACTAATGACAAAAATTAAGCCAAGAAGTGCAAGGCTATTATGAGATCACTATAAAAATATTCTTATACATATAGAAATATCGTACTAAAATCGAAGAAAATAGCATAAGGTGGTGCTTCAATTTTGCGCGATTTTATTTATTGCTTTACAAGAGAGCTGACACAAACTTTCAAAACAGTTCCTAAAAGGGTTTGTTAAAATGGTGGGATTAAGAAAAATGTCCCCTCATTGTTTTCGATGAATTTCAAAATATACAAGCAGTTTCCTCCTGCAGGATCCAAGAAGTAAAGGAAACTTAAAGAAAGGCTAGTAGGTTCATATCTTTAATTTCTATGCTTAACCTTTGCCAAACTTCCGTAATAGGCATTGTACTCGGGTTTAATTAGCAAGACCAAGAATTGTTCCCAATTATGAAATTCCGGAGTTTAAAGTTGAAAGATATCGTATCCCTCAGCTAATTTCAAAATGGAAAAGCACACCTAACCTAACACAACCTAGCTAATCTTATAGCAGACAAAATATGCTATTTGGAGCTTAGGTCGTTACCTAGCCTACGCGACTGTTGGGTTACCCAACAATAAATACAACACAATTATCATACATTTATTGTTTATAATTACATATTGCACTAATTGGTCACAGTTACAAAATGGTTCTATTCCCTTAATTCACTTAAGAGTTTGATTCTCTCTCTGTTTTTTTCTAAAGTAAGTTATTGAGTTGAATGTAGCTAAAGTGTTACATCACTTGGAACATTTTAAACTATGTGTCGTGTGGCCTTTTTACATATTTACATATCTCTTTAACACAGACAAACGTGAATCTACAAGGCCCAGTACTAACTTGGTGTAAATCATTTATGTGTTCACACAAATATTTTGCAGTTATAAAATATCCATCGAGGTCTTTTTATTCTGTATAACATTTTTTTTGAAGTTGTATTCCTGATCATTACATGGTAAGTTTCAAATGAAGTTTTAATTTAATGTTGGATTTTTATGGTGTATGATTACAACTGTGTAGTGATATAAATGGTGATAGGCGAATCAGTATACCTTCATATCTTATTAACAGTGTCGCATATCATCTCAGCTCACCACTTATAATGTCATTAGAAGAAAGAAAGGAAAAAAAGTGCCATACCTGCTTTTTGTATGGCTGAAGTCTTCTATCAATTAAATTCATCTACAATATTTTCAAGCTTAAATATTAGAACCAGTAATTGCATAAAACTGTGGTAGCATGTGATAATTCTTAATCAACATCTCAATTCACAATCACCCCATCTCAGCCATACAGTTCATGGAGGACTGCTAAAGTTTTACTTATTTCATAAACAGTAGCAAATTTGGAGTTTTATGTTAATAATTTAGAATGTTCTGGTATGTAAAACTGATTTTAGAGAAGAGATATACTTCATTTTCCATTTTGTTTTAGAAAGAATACTATGGTGCCAGAATTGCTCTATAAATACATTTATTACCTCTCTTCATTTTTCCTAATTGTAAAGCATTTATCATTTTCTTTGCCTTTCTAGATTTTAGAAATCACATATTCCTTTCTTAGTTCCTATATGGAGCATGAATGGATATTGCAGCACCTTCAGAAGCCAAATAATGGGGTAGACACAATCATATCTTTAACAGTTAATGACCAAAAAATAAAGGTAGGAATATTAGACGGAAAGAACAGTGCATTGTATTGGAAATTAAAATTTTATTTGGCTAACAGTGTCGCATATAATGATTTTTATGTAAGTAAGGAATATATTTTATTTATTGCTAGTAATAGCGTATAAATGATGGGAAAGCAGAATGGAAAAAAAAATGTAAATGGCGTGTTATTTATGGACGCTCTTTAACTAGCGTATCATTCTAAATTGGGCGTTAAAGACCGCTTAATTTTGCTCAGAGGCCTCTCAATCAGACTTGAGGTTCTTTTACGTGACGTAAATCTACGACACGGGACCAACGGCTTTACTTCCCTTCCGAAGGAAGCCATCCTAAGGATATTTATGCCCGAAAAAGTCCATCGCCCTCCGCGAGGTTTTAACCCTCGACCTTGGGTATATGAAGTTAGCATGGTAACCATTACCATGCTAACTTCATATACTCAAGGTAATGGTTACCATGCAGAATGAAGTGAGTTCATTATGTAGCAATACTAAATATTTAGCACTCAAAATTTCACTAACTATCCATGCAAGTGAGGATAAAAGTGATTTCTTTCCTTATTCCTAAAACTTGTATTTGTTTACATGAGTTGAGTGTCAATTATTTAGTAGGTAATGTTAGTAATAGGTTCAGATTAAATAAATAACGTACCATAAACACCCAGATTCTACAAGGCTCGCCAAAAGAAAGACTTTCCCAGCAAATCTAAACTCATGATGCAGAATATCTTGGAATTACTAAAAACATTGCACATTTGCAGGGATTTCTTACGATTTGGAATTGTTTTGCAAAACATTACAGACGAATACATTTTCAATATTAATTATGTATTTAAACACAGAGAAAGCATTATTTCACTTCACTCAGTGTTAAATTGATGCTATATACCACGTGTCAGAATGAGCAAATGCAAGGACCAAAATAAAAATATTTCTTTGAAAATGATTACCATCTGCTTAGTTTTGTAAGGTGATAAAACGCTAAATAGAATACTTTTACACAGTAAGTCTTATTAATAAAATAAAGCATGTGACTTTTTTATTTGTATTTAATAAAATCATTAAACATAACTATTATTTCAGCCAGTTCTTAATCATGATCTTTTAAATTGGAAAATGTAATTATAAAATGGACTTTTCTGACTCACATGATTTTTAAGTAGCTTTTAATAAAATAGTTTCTGTTGTTTTAATTTTGTGTATTTGGTCATGAAATGTAACGACAAATGAGAATAAACATCTAATCAATGCAATATTTCTGCATTTTTGACCATTTTTCTTTTAGCACAAATGAAAACTTTCTATAATAGAAACATCTTTTTTTATTAAATTTTCAACAAATACAATCACAAGGAACCAAAAAAAAATGAGACATGAAGAAAATAGAAAACCTTGCTATTCTATTGAAAGAAAAATGGCAATGTATGTGCAAAAGAAAAATTTTCCAAGATTCTTCTTTTGTACATAAATTCTTGCAAAATCCCACAGCAGAAACTTGTGTAAATATTTCTGGCACAATATCTCAATCAGAACTCAATATAATAAACACTTAAAAGAAATAGTAGAGTATTCTAACGAGGAGAAAGTCTCCAAGTTTTGGTCAGAAAGCAGAGGCAGCATGCATTCTTGCATTCTTGGACTGCAATGTAGATAAGCACTATTGTCTGCTTAATGAAAATTACACATTATAAGTTACGTGTGCTTTTTAAGTCTACAACGCATGTCTGAGTGTTTATGTGTACTGCCCTAATTTGCTTGCAAGGATATACACCTACAGAACTGATTAATGGTTTTTCTTCTGGTTAGAAATTGGAAATCCAGAATATGTTACATAATTACCCACAAATATTAACTTCAATTCATTGTATTTAAGAAAACGCATATTAAAGAACTTGTCATATTGGGTAATTGCATACATTAAAAGTGTCACTTTTTGCATTTTACAGTATCTGCTGCTGCAGGGAGGAGAGAATGATGAACCAATGGAAGCTTTTGCAGGGGGCAAAGCATCCAATATATAATTTGCAACATCAGTATCATTGGAGATAAAGTTATTTCCTAAAGCAGGAAATATTATTCATAATATTGTGAATTACTAGATGATTTGTATTGCTATAGCGAATATCACTATACTAATGGATGAATAAATGTAGCTACCACTTCAAATGTTAATTAAATAAGTAACAAAACGTACGAGAGTGTGTATTGTGTGAATATCTGTGTCTGTGTATCGGTCCAGTACGCAGGAGTAACAAGTCATTCCTTCTGGTTTCCCATTATCTGAAAATATTGATTTTTTGAAGAGTTGTTGTGTTCCAGAGGAAATATATTAGTGGCAGCAGTTTAGTAGTCACCATGCTTTAACATATTAGCAACTACGTCATATAACATAAACCCCAATATGTCTGGAGGACCAAACTGCTCATTGGTTAACGAGACATGTTGGAGCTAACTGGGCGATTTTAATCCATCAACCTTTCACCACATTTGCTACTGTGGGATGTCTAAATGCCAAGACAAACGTAACAAAATTAAAACTTATGTGTTTTTCAATAACACTAAATAAGGCATGCTTTATTGATAATACTGTATACAGTTATTGAGCTTTTTAACTCATTGTTACCACTGAAAATTATTTGCTAGGGACAAAATTACAATGCGTAACTTTTATTGTACAACCTTCCAAGTGTGACAAATATGCAGATGTTTGCAGAATTACAGCCAATGAAGAAAGATAAGGAGGGTGTTATTGGAGAGGGAATTCCATTCCTACCTGTTTTCATAGGAAGGGCATAATTTCATTATTAATTATAATTATATCTTTTCTAGCTTAAAAATATATATCTGTAAGGCTAAGCTACATTTGACTACATTTGACAATTGTTTGCAAATATCAAATTTCTTCTCAGTTAACTAATAATTTTTTGTCACTTTATATCTTAATTGGTTGCAAATGTAATTGAAAGTCATTTTCCAAGTATAGCATATGTTGATTTGGGGGAAATATCAAAATATGGCAGGATTGCATTCAAGCATATTCCCTGTTAAAGCAATGACTGCAGGAGGCGTACAAATTCCTTTCTATATTTATTATTATTATTATTATTGGGATGGGATGTGTAGGGATGTTCTGATACATGCTATCTTTAATATACCCAAGCATTGCTTCCAATGGGATAGATGAAGGGGGTAAACAAAGACGTGCAAAGTACGACAGCCGTAGCACCTCATGAATGTTACATTTCCAAGCTTATTAATACACAATCATTTTTTCAGTTATTTTCTACATCATGTTTGTGTTCTTAAAATTAGGTGCCTAAGATTGAAATATTTTACTATACATTTTGTTTTGAAAGTTATTACAGATTAATATTTAAAATATTTTGCAAATAGCATACCAATATACTTCAACCTGAGTAGCACTCCACTCTGTAATTCAATCCTGACTTCAGTCTTTATATCTCTGACATAATTATTAGTTAAATCACTATTGCTAACCAGCTACAACTATTTCTGTTCAGTACTTGTATTTCAGTAATTTAGGCTAGGTTGAAAGGGAAAGGTTACCGTGTGCTATAGAAATGAGATACCTAACGAAAACATCAGTTGTGAAGAATTACTGCTTATATCAGATATACTTCTTATACTTTACTTTAAAATCAGTACATTACAGTACGTTTTATATCGAGACGAGTAGCGTTTGTGATAATGACCGCATACGGAAAAATAGCGGAACCTATATTCATTTATTTCGTCGAAATTAGGCCTTTGACATACAAAACACAGTTCAACGCTATTGCATTACTTTTAATGTTCAGAGAATAATTTCAGTACCGGTCCAAAAACAAGCTTTACCGCATTGGCATTTGTTAATGCTGCTTCAGAGGTTATATGCAAATGTAAGGTTACTTCCCTACGAGCTCTATGCTTCTTCTTTGTCTATCGGTAGTAATAAACTCCATGGCACGACAGCTCACGGGGAACCTTGGCCTACCGCCCGGCCGCTGCGTCCCCCATCTCGGTCCACTACAGACGTCATGGATGGGGTGCAGTATTGGAGGGTGAGACGTGGTCAGCGCCTCGAGTCCCCCCGGCCGGTTAATGCGGTCCTCATGACCTGGAGCCGCTACTTCTCCATCAAGTAGCTCCTCAATTGGCCCCCCAGGGACCTTACGAGGCTGAGTTCACCCCGGGCCAGGTCTCCCAGCGGGGGAAAAATCCCCCCCTGGGGATCGAACCCAGGTCTCCCGCTTGGTAAGTAGCAACGCTACCACCGCACTAAGGAGACGACCCTAGCGGTAGTAAAATCTTTATATAATATTGCTCGTTTAATTTGTGGGATAAAGCATACAAAAGTAGTTTTTAATTGTTCTTAGCTCGGCAGTTGTAAATCACCATTTCATATCGCAATGCAACGTCCATTAAGAGCGGTTATATTTATCAGTTTAATTCCTAATAACTGTGCACACTTAGTAATAGCCACTACAGAAGACATATGTACCACAATATTCCTAACAATTTTATTTATATAAGTGACAACTAATTCATCTAGGCTTTCTCAAAATAACCTTCTCGCAAAGCAATACACGAATATACAGAATGAACTCCTTTGCTACTAGCTGTTTAGAAAACCTTAGCAGCGGCTGGCGTCATCACTTAGATAATGTATCTGTAGAATTTGACTAAAAACTGTGAAAAATTAAAAAACATCTTTTTTCCTTAATAAAATGATATGAATTCTAAACTTTAAGAGAATGCATCTTTTTCCCCGTTTGGCACTTTAACTACCTATTAACTAAAGCTATAAATGGGTAGGCGCATAATTATTAATAGTACAACACATTTTAAACCTTGTTTTCTCGCAAACTTTTACCCAACACTTTTCCACAAAAAATGGTACATACGATGCATTTTTTCACTAATTTGTTTCAAAAATGTTACTGGCTCTTAAAAAGCACATTAAAAAAGCGGTCATATACTTTTGCGAAATGATGTTCCAATTTTGAGAAATAAATTATTAGCTTTTGAAAAATCAAAGTATTATAGAGTAAGAAAGTAATAATTTTTCTATACTTATTAGGGCTAATTTTAAAAAAATATAATATAATAGTTCTATTTGTAAACTAATTTTCTGTTAAACTGGATATTTTAGGTGAATATTATAAAAATTCATCATGTAGTTCATATTAGAACAATGTATTTAGACAATAAAACATTATTATTTAAATAACCATGCAAGCTATAACTTTGATACATAGCCAAAATATCACTAATATAATAACTGTTATAAATTTCAACAAGATACCTTACCTATTCATGAGTTTCTAATTGTCACAGTTGCATCGCCTTAAGGAGTGAATAGTTGAATGGTTCGTGTGTTTTTGTTATTATTATTATTATTATTATTTTTTTTATTGCCCCCAAAAGTTAAATACAGTTAAATAGTAGTAAAGGTGTTCGGTTGTAGCAGTATGTAAAATGCGCAGATATAAAATGATAAGAATTTTAATTTTTTAGGACATTATCAGTGATGTTCTTTATAAAATTACATCAAATGGGTGGAATGTTTTACAAAGGCAAAGAATGGACGATGTGCTATACGCTGTTTAATAATAAGGTATTTGCTTTAAACTAGGGCGTTGTTACCCTCACCCTGTTGGTATCTATGTAATGCGTCCTTACAGGCCTTTCGTGCGATTCATATTTTAATTCTCTACACGTACAATGCATATAATATGTAGAGAATGTCTCCAAAAATTCGATGTCGCGATTTAACCGTAAATATAGGTTTTGAGGTCCCAGAAATCAAAAGGAATTAGAAAATTATCTATGTGTGACTGTTAACAGCATAGCTCAAAAACGAAAAGACCGTTAAGTACCAAATTTGGTATTTAGGTTTAGCATTTTCAAGGAATACTACAGAAAGATTTTCAATAAAATTCCACCATCCCAATCTACCCTTTAGGTAGAAAAGTTTTCGAATTTTCTATAATCTAAAAAATGGCTCTAAATTTTTTTATAAAAATACCGTATATTAATGATATTTACATCACAAATAAAATGTATATATTGAGTTTTTTGGGAATAGCCTCTGAAGACCTCTTCATTCTGGACGAATTTTGTACAACTGGTAAACAGCAAGAGCTAGACAAAAACTTACTGCACACAAAATGTAGCTCTCGTTAAAACAAACAATTAAGTTAAGCGTTTCCGATATATTCCTTGTTATTGGTTACAATTTTAAGATACTTAAACTTTTCTCAAACGGGAGCTCATATTTCGTTTCTTTATTCCTAGCCGTGGAAAACGAACAGAATTTCAATTATTTCGGACAGTGACCTGCTTTTTAAAAGATTTGACTATCGCTTTAGCCTAGTGTATTACGTTACTTCCCTTCTACACAGAAGGAACTAATACAACTATTTCTGCTAATTTTTATCTTGATTACCATGATGTAGACAAAAGAATAGTGCTTTGTAATAATAATGTGTAGAGAAAGTCATGCGAATGGTATACTAATGGTATGTTTCTAAACGCCTGGTAGCTATAGTGTTTTATTTATTACCTTACTAACACTCATTTTACTTGAATATAAAGCCTTCATTGTTATTTCGTCTCCTCCAAGCTTCTCCTTCCAGAACTATAAATATGTACGTAAAATAGAAAATAAATAATCTGCATTAACAGTTCACAGTGTTCCACCTACTATGAACCCTTCCTTACAAACTTATGTTTATCTTTTATAATAAGTACCTAGCATGTTATCTACTTGCTGCCTGTGCCTGGCGACTTTGACTCAGTGGATAGATGACCATGTATTCTCATCATAGACAATGAGTGTTACTGCATAGGTATAGAATTTCCCGTAAATCTTTGATTTAAAAAAAATCATAACGCTCATCGCATTAAAATTAAGAATACATTCTAAGCCTTTGTCAGCAGTCTAGATTACTCTAGCTGCGTTCTGACCTTTAGTTTATTGATTATTGAATGATAAGCAAAGAAGAAGTAAATATCGGACTTTAACTGAAGAAAAGCTTTATTTAGAAATTTGAACCCACAGAAATCTAAAAGCCTCTAAAAGCGCTATAATCTGAAAGAAAAAAAATCTGCAAAGGATAATGGTTCAAAGATGAAAATATAATAACTGAATATTTACATCTTATTGTAAGATACCCAAAATGATAATTTTGAGTAAACTATATTTCATTTAGTAAGAAGTAATATTGCAGCAATTTCAGCAATCGATTTTAGTGGCAAGATGTCGAAATGCTGTGCCCTCCTAAATCAATGCTGGCGTAAACATGGGACTTATTATAGAAGCTTCAGTATATAAGTCAGAAGAGCCTTGTTCGGCGCTGTTTATCTGAGCTGCTGACGTCGTGAGACATACAGTACTGATCGACGGCAGAGTTTTATTTTAAAGTGTAAACTGCAAGATTCATTATGTACAGGTGAGTGCAGAATGGAGGTCGGGTAGCCCTTGGGTTTCTTATCACCTTACCATACATTATCTTCTTGACAGCAAAAGTCCTATGTCTCCTCGCATCCTTGCGTATTTATTTATGGCTCCTTATCTTTCTAATCAAAAGTACACCTACCTGCGCCTCAAACCCTGAGGCCATCCTTTTCCCTCTCGCACGGACAGCTCTACCTCTGAAGCTATCACCCCTAGTATGCATAGTGTAGAGGTGAAACCTACCCCACACTGGTTATGCTACATTTGGTGTTCGGCGCCGGATACTAGTTCCTAAGCGTAAGGAGGGTGAAAAATCCCCTACAATCTGGCGGAGATGCGCTACTAATGTTCCCATAGGGATTAAACACCCCCCACAGTTTGCCAAAAATTTCCCTCTCCTTTTTGTCCAAGAACTTGGACAACTTGGCATCAGCACGAGAGTAGAAAAGAAGGAAGCATGTATTATATGACATGTATGCATTAGATAGAGATAGGCATACCCCTGTAACTCCATACTGTCTTTTAAGGTTCAAACAGGCTACATTATGAAGCAGGCGCTTTTATAAATAGGTGAAGCAGGACCCTATAACTCACATTAATGACCTTACAAGTTTCGTGAATTTTATTCAGATTTTCGCAAATATTTTTCTTCGGCAGCTACTCCTGTATTTAAAGCAGGGGTGCCGTTGAAGAGGAAATAGACCTGTCCAGACTTCCCCCATTATTATAGGTTCCGCGCGAGTTGCAAGCGGTGTACCCTGGTGGTAATGCCGTGCAATTTCTTCCAGGAGTCATATGCAGTGCGTATGCGGTAATAAAGGACGAATGTGTTTTTGTTGAGATGGCTGAAGTTAGAGATTGTGGTTCTAGCAAGAGTAACAATTGTTCTGTTGTTTGGTGTCTTTATATACACAAACAAATTTTTCTCGTTTTCGAACGAAAAGCAACATGCTGGACATGCTGATTGTTCCCTTGTCCGAAATGCAATATCAATTTTTTGGTTTGCTGCCACTTTACACTGGCAGTATAAAATTGCCGCGCTCCCTCAGATTGCATAATTTCAAAAAATACTGACATAATCCTAAATTTCAAACTCGACTAACTATGCCCTTTTACGGTAACAGCAATTTTTTTTCTTTTTGCATTGTTCAACTTCTTTGGTTATCAACTGTCTCGCAATCGAACTTTAGATTACGAAGTTTCATTTTCGCATTCTTCTTTTAGTATGCGGGGAAAAGTACAATCAATGTCTTTTATTTTCTCAAGCAGCTCTTTCTTAAAGAAAGGTTCCTTTTCTATTTCCTTTGAATAAATCGCTTGTGTCAGTGTTTTATTATGATACATTTCCTGAACAGTTTCGCCTTTATAATATAGGTTATAACAGGAACTTCTTGGATTTTCCCTTTGTTGGAGAATTGTTGTTTTTGATTAATCTCTTTCACCATTAATGAAGGAGCAAAATGCAGCAGTATGTTTAGAACATTGTGATGAGCCTACATACTTTGCATTCACATTCACTTTTTATAATAGTGTTGTCAGAATCCACCTGAAAGCAATATTTACGCACAAAATCACAGCCCTGTATTATACTGCTATAAACCTAAAAATAGGTATTTTTTATTTAAACATACCAGATTTCTCTCTCCCCCTCTCTCTCTGCTTCTCTCTCAAATTGAAAAGACATAGAAGAAACTTTGATTTTAACAGAATAAGGTTGCTGATTGGCTGTAGTTTCCCGTAAACAATTCCAAGATTATAATTTTAATTGTTTTCTCACAGAAACCGTGTGTAGGACAGGAGTTGATAGGTAGAGTCAGACTGAAAAATTCAATGTCAGAGCCGGGATTTGAACCACGGATCTCCCGGTCTCTAGCCGGTTGTTCTACCATTGAGCTACCATGTCAGCATACTTTTATATGATCTGACGTATTGAATATGATGCATTAATTTTTATAGGTGAACAAATTGATTGATTGAAGTATGCAAGAGCGACTTCATGTGAAATAGAATGTTCATTGTCCCAATACCGGGCAATACTCCGTGACAATCAGCAAACATTTCTGATGGACAATTATTAAAGGAAGAGTACATTGTGCACTGTAACTTCAAATAATTTATATTGGCATATCATATTATTAATTCTTTATTGCTGAGTTGTTAAAACACTTTGTTTTACAACTTGTTCTATTATGGAGATTGAAAGAAAATATTTCTTATTTTTTAGTAAACTAACTTCTAACTTGTTATGAAACTTTGTTTAACTTTTTGACCAGCATATTCTCAATTTTAACGCAGAAAATAAATGAGCTAACCCTTTTGGCACCGAAAAATCGGTTTCTTAGCTATGGTATGCTTGAAGGGTTAAGTTTCCGTACTTATTAGCATGTCCCATTTGAAACCACGTTTATACAGATATTTATAGTTGTTAATGGAAAGAGGATAGAAGAACCAAATTTTAAAACACCCTAACAATTAAGAAATATCTTGATGTGGTAATGGTAGAGGATGTCATGTGAACATTGTTTTCTAATGTAAGATTTCTTCACAAATCTCATTTTGTGTTTTTTGCAACCATAAAAACAACAAATGAAAGTATTAATTATGAATTATTATTTATTATTATTAATCTGAGGATATTTATATACAATCCACAGATTAGTGCTTTCATATTAATTATAATTATTCTTATTATTTATTATTGTTAATCTGAAGATATATATATATATATATAAATATAAAATATCCTCAGATTAATACTTTCATTTGGTGTTTTCTATGGTTACAACTTTGTAAACCGTTATTTGCATGGGATGAAGTCCATTCTTACATAAGTCTCCGACCAACTCCTGTGGAATACATCTCATATTGAGTATAACAGTATTTCACAACTGTGTATATATGTTTTTTCAATACAGTAGGGGCTACTACTGTAATAAATTAATTGTTTAATTTATATTTTATCAAAATGATTAAGAAAGCATGGGATAGTAAGACAATGGCAATTGAAGCAATATGATATTTATTTACTATAGAAGCTGAAAGTACTAAGTATTTTTCATGTTTCTGCAAAATTTTGGGCAATATTATGTTTTGTAAGCTTTTTCCACCCCCACACAAGCTGTATGTGGGACAGGAGTTGGGAACAAAGACTGAAAAATCAATTGGTGTAGTCGGGATTTGATGCACGGATCTCCCGGTCTCCGTCCGGTTGTTCTTATCATGTTAACATACGGATATGCCATTAAATCCCTCAACTGACTCCCAATTTTTTCCGATAAGCCAGAAGGAAAATTATTTGGAGATGACAAACCCAATGGCGACTTGCAAATCCGGGCTATGGCATTGCCTTTTTCAGTCTGATTCTATCTTTTCGATGTTGTTTCTTCAATTTGATAAGAAATATGATACATTTTGAGTTTATCTTTATTGCATGGATAATAATGAGTTTAACGCTTGATTTGGTTATGTCATTCAACGTATGCCTTCAATTTTAATATATAGGCTTTTATAGCTTTCGAAACTAAGAATGGCATTACGCCACTACTCCAATAGAGGAGCTGCTGCGTTACTCACAGTATTCCTTCATACCCCTCCCTCCTAAATGAGACAAGCGGCTTGCCCATACCTTTTTTACTTTTCTCGGATTAATGAGTGCGTCATAAGGTAGTACAACTGATTAACTCTGTAATAAATATTTTCTTCACGGCTTATACTTAAAAGCATTAAAATGATATATGATTTTATAAACAAACTTTAATATATTACTAGCCTAATAAAATGCATGGTAGTTTAAGCTAATAATTCTTACTTTCTCTACGCTTATTATGCAGGTACACAGTAGGCAGAGAAGGTATAGTGTTCCACCCGAAAATTCGAAGTCGAGATTTCAACGGAAATATGTTTTGAGGTACCTTGATTCATAAAAAGTATTTCAGAATAAGGTCCATGTGTGAGTAACTGAGTTTGTGTCTAAGGGTCGCCCTCCGTAGTGAAGTGTTTAACATGCTAACTTCTTATACGCAAGTTGGCCAGATCAAATCCGGCGGAAGACGATTAATTTTTTCGGGCGTAAAACTCCTTAGCATGGGTTCCTTCGGAAGGTGAATAAAGCGTTGGTCCCATGTCGTAGATTTTCTGCATGCAAAAAGAACCTCAAGCCTGTTAAAAAGGCCTCTGAGCAAAATTTAAGCGGTATTTCACCCCCAACATTGAATGGGACGCTGAGAACCACAGAAGTTAAAGAACATCCATAAGTAAAACTCCATTTAATTTTGTGTCTGAGAATAGCATAACTCAAAAACGAAGTCCTTTAAATACCAAACTACTTGGAATTTAAGTTTGGTATCTTCCAGGAATTCCACACGAAGATTTTCAGGAAAATCCTTCCACTCCAAACTATCCTTTACATGGAAGATCTTTCGAAATTTTCAATTTTCTCAATGGCTCTAACGATTTCGATTAAACTACCGGTATGACAAATAAAATGTCTATCTTCAACTATTGGTAATAGCCCCTGAAGTCCTATATTCTGCATGAGTTATGCACAACTGGTAAATCGTGAGAGATAGACAAAACCTACTTTACAAAAAATGTACATCTCTTCAGAACACACAGTTTATGTCCTGTACGTTTTTTTATTTATTTATTTATTTATTTATTTTTTTGTGTGGAGCTAATCCTTTTCCAGATATCTCTTGTTATTGGTTACAATTTTAAAATATGTAACACTTTTCTCAAACAGAAGTGATCCCCGTTTCTTTTATTTTACCCCTGGTCATCAAAGAGAGTCAAATTTCAATGACAGTTGCATAACGGCAGCTTTCAAAACAGCTTTTAATATATATGTACATAATATTATAATTAGGTATATTAGGTATATATGTATATTAAATTTTAAAAGGAACCGTTAGTAGTTCCTTTAATAGAATAATGCTATCATGTTTTGCGAAATGAACTGGAATGCTTTCGGAAGTTCAAAGTCTTAGGACACCGTGGGAAGTTGTACGAGAATCATTGCTCTATACACGAGCCAACCAAAACCCCTCCCGCAATCTCAGCACGAAGTGACATCTCTGCTATAGATACGCGATGGAAATGAATGGGGAGGCCCTTTCAAAGCGTGCGGTTATGGAGAGTGCAAACAATATGACCGGTAAAAGAAAGCACTCTTGAGTTGGCCTTGTGTTTATTAGAGAGGGGGAGAAACGCTTTTAATCGTGACATTGTTGTAGAACATAGGAATATGATATGGTTGGCAATACATCTCAGGGTTATTATAAAAGCATTTTTCATTTTAATGTTAAAAAAACTGCTTATAGCAGTCTATTCGTAAACCTCAAGTAGGTATTATTAAAACGCAGTAGTATTAAAAAAGAGCTGATGTGTTCCATTCACACGACTTTCTCTACATCTTCTGCAAAGAAACTGTTCTTACTTTATCTACATCATGCTAATCGAGATAAACATTAACACAAATTGTATTGTCTTATTACTTGCATCTTTATGAGAGAAAAGGAAATAAGGGAGAGAGAAGAGAGAGAAATAAGGCTAATGAGAAAATCGTATCTTTTAAAAGCTATCGTTATGTGAAACAATTGCAATTCGACTCCCTTTCCGTGGCTAGGAATGAAACAAAAGAGGTATGAAATAAAAGATGACTTCCCATTTGAGAAAAGTTTAAGTAGTTTAAAATTGAAACGAATAATAAGGGATATCTTGGAAACGGTTAGCTCTACAAAAAATATATGACATAAATTGTATGTTTTGATGAGCTCAATATTGTTATAGTAAGTTTTTATCTGCCTCTTACGGTTTAACAGCAACACGAAACTCATCCATAATGAAGGGGTCTTCAGAGCCTATTCCCAGAAAATTCAAGATAGGCATTCCGTCTGTCATGATAATATCTTAAACACAGGTATTGCATTTTAATCAAAATCGTTAGAGCCATTTTTGAGAAAATCAAAATTTTCGAAAAATGTCCCATGTAAAGGTTAGTTGGGCTGGAAAATTTTCTCGAAAGTCTTCAATTTGGTATTTAATTTTTGAGCTTTGCTGCGCGCGCACACACACACATGAACTTTTTTCTAAAAATGCTGTTTTTAGGGTTCAGGTGGTCTCTAAGCACGTATTTCCGGTGAAATTACGAATTTTTGGGTTGAATGCAGTACCTTCCCTATCTACGTGCATTGTTCATACGTGCTAGAGAAAGTAACAAACCACAAAAATCTGATGTGTTACCTTCAAACAACTATGTTTACTCCCTAAGGCTTATTATTGGTTATACCAACTATTCTTATAAAAGCACATTTTTCTATGTGGTTCATTTTAATTGAAATAAGTCGTTACAGAATTACACATTTTGTTCAAGATACAAAGAGAATAACAATGGTCAAATGTTAAGAACTCGACTCTGGCCTTAAAATCCCACACCCCATTCATGCAATCGCGAGAAACAACTGAAATTCAACACGAATTGCAAAAAATGACTAAGTATTGAAAAAATTCGTATAATTAATAACTGATATCTCGGAAATGGGTTATGGAAGTAAATAAACAAATAAAAAGATTATTTGGAATAAACTGTCTGTTACATTTTTGCTATCGAAAAATATACCTCTAAAGGGTGGTTTCCGGTGGATGTCTATCTTGAAAATCGTATCGTATTCCAGGAAGATACTGACTGTAACTACCGACTTTTGTATAGGTTCTTCAGATTTATTCGGCCTTTGCTGCCATCATTTGTCCGTGCATGACGTTAATACTAGGTAGCGAGCTTATCAAGCATTGCCTCTTGCAGAGGACTAGCGGACGATGAATAGACTGGGTGGATTGTAATAGTCTCGAGGTCACCTCAGTGAAATGGGACTTGTATCCTACCCTACCAATATTTACATTTGCAACATTCGCTTGCATCTAGTAAACCCGTAATTGCAGTATTTATGCTGATAGGTAACTCAAATAATAGAACAGTTATGGCTTTCATAGCACAACTTTATTACAATAAACGCTTGTTCATATTCTTTACAACAGTACATGAAAACTGACCTACACAGAATAAATTAAGAAAACACACAAAAACTAAAGAGCGCACAAAATATCCTGGTGGAAAACAGTTCTGCACCACCCGTACATCAACCTGTTTACGAAGTGGGCAATGCGTGCAGTCCAAGGTTCAATTTCACACCTCCCCTTTCAGATAAGCAGCTCGCTGAACTAATAATGACGGCATGCATTTAAACCCACTGGCACTAAATGCCGACTTCTTTTTCTTTTTTCCTTTAACCTGGTTGGTCATATCGGACGAGCCGACTACATTTGAAGAGCCGGTATTTATCCAAATTTTAGATTTTGAGCTCAGCTGTTCACAGACATGCACAATCATACATACTGCTTAAAGTAATTCCACAGTTCATAAAAAATTAAGCGTGATATTTACATTTATTATCAGGGAAACTACTTGCATTTTTTTAATCTGGCCTAAAATGGATTAATCGTATATACTAAGAATAACTGAAAAACATTCTTAACCGAAAAGACGAAATAAAAAGTTTTGTAAAGCGGAATTCCTTCTTAAACTAGGTGACAGACAGACAGACAGACATACAGACAGACAGACAGATAGATAGATAGACAGATAGATAGATAGATAGATAGATAGATAGATAGATAGATAGATAGATAGATAGATAGATAGATAGATAGATAGATAGATAGATAGATAGATAGATAGATAGATAGATAGATAGATAGATAGATAGATAGATAGATAGATAGATAGATAGATAGATAGATAGATAGATAGATAGATAGATAGATAGATAGATAGATAGATAGATAGATAGATAGATAGATAGATAGATAGATAGATAGATAGATAGATAGATAGATAGATAGATAGATAGATAGATAGATAGATAGATAGATAGATAGATAGATAGATAGATAGATAGATAGATAGATAGATAGATAGATAGATAGATAGATAGATAGATAGATAGATAGATAGATAGATAGATAGATAGATAGATAGATAGATAGATAGATAGATAGATAGATAGATAGATAGATAGATAGATAGATAGATAGATAGATAGATAGATAGATAGATAGATAGATAGATAGATAGATAGATAGATAGATAGATAGATAGATAGATAGATAGATAGATAGATAGATAGATAGATAGATAGATAGATAGATAGATAGATAGATAGATAGATAGATAGATAGATAGATAGATAGATAGATAGATAGATAGATAGATAGATAGATAGATAGATAGATAGATAGATAGATAGATAGATAGATAGATAGATAGATAGATAGATAGATAGATAGATAGATAGATAGATAGATAGATAGATAGATAGATAGATAGATAGATAGATAGATAGATAGATAGATAGATAGATAGATAGATAGATAGATAGATAGATAGATAGATAGATAGATAGATAGATAGATAGATAGATAGATAGATAGATAGATAGATAGATAGATAGATAGATAGATAGATAGATAGATAGATAGATAGATAGATAGATAGATAGATAGATAGATAGATAGATAGATAGATAGATAGATAGATAGATAGATAGATAGATAGATAGATAGATAGATAGATAGATAGATAGATAGATAGATAGATAGATAGATAGATAGATAGATAGATAGATAGATAGATAGATAGATAGATAGATAGATAGATAGATAGATAGATAGATAGATAGATAGATAGATAGATAGATAGATAGATAGATAGATAGATAGATAGATAGATAGATAGATAGATAGATAGATAGATAGATGGATCTATAGATATTTATTTGCCATAGGAATACAAGTATTAATATCATCGTCAAAAAATGTACAAATCAAGTAAATTTTACACAATAAAATTCATTTAGATTATATAAAGGATTTGTCCTCAATGTGGTACTGACCCTACTCTTAAAAACTTGAAATGATAGTTGTCTTATACGCAAAGGTATGCTATTGTAAAGCTTAAGAGATATATAATGGAAACTACTTGTACTTATACTGTATTTACTCTTATGTATATATATTAGAATTACTTCGAGTATCATGACTATGTACAGAAGCACAAGTTGTAAATTCAGTAATATGTTTCTTTACATACAATAGACAGGCCAGAACGTACATCGAGGGCAGAGTAAGTATACCAGATTTAATAAAAAGTGGTTTACAATGAAACTTAGATGAAACTCCATAAATTAATCTCAAGGCTTTCTTTTGTAATACAAATACTCTAAAAGCAGATGTATGGTTACCCCAAAGTAAAAGACCATAGTTAAGGTGACTATGAATGAAGTCATAATAAGCTATAATTAATGATTCAGTAGTGATATTATTTTTAATACTCTTAAAATAAATAAGCCCTTGCTCACTTTCTTAGCAACATATTCAGTATGAGTTAGCCAACACAAATTATATTCAAGGTGCAGGCCAAGAAATTTAACTGATTTTTTCTCGTCAATATTAACTCTCCTTAAACTAAAATGCAATGTTGCAGTTTTTGTACTGTTAATATTTAAATTGTTGGCATTACACCACAGTTGATTAATTTAGTTAACTCACTGAGTTTAGCATTTATTATATTTGTGTTTAATTATATTTAAAGCCAGATCATCAGCGAACATAAATGTCTCACAGTAAGGACTACAAATATATTTGGGAAGGTCATTAATGTATATTAAAAACAATAGCGGTCCCAATACTGAACCTTGGGGTACACCATATCTCAAAAGTTTAAAAGATGACATTTTACTATAATTTAAAAACACAGCCTGGTATCTATTGCTAAGATATGAGGATAAAAGATTAACATTGCAGTCATTAAATCCATAAAATTTTAATTTAAGAAGAAGAGTTGCATGAGATACAGTGTCAAAAGCCTTCGTGAAATCAAAGAATCGACCACACACTAGATTTCCAGATTCTAGGTCTGTAAGGCAACGTTTATAAAATGATATTATTGCATCTGTGGTGCTTAGAGAATTCCGAAACTCAAACTGGTACTTATCTAATAAGGATTTCTCTTCAAAGTATTTGTATATTTGTTTATTAATTAAGACCTCAAAAACCTTTGACACCGTCGGAAGTATACTTATTGGCCTATAATTTCCATAATCTGCTCTATTGCCCTTCTTAAAAATTGGAACTACTTTGACGTACTTAAAGTCATCAGGAAACTGGCCAGAGTCAATACAAAAACTAAAAATGTACGTGAAAGGTTCTGATATATAAATGGCTGCCATTTTGATTAATTTAGAATTAATATCGTACACATCAAAAGAAGAACTGTTACTTAAATTTAATACAGCAGAATATTAATACACCAACATGTCCAAAGGCAAACTCAGTATCAGGTTTAGACATCTTTTACAAGATAATTTTAGGTTCACTGGGAGATATACTACTTACAAGTTCGTCAACTTTGTCAATAAAATATGAATTAAATATCTCAGGATCAAGATCTGAAGATGATGCTTTAGGGTTATTATTTACAATACCATTAATGACAGACCAGGTTGCTTTAGATTTATTTTGTGAACCACTAATAAGTTTCGAAAAATAATTCATTTTTGTATTTTTTAGACTACTCTGATATAATTTCTTAGCATTATTATACATATCTTTGGCTTCTGGGATTCAATGATGCACATAAAGATTAAAATATTTCAAACAATTCATTTTAAGATTATGGAGATCACCTGTGTACCACTCTTTATTAAATGATCCTCTTTTTCTTTTAGGTTTAAATAAGACTAAAGGAAACGTCAAGTCAATTACCTCTAAGAAAACAGAAATAAAATATTTAACTTTGGCATTTAACTCAGTGATATTATATAAGCATAACCAACACACTTGACGTACTAAAAAAGTAAAATAACAACGATTTTGGTCATTTATGACTCGTTTTGGTATTAGAATATTATGGTTATAATCTTTTTTATTATCATCACCATTACTTAAGTTTATTGGCATCGAAAACAATCGGTAAAGCGTCGTGATCTGAATAAAGTGTGGGCACAACACATGCTTTACAATAATTCTCAATATTGGTGCCTACATTATCAATACATGTTCCAGCGTCATGTTTTGTGCCGACACGAGTAGGGCTATTAATTACGTGTCTGAGACCAAAACTTGTAAATAAATTAATCAGGTCACGTACTTCAATGGTGCTAGAACAAAAGTCAATATTAAAGTCACCACTTAAAATAATGTTAACTGAGTTACCATATTTATGAAACAACACAGTAAAAAGGTCATTAAGATAAGTTAAGAAATAGGTAAAATTGATTTTGTTGTTGTCAGGTACCCTGTAACAATTTGTACATATAAGATTCATATTTCGAATATATATCGAACAAGCTTCAAACTCAAATTGTCTAGCAATACTTTTAAGATTAATTCCCTTGCTAGCTACAATTCCATTGCGTATAAATATTGCAGAACCACCATGCATATTACTAGAAGGCCGGCAATAACAATCGACCAACATAAAATCAGGAATGTTCAATAAAACCAGTTCATCATAACATAACCAGTGTTCAGTAATGCACAAAATATGTACGTTTAGTTCATTTGTAAGAATGGAAACGTAGTCAAGTTTATTCGTTAAACTTTGAGAATTCCAGTATAATATATTTGTATTGGACTCAGATATGAAATTGTAATCAACATTATTATTAAAGCTGAGTCAAGCTGTCGCAGTCTTTGCAGTTTCCTGTTGCTCAGCATGCTGATCCAGTCTAAGTTTACCATAAAACTCAGAGACGAAACATCCTGCTGGCCAATATTTTGAGTGAAATATTTCATGAAACTGTTGTTCCTCCACTTCAATATGAAAGGAAGCATATGTGTCATATTTAGTTTTTAATTTTGTGATTTTAAGTGGCTTCAGGTTATAGTTGCTTAAATGTTGCGTCATTTCACTCTCGATAACATCAGGGGCCAGCCTACTAACAAAAATTGCCTTTGTTTTCTGTACAACTTTAATACTGTTAGTGGCACTTGTTCCACACAACACTGGTTTAGGAGATGGCTTATTTACTACATTTTCTTCTTTTTATTTACTACCTCCACCCATTCACCCGAAGGCTTTGTAGCTAAAACTGCACAACATTAGTTACATTTTGATTCACTTGGTCGTTAAATGGGTTAATGGGACTATCTGGGGTAGCAGGCACAGAATGAGTAGTCTGAATTGCGCTTTCCGTTAAAATAATATCAGAGCAAGGAGCTTTCGTCATATCAGTATTGATTTTTTTTTTAAATACAGTTCCGGAGTCTGATCGGGACTCCGGCGCTGCATACCCTACTTTTTATTTACCTAATCTGTTTACCTTGATTACTGAATTTCTGTTTTACTTTTTATACACACATACACAAACACATAACACCCATGCCTAAGGCGGGACTCGAACCCACGATCCCCTGCGCTGCGAAACACCAAAGCGAGACGCTTTGGCGAGCGCGGCCATGGGGACCGGTACTTTGTCAGCAAGTCTACGTGTTGATTAAGGAGTTTAATTTTGCCCCTGAGTTCCTCAATTATGCAATCCTTTTGTTGTATAATGTACTTCAAAATATGCACATTTACTTTACCTTCATTGTCCGCTAGATCACTTAGGGCATTATAAAATGCCGCGTCATTTACCTCGTCACATGCACAGCAGTTAACTGTGTTGTCGTCCAGAAATATTATATTATTTGTCAATTTAGCACAACTATTGTGGAAATAATTCTCACAATCAGCACATTTTAAACCGGAAACCACTTTGTTCTTGCATCTCTTACACACGCACATGTTCGAGTTGCCGATGATTTTACTTGAGCCAGCCATACAAGGTTCGAGAGGCCACACACAGGCCAGAGCGAGACGTCCGTCCTTCACGAGCACCAGGCAACCAAGCTTAAGTATAAAAAATCTAATTTGTTCCATTCACATGACTTTCTCTAGCGGTTCCACGGACAAACTTCCCTTATGAAAGATTAGTCTTTTATCTACATCATGCTAATTCTGATAAATAGTAGCAGAAATGTCGTTATTACTGACTTTCTTGTAAGTATAAGGGGAATAAGGGAAGACACTAGGCTAAAGTGATGGTCAAATCTTTTAACAGCTGATTGCTATGTGAAGGAATGAATTCCGGTTTCTTTTACACTCTCGGGAGTAAAGTAAATTGGATAAAACGAAAGTTGACTTCCCGTTTGAGAAAAGCTTAGTTTAAATGTAGTTTAAAATTGAAAGCAATAACAAGGAACATTTCGGAAATGGTTAACTACAAAAAGTATAAGTGGCTACTCTTTTTGTGCACTAGGTTTTCGTCTATCTCTCACGGTTTGCGAGGAATACGAAAGTCATCCAGAATGAGGAGGTCTTCAGAGGCTATTCCAAGAAAATTCAAGATATATATTTCGTTTTTCATAATATCTTATACATAGGTTAGAGTCATTTTTGAGAAAATCAAAACTTTCGAAAAATGTTCCATCTAAAGGGTGGTTGGAGTAGGGGATTTTCTTGAAAATCTTCGTGTCACACCCTTGGAAGATATTGAACTTAAATACCAAGTTTGGTATTTAACAGACTTTTAGTTTTTGAGCTATGTTGCACACACATATGGAAGTGTTTCTAAGAATGTCTTTTTTTGCACTCTGGAGTCCTCAAAACATGTAGTTCCGGTGAAATCTTGTTGTTGAATTTTTGGGTTGAGTATAATTCTGTCTGGTATGCTCATTGTATGCACAAAAGACCTATGCGAGAACTAACAACTAGAGTAACGATAAAACCTCAGGCTTCCTGTGCCTGCTGCAAAATGGCCAAGAGCATACAGGCGGTAAAACGGATTTATACCTGAGACATTTAAATGTAATAGTGTAGAAAGAAAAGAAAAACGATTACCACCATGAATTGAATGACAACAATTATAAAAAACGTTTAAGGAAAAAATTAATTCCTAATTGGCCTCCCAAATCTGTTTTAGTGAATGATAACACGCACCGTACTTTAATGTGCAGTTGGAAAGGCCCCAAAGCGTCATCTACCAAAAGCGAGATGCAGAACTGGCTTGCAGCAAACAAGGTACCATTTCATGAAAATATACTAAAGTTGGAGCTTTACAACCTAATTAAAGCCCTTAAATCTTTTCAGAAGAATTAGGTTATTGACAGTTTATTGGCCGTGCATGAACACAGTGTACTCAGATTACCACCCCATTCACCAGATCTCAGCTCAATAGAGCTTTTCTAGGCTGATATCAATGGGCAGCTGGTCGTAACACAACTTTTAAATTAAATGATGTTTGGAGCTTTACCAATGTGTTGATGACATTAGCGCGGAAAAGTGGAGAAATGTCTGTCAGCACGCTATAAAGTTGGAAGAAAAATATATTGAAGAAGAACGCGTGTTTAAAATGTTATAGAAGTTTTGTAATCCAAGGTGGAGGATAAAGTGATAGTGAAGGAGAAGAAGAGAATAAAGACGACGAAAGGGAAATATATGAGGAAGATGAAACGGGGGAAAAATCTGAAGAAAAAAACGATGATGGTAATAATTCGGGTACAAACTGGTTATGAGGTCTGCTTTTCTTAAGATGAGGTAATCGTGGTTCAAGGTTTATGTGCCTATTTGTGTACGAATGGTACAGCAAGCTGAACGAGTGGCCATAAAACAGTCATCCAGTGGTGCTTTGTTTATACCGTGTCAGTGATCTGGGAGGAATAGTGCCCTGAGTCATCCAGTGGTGCTGTGTTTATGCCGTTTCAGCGATTATTAGGTCTTCCAGCTTCCAGATACACAGCTGCTGTAGAAAAGGTGACTGACATTAGATACAGACTCATGTCAATGCGCTAGGGAAGTAACTCACAGGTTACAAGCCCAAAACTGCTGCCCCTAGAGTATATGCTGTCCATTTTTCAAAACTTCACAGATATATTACCTTAAAACAGGTGTGGCGAATCCATTTTGAGCTTAGGCCGACACGTTTATGGAATATTTTTGATGGTCCATCTAACTGAATGCATATTAATAACAGCAATATTATTATTATTATTATTATTATTATTATTATAATTTTTATTATTACTATTATTAACCTTTAAATAATATTATATAATTTCACACATATTTTAAAATACTCATAAAATGATATAGCATTATAATAAAACAACTTTTATTACCCAATTTAATAGCAACATTGTAATTAATTTTATTAGTGACTTTTGAACTTGGATTTCATTTATCAATTTATCAATATTAGGTGTAATGCATTTTTGTCCACAGAACAAGGGTATTATCAAGATGTGCATCTGGAATATTTAAAGTAATTTATTCCCAACAAAATTCCCGGTAGAGAAATTTTTCTTACTAAGATATATGGTGCACCCGAGCCTTAGAGCCAGATCGTAAATCTCAGGAAACCAGTCTGAAGGGACATGTTTACAAAATTCAGTCAAATTGGAAGTGGGTGATTCACAATGCTCTTTAAATGTAGCATGAAGTTCTGAGTGGTTTTGGATTTCTGTTATTTCCATTTGCAATGGAGTATTTATGCATCTCAGACTGAAATACAAATGGGTGTATGAATAAATCTATTATACCTTTCAAACTCAAACGCAAAAGAATTGTTATAATAAATAGGATCACATTACATCTTGGGCTAACGGTGGGCCATTCAAAATGCTTTGCCGGTCCATTATTTGGCCTACGTACCTAGAGTTAAGCGCCTCTACCTTAAGTTTAAATCATAGAAACTGTGGTAATGTTTGGTAATTTATTATATTATTTTCGCGACATGTAGTGTGGCTCTCAGTGCGAGTTACTGCGAGCTCAGTTTTTACTTTCTACAGCAAGTATGTACATAATGTACTAGTGACTATAGAAGGTATTGCATTCCACCCAAAAATTCGATGTCGAGATTTTATTGGAAATATGTGTTTTGAGGTCCCCTCAGCCCGAAAGAAGCATTTTTAGAAAAAAAGTCCGTGTGTATTTGTGAGTATATGGGTGTATGTGTGTCTGTGGACACCACAGTTAAGACACCAAAAGACCGTTAAAAACCAAACTTGGTATTTAAGTTTAGTATCTTTCAAGAATGCGACACGAAGATTTAAAAACATCCCTCACCATAAACTACCCTTTACATGGAAAAATCTTTGAGAATTTTGTTTTTCTCAAAAATGGCTCTAATGGTTTGATTAAAATGCTGCCTATTAAAGATATTTACATCACCCATAAAATGTTTATTTTGAATTTTCTGGAAGTAGCCTCTGAAGACCTCTTTATTCTGGATGAGTTTTGCAGAGATTTGAATAACGATTGAACTGTTAGACAAAGGCAGAAACTTACAACTCAAAAATGTAGATCTTGTTAAAACATTATTTATGTCATATACGTTTTTCTTGTAGAGTTGACAGTTTTTGAGATATTTCTTGTTATTAGACTCTATGAGTTTTAACTTGTCAGGTCTAGAAAAGAAAGAGACAGAAACGCCCTCTTGTTATCTCTCTTTTTAGGATCACGGATCCATCTATTTGTAAAGGGTATGTAGCCATTTAATAGACAGGTTGGGAGGGGTGTGCACGCTTTCCAAGAACTTACACAGAGCATGTAGTGTATCCCAAAGACAAGGACAGAGTCAAACCGGACAAGTTACATCTCATAGAGTATAGTTTCAGTTTTAAACTACCTAACTTTTCCCAAACGGGACCATGTAAAGCGAACCTAAACTCAATTGTTTCATATAGCGACCAGCTTTTAAAAACTTGTACTGTCACTTTAGCATAATGTATTCCTTTATTTGCCATCTGCATAAATTACGCAAGTAATATGACCAAATCTGCTGATGTTTATCTCGATTAGCAAGATGTAGATAAAAGAATAATCTTTTATAAGAATAGTTTGTGTATAGAACAGCTAGAGAAAATTATGCGAATGAAACACATCAGAGTTTTTAAAGAAAGGAAGTTATTTTGACACCGTATCACAAGATAAGTAGTTATTTAATGATGACTTCACGGAACAACAACCGAGTTAAATTGGAGACGCAAAAATCCAAGCTTTCGATCAACCTAATTTTGTGGCCTTCCCTGATTTCTTTAACTCGGTTGTTACCAACACCAGACAGCTTCAAGTCTTTAAGTATTTATTTGCCTACCAAAGCGTAACACTACTTCAACTCCAAACTTTCTCCATAGTATATTGATTGCTAAAATCCGCAGTATTGCAGTTAAAAGGCATTCGCTGAAAAATAGGTCTCATTAGTAATTCCTTTATTTCCGAAATAAATTGATGGAGCGGGTGGCGGTATGTTTACACTTGATCATCCCCTGAATTATAGAGTTGAAAGCTTTATTGATGCCGGTGGAATATTTGAAAAGCAGTTGTGACCGGGTCGTGTAGGTTTGACTGACAATGGACTAATTGGATCGGATTCTGTATGGTCCGTGACAACACAATGGATAGGGTACCCAGGGAGTATGGAGGGTTCGGACAGGAATCAATGGATCGGTTCACTTCGTCCCTAGGGACCTCGCGAGTGTGATGACCGCCCGTGTTTACAATAATGCATTATAAAAGGCACACTTTTCATTGTTTGAAAAGTCCCGCTCCTGTATTATAATCGGCAAGGCAAATAACTTGTTATAAATTCCACAAAGAGCAAGAAGTACCTATGTGACGCAGCCCATTTCCAACTCATCCTCACCGTCAGTGCTTTTCATTTCAAAGTACTGGGGTTCGACATCAACAAACAGGAGGACTGCCCTTTTTGTTCTAGTTTAACATTGCACATAGTATTTGTAAACACACAGTGCAACTCTCTACCCAGGATCGACCTGTTGGCTTCAGTTTTGGGTTTATACCCAGAACTTACCCCAGGATTGATGAAGTATTAAGACTACCCATAAGTGAACTTTATAAATTCTATATTCATGAACGTATGTTTTTGAAATGTATACCGCAAGTAACACTCTAATTCTTAAGCATGTCTACACATTTTACTTGCAATACTGTGGTGGCGTTGGGTTATTAATTTTAATTGATTATTTTGATTGTAAAAAAAATAGTCTACACTATGCAAAAATTAAAGGTTTACTAATATAAATATCTATTTTGACACTAAGAAATATTAAAGAACAAATTTTGAAAACCGATTTTTATTGTTGCTCTGGTGTTTGTGAAAAAAATTATAAACTTATGAGAAACAATATTTTTCAATCACTTTAGTGCGTTATTTTATATTCTAATTAATATTTTCCAATCACAATCGCTAAAGAAAAATCATTCCCAACATTTTAATATTTATAGGTTTGGAAGTACATCTATAAAATTTGAAGACGTTTGAACAAAACTTGCATCGTGTGGAACATTTTGAACCACTAAAGTATAGAAAAACAGAAAGCAAGGAAAACAGCTTTGAACTTCAAAAGGGATAACTACTCTTGTGCTCAGGCACATTTATAAACTCGCGTAAAATTATTTCTAATTTCCAGCAATGTACGCCACAAACAGATTATGGTAGATGATGCATTCCTAATAATGTACCTATAATCCAAAAATGGACTTTTTCAAGTATTCGTTCATTTTTCACCTATGTTTACCCTTAATTTATATTCATGCCCCCATAACGAGAGCCATCCTGCTGGTGTTTCCAAGAAAGCAACCAAATTAATTAAATAGTCACAAGACCCGTTCACATTTTCAAAATGTTTGTGATATAGGCACAGTAAAATATTCTCATTCCTCCTGACCAATAACGCAGAATCCATATTTCCTTCCGATTTCAAAATAATAGGGCTTGGAGTTTTAACTCATTCTATGCACAATTGCATGCAGAGGAAGATACATTTTCCTTAAATATGAGTCTGTAAAATGCATCATCCTCATTAAATGGATTTAACTTTATTTACCTGATTCGTATATATAATATTTATGCATCATCAAGCGAATTTAGTGGCATTCATCTGATTCGTAAATAACCTAGCGGAGTTGCCAAGTGATTTTAAGATGTCTTCTAAGATGTCGCATTTAAAGTGTGCAATTGTTCTTCCAGTGCCTCCTAGCAGCTCCAGTGAAGCACTGAGGTCTTTCATTCAGGGTATGCACGGGTGTTGTGAGAATGAGCAACACCAATTAACTTTTCTAAGACTACTTAATGGCGGCTAATAACTGATCTGTGTGGAACGAGTTTCCGATTGCTTTGAGATGAATATTCAATTGTTCCTGAATCTAAGCATGTGGAATTACGACTGAGTTATAACAAAATGCTAGCTTACAGAGTATTAAGAGATTTACGTTGTAGGCACAATTTATTTCAGTATTATAGTCACAAGTTTAAGTATTGTGACTCGCTAAACTGCTGTCTGCGAATCTCTGTGCAATCATCGCTAAACGGATCAGTTTAGCAAGAATCTTAAAGTGCGAGAATATGTCCTTGAAGCGCAAGAGGTGCTAGAGAGTAACTAAATTTTCGAAATACCTGCCCTTATATTAACCTAAGTCTCACCGAAATTAGATTACTTCCACATCAGTTCCTACGTTACACAATGCCAAATTTTACAATTCAGTTTAGCATGTGAAATACTTTTCATTCTCTTTCATTTCTCAATCCCAAGTATTGTTCCACTTTGCTAATTCTTATAAATAGTTTACGTGTGCGCCCTTTGATTTATGAAAATACTGACTTCCCTGGAATTGAGCCTTAAGCTCATTGGAGTTCCTGCATATCGAGATTCGTAGTGCTTAATTACTTTCCTTACAATGACTTCGAGCTATGGTGGACAAAGCGGCGCAGGAGCGGGGTTTCTCCGGGTTTTCCAATTTCCCCCGCCATCACATTCCACCGGTGCTCCAATTTCATTCCATGTATCATCAGTGTCATCACCTGCGGTCCATAGTCGTAAAAGCGGGCGTTAACCGCTATAAAAAAATCTCTTGTTCATGCCTTGGGTGATATTGACAACCCTCCAAAAAGTAGGTAATCACAGAAATAGTACAGCTATAGTCTTTCACAAAAGCAGCCTAAAATGTAATTTCTGTCAGTATTTAAACTCTCTATGAGGATCTTACTACCGATTAAGTCAGTCAGGTTTTTTGAAGTATTCCTACAGATCGTTGAAGCACTCCCCAGCATAAAGAGCAGCTTTTATCCATAAATCCCATCGAGTTAACATAGAAACAGGAAACCTCTTTGCTTCTTTATCACTAGCATGTTTATGTTTCATAAAGGTTTTTATACTCGTGCTTCCTCTTCCTGGAACTCTTGAGGGTGCCCTAGCCTTAGAAACACGTTTTTTAGGCAGGTGAGGTAATTCAGTACAGCTTAACAGCTGAATTCAACTAATGTTTCCAACATGGCATATGGACCTGATCATTTGAAAATAGTTCCTTCAAAGTGAAAACACCACTGCATTTCGCTCATTTTTCACGTTTTAAATTAGATTTTGTAAAATAAAGCATTTCGGTGCATTTCATGGCTTCAGTAAAAATGTTTACCTGGTAAAAATATGTGCTTTTGGTGACATTAAATCAGATGAAAATTGCACTTAATTGTTAACGTTAATAACAAAACTCCAGATCTCTACTCCTATACATTTAAGTATCGAAATTGTCGCCTATGAATAAAGCTTTCAGTAAAGTTGAAATTTCATAACAAAGCCAGTCTATAAAGTGTCTTGATTGAAGGACCGTTTATATACCTATACACCTCTTAGATCGTTACAAACTAACAGATACCGGAATTGTGGTCGTCTTAAATTAATAACTGTTGTATAAGGAAGTAATCGGGGAGTAGATATATGATTGCTGTAAACAATTGCATTTAGTATGGTCAATGGATAAGGTAAAAACGCACCAGTTAGAAAATGTTGTTGTAGGGGCGTTATTAGAGAAGGCAAGCTACGTTGTAAGATCGCTTGGGATCGAACCCGGGCCGCCTAATCTCTACATATGAGGATGAATTAGTATTTTGCTAACTTTTATGTTTTTAAATATATGCGTAAGCTTTCACGGCCGGTGTCCATAGTTTTAAAATTTAAAATTTTCGGGCTATTTTGCCGTGGTCTGTAGGTTAAAATATGTTTAGTTAAAATATTTCTACCTAACGTTTCGTCCCTGTCTGTGAGGGACATCTTCAGAGGAAATGTGCTCACGTCGCTAACTCGAAAAGAATAACAACAGTGCGGTTTATAGCCAGTATATATACTCGGACACAGGTGGGCGGGGTCAAGTGGACGGGTTCTAGTTGTGTTTATTTAGCCTGGAGGTTACGGAGTTGGGAAAATATAGGGAACCAGGTGGAGTTTAATTTAAGACCTTCGTCTTTGTTAAAGTTGTTTGTGTTTTTATAAATCTCAATGGCCTCTCTGTATAAACGGGGTAATAATTTTTAGTCGTAGCTAAAATCAGCCGTGGCACAACATGTTTTATCTTTGGATGACTACCGTATGCAATATGATAAAGTAGAGGTTATAGCTACGACTAAAAATTATTACCCCCGTTTATACAGAGAGGCCATTGAGATTTATAAAAACACAAACAACTTTAACAAAGACGAAGGTCTTAAATTAAACTCCACCTGGTTCCCTATACTTTCCCAACTCCGTAACCTCCAGGCTAAATAAACACAACTAGAACCCGTCCACTTGACCCCGCCCACCTGTGTCCGAGTATATATACTGGCTATAAACCGCACTGTTGTTATTCTTTTCGAGTTAGCGACGTGAGCACATTTC